>JACSYO010000570.1:3552500-3970000 GCA_016806645.1 Ophiodon elongatus | reverse complement strand
AGAGAAGAAGCTTTTTCACATTATTCTCACTGTTTGAATACTTAACGTGATCACATTTTTCACTGACAAACTTTCCCTCTCTCAATATCATGCTCAATATAACTTTTCGGCACTGGTGTTAGTGTCACTTCTTTCTCTCGTATTTATTTATTTGTTGTATTTTGTTATTTTGCTATTTTAGTTGAATTACTTTTTTGAATGTATTTATTTACCTTATTCTTATTGCTATTTTATTCTATTTTGCATGGTGGTCAGTATTATTTCTTTTACACTTAATAATTGTTATTTTATTGTTCAAATAAGGTAATATTTGTATTCTATTGTTTTCTTTTTGTTTTGCTATTCTTCTGTTGTAATCTTTAATAAAACTCTGGCACAATAATTTTCTCTGGGATTAATACAGTTCTATCTTATCTTATCTTAACCTATCCACTACACTTAAGATAAAAAGGAATAAAGAAGATTTATTTTATTATTATGATTATCACTAGGCACATTAAATGATCTCTCTATCTCACACACAAACACTTGTCTCTCTCTCTTGTTTACCTCACAGGTGCTTGAGGCCGTTGGGCCTCATTGTGATGGGTGATGTCAGAATGCAACACAGGAACTGGGCGGGGAACGGATGAACGAGCCCACCACAGCTGCCTCTCTCTCTCCAAATACCTCCGTTCATTCCTGAATATAAAGTGGGCTGTCTAAACAGACCGGAGTTACTTAATTAACAAGTGATTATATCATAGTCGTGAAATATTTGATATTTCTGCACTTTCAGATGACCCGATGCTATAAACTGAACAGAAGAGGAAGTCAAAGCTACAGTCAAACCTAGAGCTTAAATCTATGAACATGATGACTTGTGGTGTCATCGTAAATTTACAGGTTCATTGTTTCTCTAAAGAGAAGTATATTATGTTTTTTAATAAGGTTTTGATTTAATCAACTATATCAAATTAAATCCGTGAGCTATAGCCAAACTACAAAATGAAGCTTGGCTTCTTTGAGCCTATTTCAATGGTATTTATAGTGATTTGGTGTCCTCTGGTGGCTCAAAGGTAAACTGCATTGTTCAAAGTTGTAAGTTGATTAACAGCATATATGTGCTGTTGACACATTCTGCTCATATATACATGATTTGAAATGATATGAATTACATTTCATCACAGGCCCCTCAGACTTAAGGAACTCTGAAGTGACCCACCAGTTTGTGGATCCTGTCCGGCATCAGGTCAATGATCTCTCAAGGGTTTGACTCTTCAAAATCAAGCAGCAACTGCTGTCTATGATTAATAAAGAGTTTGCAGAACAGCTCTGGGGGCTATGCTTTCCAACTTTAATCTCACTGAAGAAGGTGGTCTCCTTCACCAGTGGTCTTGTCACTGAGCATCTGTCCATCAGGCTGGATCCCACGTTCCAGGCGGTAAAGCTCCCAGCAGGCCTTGCCAAATCTGGACAACATTGTGAACCCACGTGTGCTGAGACACAGTGATGCTGGACAAAAACAAACTTTGAACTTGTCCAAACTAATCAAAAGCTTTGGATTACTCGTCACATTTTGTAGATGGCTAGAGAGATTCGGGATCAGTGGTCCCCAGAGAGGATGACTTGATCCGGACTAAAGAATTGATCGAGACGCTGAAATCCCAAGGTGTGTTTGAGGACGCCTTGACGCTGCAATACAGGTATGATGCATCTTTTTATTTTCATTAGTTAAATGTTATTATTAATCTACAGCTTGGAGGGGTAATAGTGAATAGACCTCTTCATGGGTTGGTTGTTACCGTAGAAAAGCTAAATGAGTTAAACAACAAGTGAATGAAGTTAATTAAAGTGCAAGGGGCCGAGGCATGCTTTGCTTTAGAGAAGTGACAATATCTGAACACGCCCTTTATGTTTTATTTTGCAGTGAGAAGGTTGTTCAACAACAACAGTCCATCTACAAGGAGTGGCTCAAAGAAATCGGTGAAGAACTAGTAAGACATCCATCTTGATCGAGCCCCACATATGATACTGGAAAAATGTTATTGCATTGATTCCATTCCATTCTCCAAACCGCTTATCCTATTTAGGGTTGCGGGGGCGCTGGAGCCGATCCCAGCTGACATTGGGCGAAGGCAGAGTTCTCCCTGGACAGTTCGCCAGTTCATCGCAGGGCACATTATAGAGACAGACAACCATTCACGCTCACATTCACACCTACGGGCAATTTTAGAGTCTCCAATTAACTTAAGCTGCATGTCTGGACTGTGGGAGGAAGCCGGAGAACCCGGAGGGAACCCGCGGCGCTTTTTTGAGGGGGCATGCAGCACAAAGTTGCACGTGGTGAAAATGGCCGCTCAGAGCTCAGGGACACGTGTAGATATCGACTCTCCCCTCTGATGAATCTGTGCTGTGTTAATATGCCCTATGCGTCGGACCGGGATTTGTAGAGCGGAAATACTTCTTCACCTCCTTCGTTGACAAGCTGAAGGCTCAGCAGGAGGTCAAAGACATTCGGGTTAGTCTATAATCTGAATCACTGCGTACGAGTCATAGAGCATTTCTCTCCCTGTTGAAAGTGACTTGTTTTTCAGGCCATTCAAGAGGCGTTCGTCCCCGTCATTAAACTGTCTTATGATGGAATGGAGGTCATTTGTCTCCACTGTCTGCCGTTTCTCTCAATTAAAGGTTTGTTGGCATGTGTCTCAATCACTGTTTTTGTGTTCCGGTTATTTCGTAAAGGGTATTCCTGACAATCTGGATCTTCAAAACAACATCTGGCTGAAGATCAAAGAGTCTCAATGGTGAGCGTCAGATTGGAGAACACATCTGGAGCGTTTGGTGTCTGACAGCTGTTCTTGTGTGTGGCTGTTTCTACATTCCTCGTTCTTTCCCATCTTGGTGTTTGTAGGCTACAGAGTCACAGATGAGATCCTCAGGCCTGTGCCCGACGTGCACAACTTCCAACTGGCTTTGAGAGCCATAAAGCTGTGGGCCAAACGTGAGTTCAGCAAACACTCAGCTGGTTCAGCTCGCTAGTCGCTCAAGAGACTCTGAATAGGAGGAGGATTATTGTGGACTGGCTCATGTGTCTCAGTGCCTCATGTTGCCATGGATATTTAGTTAGTCTCGTCTTCATTTGGTAGCAGGCAGCCACGGCCCAGTCGCTATTTTGCAAAAAAATAAACAATGCATAGGTTTACTGAAATGAACAGTTGGAGACTTTCTCACAAAAGGGTTTCACCATATATTTATATTTCTTTACATACATTTCATATATTTTATCAGCAAAGATTGAAATCGTAGTGATGTGAAAAAAGAGACAATATTTGACACGTTTACAAATCAGAGCCTCTGGGAGTCTTCATCTAGTCAGGCTGTAACATCTACTCCAACATGCTGGGCTTCTTGGGCGGCGCGTCGTGGGCCGGACTGGGAGCCAGTATCTGCCAGTGTGTACCCGAACGCCACAACGTCCACCCTGGTGACCAAGTTCTTCAAGGTCTACGACGTGTGGTGAGTTCTCCCGTTTGCTGACATGAAGAGAAAAACAGAGTTGGGTTTACCGAAGGTCACTGAGCTCCGCTGTAGTCGGGTCACCTTACTGGACCATGAGTGGGTCTAGTTAATGCCTTGTGTCCATGAACAACAGACCATATAACCCATTTCTCACAGTCCTTGTTGGATTGGTGGTGTTAAAATATGAGGTGACATTTGGGGGAGAAACGCCCTTAGATGCGCAGTTAGATTCATATTTACTGGAACAACAAAAAATGCACGTTAGATTAAATTCTGAGACCATTTTATGATCTTCCACTTCCAAAATGTAGCAGCATTTGAGCGCTTTGTAAACATTGCAAATGAAAATCTTGTGGGGTTTTTTTTATCAGGGAGTGGCTGGTCCCCATTGGGTTGAAGCCACAAGAGTTCTGTGACTTTAGCCTTCCTGTTTGGGATCCCAGGATGTGATGCTTTGATCATAGAATCGGTCAGTAATCTGTAAACGACCTGATCTGATCTTCTGCATTTCCAGGTCAATCCGAGTGACCGCTGCCACCTGATGCCCATCATCAGCCCAGCGTACCCGCAGCAGGACACCACGTTCAACGCGTCCCCTCTCCACCGGCACCATCATAACGGAGGAGATCAAACGGGGTATGTAGTCGCTCAGCTGATCCTCACAGAGCTCTTTCCTGTTTGCTCTGACGCAAAACCCTGTTGGTCAGGAACATTCCATCTCTGCGCCGTCATTTTGGATCAAGTAGCTATACGACTTAACCACGTTGAACTCATAGCTTCAAGAATATTACGAGGATTCAATTCTGTGCTCAAAGATGGGATCTTTTTGACTCAGACTTCCTCATTCACAGGCTTTGCCATCACAGCAGATGTACAGAAGAAGAAAGCTGACAGGACCAAACTGTTTGCAACGGCCAGCTTTTCACAGAAGTACCAGTACGTATTAAGCTGCCCAGAGATGAGCACGTGGAGCGTCTTACACAGAATACACTCAGATATACACCACTTTCTAAAAGATGGACATTTTCACATTACAGATTTCTTATCATCTAATTTTCCCTCCAAAGAAGGCAGAGCTGTGTATCTGATGTTTAAAGTTGTTTGTTTTCATAATTTCTCCTGTACTCTACTTTGTATCCCACTCTAAACCAAAGTATTTAGTTCACATTGACATTATTGATGTTATGTACTGCATGTCTTACTCTGAGTCTTGTAGACTTGAACTCATTTGTGCTTTATAGTGCCTATATTGGTATTTAAGTTTAATATTTTGCTGCCAGCAGAATGTTTGTTGTTGTAAACTGACTGTTTTGTACTGAACATGAACTGTTGGAGGCTTATAATGAACGTTCAAAACAGATGTTGTTATTGTTGCTGTTGTTATTGTGTTTTTATTGTGCGACAGCTTTCCTGTTCTCCCTGTACTTGATGTTAATTCAGTTTCTTAATGAGAGTGCAGACGGAGTTTAGTTGTTTGCTATTAGTAACTGAAAATTATCATGTGTTTGTCTCTGTGTGGATTTATAGATCTTTAATTTAACTGTGCTGGCCAAGTTTTGCTGTTATTAATTCAAAATATGGGGACAACTTGGCCCCTCCTGTTGTCAGCGAGGAGGAGAAATGTAGTTACTTCAATGTTTAAATATGTATTGTCTAAATATGTATCTATATAATATAAATATAAATATGTCTAAATAAATGTGTAAAATGTGAATGTTATCTCATCTTTTTGCAATATTTGACCGGATCAGGGGTTGATTTGAGGAGCGATGTCAGTGGACGTCGTCCTCTCTGAGGACATTCATCCCACTTTAAAACAAAGATTCATAAATATGAGACTTCATCCTGAAGGCTTTGTATAAGTGTTGCCATATTTACATTTAAATATAACCAGATTAAATACACCCAAATACAGATTAGATGGAATCTTGATAATGTTAGCGTAACTCAGCTGTTTTGGTGTCAGTCAACAACAGATACTTTTAATGCAACCACAAAATTGTTAGTGATATTAAATCAATAATCTTATCAGACTTAAGGACAGCAACAAAACAACAAAACACTATAAAACAGCTATAGCCCACAAAGTAAATATTGACCAATGTGATGGAGTGAAGAAACACACAAGACTGTTTTAGAGTAACAGAACAGAAATGAATGAGCATGAAGTGAAAACATTAGCTTGACAGTTCAAATGTAGGTTATTTGTAAAATGTAACCGGATTTCATGAAAGCTTAAAGATTAAACCTAATCCACTACACACTTCCAGGATCTCACATGAAAGGCCTACATGCTAACAGTGGTGTTTAGCAGATACAACTGTTCCACATCTTAGCTTAGCGTGTTAGCATGCTGTTTATTTTGCAGCTGTTTAGTCATAAACCAAAGTATTGGACAAGTGGAAATTCCGATGTGGTGCTAGTGCTGATGAAAAGTCAGAGGGTCACCAAAGTGAACATGAATGTGAGAAGCAAACTTCATGGCCATCAATCAAATAGTTATCCATACACGCACACACACACACACACACACACACACACACACACACACACACACACACACACACACAGCCCTCCCAATGAACACTGTGCTGTTACCATATTTACTATCTTAAAGCTATGCATGTCTATGTGAACGTTTCCACAATGGTATGGGCCTTTCCTGCCTTTGTCAGTAGGAGGCCCCGGGCCCTAGGATTCACCTTGCTAATACTCTCTCTCTCTCTCTCTCTCCTACAAATGAAAGTCACACAATATCATTAAAATACTAAATACTTAAAAGGTGTGTGACCTATTGTTGTTTTGATATGAACAAAATGCTGTAAAAGTACGTGTACTATTGGCAAGTGACAAATGCAAGTTTGCCCTCAAATCAGGGATATTTATATCATATTATTTACATTTATGGTAGCACTTTATAGGAAGATTATGCCTATATTAGATTATGAACACATTCACAAGACATTTTTATGTATTTGTAAGGGTGTATTATATATACATATATATATAAATTATTATATTTTATATTTTTATATTTATTATATTATGATTATATTTATATAATGATATAGTAGGAAGTGGTGGGTATAATATGTTATGTTTTCAGCATTCATAATGCTTTATACCTCCATGCCAACAGTGTTTGAAAGAAGAATATGAGTTACACATTACATTAACATACCATAACTTTATGCACACGGAGAAATTCTCTAATGTATCATAACAATATACATTCTATGTTTCTGAGATGGGAATAATGTCTCATCAACATCAACAACAAACTAATTGCATGACTTTGTGAGCTTTAAGTAGAGTGACGTCACTGTATGTACTGCCCTTTTTTTTCTCTGACACTGACAAGCCAGGCCACGACCCACTTCCGGCTCCAACTTTTCGCGCGAGTTCTCGAAGGGGCGGGCTCACGTGCCCACGTGCTCGTCACAGGGCCTTCTTATTGGACAGCTGAGCGCGTACCCGCCGACTATGCAAAACGCACGTGCAGAGTTGACCAATCGCTTCTCACGCTCCGCTTTGCACCCGGCACGCAGTGGCGCGAAAAACTCCTCAGCTCGCAGTCCGACGGCAGCGAGGCGCAACACCCCACAGAACTCTGTGCAATATTTTCTGATTTCTTTTTTTAAAAAGCGTAATAAATAATATCCCACCATGTCGACCGACGTCGGAGACGACCAGGAGATGAGAGAGGCTCAGAGGGATTACCTGGACTTTCTGGACGACGATGTAAGTCTGACTTTTATCCGGTTAAACTCTTTGTTGTGGCGAAGACATGAGGAACCATGCGGCCATAACAAAAGGACTACCTTTCACCCACCGGGTTAAAACGCTGCATGTTACTGCGACTGTCGCCCTAATATGATGCATCTTTTTTTATTTTTTTTTTCTATACTCAGTGAAGTCATTTTCAAGGTGTTTTGGGTTAACAATGAGGGGAAAAAAACTGCAACTTTTTATGTCCGTTCCCTGCAGCAAGACCAGGGGATTTACCAAAGCAAAGTCCGGGACATGATCAGTGAGAATAAAGGCCGACTGGTCGTCAACATCAACGACCTGAGGAGACGCAACGAGGCACGGGCTGCAAAGTAAGGAAGGGCTCTCTCTCTCTCTCTCTCTCTCTCTCTCTCTCTCTCTCTCTCTCTCTCTCTCTCTCTCTCTCTCTCTGTGTGTGTGTGTGCGCTGATATATTTGTTATTACCATGGCTCAAAACGTTTGAGAAAACAGTCAGCTGACCTATGGAACTGTGGCTATTTTTTTATTGTTGACAAATATGAGCTCAGTTTGGGTCTCTCACACTCACGGTATTGTAGCATCACTGTATACACACCGTGAACTTGTATAGACTCTTGTTTTTGGTGTGTCATCATGCCTGTATGTGACAACAACAACAAAAAGCTCCCTCAGTGAAAGTAATATTCCATCTGCGACTCCGCGTGTTTCGTCCTCTGCCAGACTGATGAGCAACGCCTTCAGTGAGCTTCTGGCGTTCCAGCGGGCCCTGAAGGACTTCGTGGCCTCCGTGGACGCCACCTACGCCAAGCAGTACGAGGAGTTCTTCATCGCCCTTGAGGGCAGCTTCGGCAACAAGCACGTCACCCCCCGGACCCTGACCTCCCGCCTGCTGGGCAGCATGGTGTGTGTGGAGGGCATCATCACCAAGTGTGAGTGTGTGGTCCTGCCCACCTCCCCCCGCCCCGCCTGGGCTCTACTGCGTCGTGTAATCTTTGCTTCAGAATGGTCGAGGTGATGTTGAGAACACGTATGTGGTTGTCTTCTTCTTCAGGTTCCCTGGTGCGTCCTAAAGTAGTGCGCAGCGTCCACTACTGCCCGTCCACCAAGAAGACAATCGAGAGGAATTACACCGACATGACCTCGCTGGATGCCTTCCCCACCAGTGCCATCTACCCCACCAAGGTAACGACACTGTACTTTTATCTGCTTACTTATCCGAACACACACCTATCTATCTATCGATCTATCTATATCTATATCTATATCTATCTCACTTATCACTTCCTGTGTTTCTCTCTCTCTCTCTCTCTCTCTCTCTCTCTCTCTCTCTCTCTCTCTCTCTCTCTCTCTCTCGACAAGGACGATGAGAACAACCCCCTGGAGACGGAGTTTGGTCTCTCCATCTACAAGGACCACCAGACCATCACGGTGCAGGAGATGCCGGAGAAAGCCCCGGCCGGCCAGCTGCCCCGCTCTGTGGACATCATCCTGGACAACGACCTGGTGGACGTAGTCAAGCCGGGAGACCGAGTGCAGGCCATCGGGACGTACCGCTGCCTGCCCGGCAAGAAGGGAGGGTTCACCTCCGGCACGTTCAGGTGAGACGGGATCAAGCGTGGGCCGGAGCTGCCGAGTTCCCCGAGTTCTTTATCGTTAATTCATTGGTTTTCTCGCTCAGGACCATCATGATAGCCTGCCACATCAAACCGATGAGCAAGGAAGTGTCCCCCAACTTCTCAGCGGACGACGTGGCCAAGATCAGGAACTTTAGCCGGATTCGCTCCTTGGTAAGACTTGGATCCCCCTAACTACTCGTTACTCGCACCGGCTCATTATGAGAATGTGATCCCACTTCTTTTAATTGAATGTTTGCTTGAATTCTTCCTTTTCTGTTTTTTTTTTTTTTTTTTTTATGTACTCAGGATGTGTTTGATCAGCTGGCTCACTCCCTGGCTCCCAGTATCCATGGCCACGAGTACATAAAGAAGGCCATCCTCTGCATGCTGCTGGGCGGCGTGGAGAAGGTGCTGGATAACGGGTCGCGCATCAGAGGAGACATCAACATCCTGCTCATCGGTACCGGCGTGTTTTTTTTAATTTTTTTTTATAACGAAACTTCAATTTACAAAATAATGTATTGATCTTTTCCCCGTACTAATGAGTTGTTCTGCTGCACTTTGTTGGGGAGACCGGTTCATCTCGTCATGCATTCTTCTTCTTCTTCTTCTTCTTCACCAGGCGATCCATCGGTAGCGAAGTCCCAGCTGCTGCGTTACGTGCTTCACACAGCACCCAGGGCCATCCCCACCACCGGCCGGGGCTCCTCGGGAGTGGGTCTGACCGCCGCGGTCACCACCGACCAGGAGACCGGTATGACACGCACATCCGCGCTGGCTCGCTAACATGATTGCCGTCCGCTTTAGCCTGCGCGCTAACCCTCTGCGTCTGTCTCCCCAAGGCGAGCGCCGCCTGGAGGCGGGCGCCATGGTGCTGGCCGACCGCGGCGTGGTGTGCATCGACGAGTTCGACAAAATGTCCGACATGGACCGCACGGCCATCCACGAGGTGATGGAGCAGGGCCGCGTCACCATCGCCAAGGCCGGCATCCACGCGCGCCTCAACGCCCGCTGCTCCGTGCTGGCGGCCGCCAACCCCGTCTACGGCAGGGTGAGCCGACCTGACGAGAACTCGCTCACTTGTTTTACTCCTTTTTTTTTTTTTTTTTCTTCTCTGAAAGTGTTAATCCCGCTCTCGTCTCGTGCAGTACGACCAGTACAAAACCCCCATGGAGAACATCGGCCTCCAGGACTCCCTGCTGTCGCGTTTTGACCTCCTGTTCATCGTGCTGGATCAGATGGATGCCGAGCAGGACCGCGAGATCTCGGACCACGTGCTGAGGATGCACCGCTACCGAGACCCCCGCGAGCAGGAGGGAGCAGGTGCTGTGCACGAGGACTTCTTAAAACTGCAATCTGTGTAGTAAGTTGCTATTTGTGAAAAAACGTCCTGTTTCTTTTTTTTTTTTTTTTTAGCCATGGCTTTTGGCGGGACCGTAGACGTCCTGGCTACCGAAGACCCAGACGCAATAGTGGAGGAGCACGAGGAGCTGCAGATCTACGAGAAACACAACAACCTGCTGCACGGAACCAAGAAGAAGAGGTACGCACATACTATCAACCTTTGCAGGGACTAAAAGAAAAACTTCAGCTAAATGTCATATCTATACTCATTTACAAAAAAACATCTGGGTGACTGGCTGAAGAGAATAACTAAAGAGAGAAGTACTGTGTCCTTTGTCTCAGGGATAAGATTTTGAGCAAGGAGTTCATGAGGAAGTACATCCACATCGCCAAGGCGGTGACCCCTGTGCTGACAGAGGAGGCAGCCAGTCACATCGCAGAAGAGTACTCGAGGCTGAGGAGCCAGGAGCAGATGGGAGTCGACATGGCCAGGGTGAGCACACGGAGGTTCTATCGGGGGTGTGCCGAGGTCTAATGGGTCTTTTTCACAGCAGCCATTTAGACGTTGCTCTGACCTTGTCCCTCCTCTTCCTCAGACCTCTCCGGTGACGGCCCGAACGCTGGAGACGCTGATCCGTCTGTCCACAGCACACGCCAAGGCCCGCATGAGCAAAGCCGTGGAGATGGAGGACTCGGAGGTGGCCGTGCAGCTCGTCCAGTTCGCCTACTTTAAGAAGGTCTGTCCCTCTGTGGCTACTCAAGGATGGGAGGATTACCCTAACCCCTTTTTTTTTTTTTTTTTCGTGTTAACATGTGAACGAAGCTCATATTGTCTGGTCTCCTCCGCAGGTCCTGGAGAAAGAGAAGAAGCGCTCGAGACAGGAGCAGGACTCTGGTTCAGAGGAGGAAGAGGAGTCCTCCACTCAAAGTTCACAGAAAACCACGAAAAAGAGGTGAGGCACCGATGCACACTTTTGATACACGAAATGATAAAAAAAAAAATATATGAGAAGGCTCTCACGGCCATCATTGATCACAATATCCTGTGCGTCCTGCAGGGGGCGAAGTGGTTCTCAGGGCAGCGAGCCCTACAGCCCGTATGACTTCAGCGAGGAGCAGAAGGTTCCTGAGAGTAAGCATCACTTTTATTTCCCTCACCCCTCCCCCTCCCCTCTCTCCCCACACAGCTGTAGTCTGCTTTCACATTCTCTGTGAGTCGTTACAGATGCAACTGAACATTCAGTCTCACTTTAGCACATCTACTTTCTCCTATTCCTATTTTTTATCCTTTTGTTTTTAAGAGACCCGCTCCTTTTTTCTTTTTTTTTTTTTTTTTTTTAGGATGAACTGCAAATAAAAAAATTTGCATATGAACTTTGTAGCATGAACACTATTGAAGCTGACAAATCTGTTTATCACTACATTTCAATTAAATGTCGAAGATTATCCAATCAACATGGTTCTTATAATCCTGGAGCACTGCCACAGTACACACAATATTTAATGTGTAATGAAAACATGGATGTGCAGGTAAATAAAACAAAACAAAAATAATTTGGATTTTTCATAAAAACTATCATACAAACATGTTAATTGCAACTTGCTTGGTGTATGGCCCAATTTATTTTGATAGTCTGTGGTGGAAAGTAACAAAGGAGATTTATATTTGAGATACTTGCACTTAAGTATTTCTATTTACTGTTACTTTATTCCTCTACTCCACTACATTTTTTTTTTTTTTTTTTTAAAGCAGTAGTTACTATTAACTTTTGCAGATCAAGGTTTTGCATACAAAACTTTTGATCAGCTCATGAAACATGATACCGTGTGACAGATAAACCTGCCCCCGGAACTAGAATAGGAGTAGCAAGGACATTTCCATTCAAATCAACGCAGCAGGATGGTCAGAGCGGGTTAACTTCCATATAGACTCCGACTCACTGAGGAGTGGTTTTGCAGTAACGACTAATACAGACTAAAACCGTGGAGTAGTAACGTTACGAAGCGTAGAGAGTAAATGAGTCAAATTCAACAACTTAAATCTTCAGCCACTCACAAAGCACATTGATGCCGCTGGATGAGTCGCATGTGCTTCTCACATGTTTATACATGAGTTATGATGATTCATAATTCTTTTCTCTGAGCACCTCTTCCAAGGCTGAAAATACCAATGTATGGCGTTGCCTGTATAACACGTGCAGTAACCAAGCAAAGCAGCCTCGGCTTCAGAGGGTGGAGCCCTTACTTTCAGCATGTATGTTTCCAACCGTCCTCTGTACGTGTTGGAGTTCTCACGTTGGTCCTTCTGCTCTCTAGTTCAGGCCGGCACCCCGAAACCGGCCAAGCCCCAGCGGGAGGAGGAGCCCATGGACGCCGCGTCACAGGCTGGGGACTCTGAGCTCTCCGCAGAGAGGTGGGCGACGCACGCAAACAAAAGTGTATCAATATATTCCAGATATGTGTTCGTCACGTTCAGCTACGACTTGCTAAAGATAACGCTGCGTTCCACACAACTCGTAGGTCGGAATTTTTACCAGTTGGAATGTTAAACGTCCGACTTCCAGGCAGTCTCCACATTTTTTTTTAGGGAATTTTTTTTAAGTTTGTGCAAATAACCTTTGATTACAGAAGATAACTTTCAGACTGTTTACCGTAACCAGCTACCCAATAACACTTAAATCATTTAACGTCAATTTATATGCAGAACAGGTTTTTACTTCATGATAGTCAGCATTATTTTATTCATGGATATGCAAATTACCTTTACGTTACCTTTTCAGTTGACGGATTCAATGTGTGCTTCCATTGTTGACTTTGGACAATTGCTTCTTAGTCAGGGGTTGATGGATTTCCCCCGAGTTCACAAGTAGGAACTTCCATTGCCCTTTTTCTAGTAGGAGGTCGTAATTGTTTTGATTTCCGAGTTGTCTGGAATTAGAACAGAGTGATTCCTGGGGCTGGACGTGAGGTCGTATTCTTGAGACTTTAAGAAGTGACAACCACGTGGCCACAATCGTAACCAAATCCGTGCTCTTCCTCCTCCAGGCTGAAGGAGTTCAAGTCGTCCCTGTTCGCCGTGTTCCAGTCCGCTCACGCTCAGTCGGTGAAGATGACGAACCTGACGGCGGACATCAACAAGGGGCGCGAGAGCCGCTTCACGGAGTCCGAGGTCCGCAGCGCCCTGGCTCGCATGCAGGACGACAACCAGGTCATGATGGCCGACGACATCATCTTCCTCATCTGAGGGGCTGGCGGAGATCGCATGGACTTTAAAAGAAACTGGGACTTGTATTCAAATGTACATTTTTTTTTTTTTTGTACTGTCATGCATCCTCTGTTTCATCTCTTTATGTTGCACACGCAAAAAAAAAACGAACAGCTGATCTCCGATCACCGATGATTATACACAGTTTATTCTCCCGATGATTTGGATCCACTGTGGGGAAGATTGTTCCGTTTAGCATTGACCCCTACTGTTCATTGCTACAGCGGGATTTACCAACACGTCTGACGTCTGGATTTGTAAATAGTAAGAAGTTTTGAAATTGTAACTGTAGCTATGTATTAGAAAATAAAAATGTAATGGGACACGACTTGGGTTCTTGAATGAATTGACAAGTGCTACATTACAGCCTGTTACTTCATTACTTTTACCACCTATGCAGTTTCTACACTGGGGAAAAAAAGATTTTGCTTTTGCTCCCATTTTTTGACAAAGATCTAATTAAAGACTGTGCACAAATTTTGGTTACAATTTAGTTAGAATCCGTGTTAGTGAGCACTTCCTCCTTTGCCGCGATAATCCATCCACCCGACAGGTGTGGCACATGAAGACGCTGATTACACAGCCTTGTTATTAAACAGGTGGGCCATGGGCTGGTCCCAACAGAAGGCCATGATAAAATGTGCAGTTTTATCGGTTTAAAAAAAAAAAAAGACATTTATGGGACACTGAGCTATCGCTTTTACGTGATGAGGATTACAGATTACATTTTTTTTTTTTGCCACTCAAGTCTGGTGAAGACACTGGTGTGACCAAAATGAGTGAAATATGCCTTTAGTGTGCATAGAACATATCTTTTTTTTTAATCTTTTAATTTCAATTTGTGAAACTGGGAGCAGAAGTGATGTGTTGTATATTTTTGTGAAGCATAGATATTTTGCATCCTGAGGAAATCACTGCATGCGCCTGCCACCAACCCTGGCTGTATGTTATGTGATTAAGCATTCATTTTTACAATGAACACTTGAATTGATAAAAGTACTTGCAAATGACAAATCCAAAATATAAACCATACTTTGGTTTCATTTTACTGCTTTACTTAAGATTTCATTCAACATTTTACAAAATATCTAATTTGAGACAAATTTGACTCCCCTTCAAGCCGACAAGCTAATGTTCACATTTTTATTTTTTACATTTTTAAATTTGTTAGGACGACACAAATAACCTGTATAAAAAAACTACAGTTTATTTCTTCCAGGGTTCATGTGGCCCCCATTTCTCCATTTGTCTGATAGATCTTTGACGTAGCGCATCAGATACACCATGGAATAATCCGAAAGACTAGTGTGCTGTTCTTAATTATTTTTTTTGTGTGTCATAAAAGCAGAATGAGCAACTAATCTGAACCAGTGGCTCTAAATTTGAACACAAAAAAAAAATCTCATTTGTTTGTACCCATATATTCCAGTGGGCCAAAAAATAGTGCAGAAATGAATTTGAATGTCACAAATGTGCATTGGAACACCGGTTTAACGAAACAAATGGTCGGAGATGTTGGGGAACTTTGTGATTTCTCAGAAGAGCTGCTCTTGAATGATTAAACCTCTTCCTGCTTCAGTACCAGAGTGTTTACAAGAAGCACTGAGGTTGAAACCCCAAAAGAATCCACTTTGTGTGGGAGGCAGGTCCCATGAAGTTCACACGCCCCCGTGTTCAGCTCCCATCTTCCCCGACACGCTGCTTCACCTCACTTCACATTTCAGCACGAACGAGTCGCGTTATGTTTCAGGCGGGGGGGGTCACATCATCCCTGCACCCACAACATTGCAGACGTACGCCGTCTGTCTTTCGGCTCCGTGATGTAACTCTGCTGTGGTTCTGATCGGCCTGAAGATAAGGCCAAGAATCATCCGGGATCCGAGAGGCCCCGAGCTCTTGACACCCACGGCTGACTCATATCACGTATGGTATCAAAGGCTGCAGCCTGCTGCAGTGTCCTTGTGTCTTCCCCCTCAGCTGTGACCGAGTTTAGTTTGGCGGGCAGATTAGCAGTTATTGCTTGTGAGCTTTTGGTAAAGCCCGAGAGAAGAAGAGCTTGCATTTTAGGTCATTTAAGCTTAACATTTTGGGAAATATACGTATTTGCTTTTCTTGTATAAATGTGGAGATAGATATAGATACTCAAGTAGCTGATTAGCTTAGCTTAGCTTAGTTTAGCATTAGGCTAAGGGGGGGAAATGGCAAAATCTGCCTACCAGCACTTATACAGATCACTGATTAACATGTCACATCTGGTGTGTTTAATGTAGGTTTTGCTGCCGTTCTAGTCTTTATGCTAAGCTAACTGTCCGTAGCTTCATATTAAAGGGGAAAAAACTTTTAGCAAGAAAGTGTTGCATTTCCCCAAATGTCACTGTGTCACAAACACTTTTGCTTCAAGAGGTTTTCTTTTAACTGTCTCATTAAACCCTCTGTTCACATGACCCTTTAACTTCCTCTCACCTCAATTCTCTTCGTTTCAGTTTCTCAGAGCATTTAATGATAATTCTGTGATCTCTTTCTGCCACAGGTACACACTTATTCAACATGTGTCCTGGTCCCCTGAATTACAAAAGCAGCCCAGTGCGTCTGTGCAGAGAGCTGTCCGTCAGAAGCAGGTCACGACGTATCGTACTACTACTACTACTTCCACGAACGCTTATGTCATCGAAGGCGCACTGATACATCCAGGTTGATGTTTGATCCGCCCATGCATTTCCTTCAAGGGAAACTTTAAAGGAGGTTTGGTTTGCAACTCTTTGCCAACTCTTCAGCTGTTCACTGAGAAGGGGGCCAAAACGTTTTTCCCCTTGTCCCGCTGACAGCTGCCTTCTTTGACCGCCTCTTACCACGGAGCTGGTCTTTTCATCCGAGCTCCACGAGAACAAATCAGCTTGGTCGACGTAAAAACTTGCACCGTCACTCTCATATATAAGCCTTCATCATGTTAGATTCCGTCAGCCTTTCTTACTGCTGTACCCCAATACTTTCACCCCAGGACATTTTATTAACCAAATGCATTCATAAGTTCATTTGACTTCATTCAACAGTCTGTTAAAGCTGTTATGCTACTATAATAATTGACGGTGTGCAATGGGAAAGCGGTGACTCGTAGAGATGAACCCACAGAGAAACATCATCCAACTCTGAAATGCAAAACTGCAATATTTAAAGGGTAACTTTGTGATTTTTCAACCTTTTTTCCCATGCGTAAGTGCAACTCCTCACCGTCAGAGTAAGTCCTCTAAAAGTGTTCGTCAGATTGTTATTAAAAGTTCCTGGCGGCATTATGCTGAGAGCCATACAGAGAAATAAAACCTTTTTCTTTACCTAACCATTCCAGACTGAAATAAGGGATGTAATGGCAGTGAATGAACATAGGGGGCGGCACTAAAGTCTTTAGTGGATTCAATGTTTTTGTATCATCTGAAGGAGGAATCCTTTCTGTAACCTGAGGGAGAAGTGTGCCATGGGAATCATCACACTCCCTCCTTCGCTGAAGGATCCTTTTTATCCAAAGGGCTGTGTACGTTTTTTCAAAACTTCTAGAATACAACGGGGTTTTACAGGACAGAGCTTTGGGGCTTTCGTTTGTTGAGTGCACCACAACAACTCACAGTATAAAAAGTGACACGATTTCAACATTCCTATGTTTGATTTTATTTTTGGATACTGACCTAAAAAAGCAGCTCACTACCAGTGAGCAAGTAAAACTGTTGAGCATGGTACAAAGTACAACTTGGCCACGGAAATACGCACGACCACCATCACGTCAATGAAAGTGCTCAGCTTGTCAATCCAAGTGCGTTGAGTAGAAACGCAACGTTTCTGTTCTCCTACAGATCCAAGTATGCAGGGAGCAGTTGCTTGCTTGTGCAGTTGCTTCCCTGTGCTGCTTTAAAAGTGATAATGCAGGTCCCTTCAAATGAAAGAGGAGATACAGGTCAGGAGCATGTCCTCATTTATTAGGGAGGAACCATTAAAACGTGAGTTCTTGCTACATGGGGGCAGTCGACTGGTCAAACTGGAGGATCTCTTACCCTCTCATGGAGCAGTAAATACCACAGTAACGGGTAAGAATCTGAGCCATCACTTTAAGGTGTTTCTGTTACTGTTCTGTTCTTCCTGTGCGGGGAAGAGAGAGGGCAAATCACCACGCATCATTGCTGTTGGCCGAACCCGGAACTCAATCGATGCTTTGCGACATCGTCGTGGACAAACGGCTCATCCCTCCACCGAGCCTCCAGCTCGTTGGAGGCTTCTGACGAACCGTTCCAATCTCAACACGTGTTCGATGAGTAACCTCAATGTTACAAGGACTGATGAGTCCCGTGAGTTACCGTCAAAAGTCTTCAACCGGGTGTGACCCGGTGATACTCCATGCACAAGACCCAGAATAAACTGGTGCCAGAGACTACTGTTCCGAAAATATACATTTCATTGAAATAAAAAGACTTTCAATTAAAGGCCTAAATGCATGTCATGATAAAGGAGGGCTGGAGTAAATGATACAATTAATACATGAATCAAATCAATACATGAACATGCAAAGAAAATAAACTGTGAGACTAAACTGCACCATTAGGGAGGTCAATCGCATAAAAAGAGAACATTGTCACAAAATATGTAGGCAAATTATGAATAAACCACCTCAAACAAACCAAATCAAATGTACCTACTCACAGCAAGCTAAGGAGACTCAAACCACACAATTAAGTACACACACAAGATGGCTACTCTACCACTCGCTCCTTTCTTGGCTGATGTGCCTCAGCATTCACTCCAAGTTTTAGTCCCTCACCAAACATGAAGAATCTATAAGAAATAACACATACAATTATTTTTTTTATCTCACAAACCTTTAATTTAATACTATGAACTCAAAAGAATACCTCATGGTTCCACACTTTCACTATTAACACAATTCTTTTAGACATATTTATAAACAAAGGCTGACCTCAGCATCTCTCTCAGGTGGGTCTCAGGTCAGGAGGAAAGACCTGGTGAGCTTCCCACCTCCCTTTTATAGACTTTACCCTCTTGCCCGGGTCCCAATGCCAGACTCCCTGTTACCTGCCTTCCACATGGGTTTTAAAATGGGTTTCAAGCTGAACATGCGGCCTGCCAGGCCTTCAATAAACTCATTTAGGAAGTGGTCAGTTTCTATCCGAGCACCAGGTTTAAGATCCTAAAGATCGCAGTAGGCGTCAGTTTTCAACATATTCGGGTGTTCGTGAGAAGGATATTTTGTCACGGTAGTGATGCAGCAAAGTAGTACAGAAGTTCTGAACCCATCTCTTCCCACTCCACTGTACGTCCAGCAGTCGTGCTCCAGTCCGTGGGCTCCTTACTCGCATGACGCAGGAGGAGATGTTATCACACGGTTTCTGTTTGAAAGTAATTGTGCTGATTCATTACCAGAACTGTCATCAGCGTTTCCCTGACCTACATCGTTCAGACTTGGCCGGCAGTGTGTAGGTGTGCTTACTAGTGTTTATATGACTCGGAGAAGTAAATCAAAGTTGAGGCCGTTCACCATGTTGAGTCGGTTTCTTAAAGGGACACTAACGATGATAGGTCCAGCCTGCAGGCCCATTTCAAACTGAGACTTTTTTTAAAAGACATTATGAATAATGATTTGTTTTACTTTGGTTTACGTTGAATAAATAAAATCCTCTCTGCTTTGTTTTGTGCACTGAAAGAAAGACAAAAAAATCAAGCTTGATTTGCAGATTTTCACAACATTGCTTTTTTTTTTTTTTTTGTGCCGTAAAAGTAACAAATAGTGTACTGTTTTCACAACCACATCAAAAAGGCCCACAGGGGAACAAACGTTTTCACACCTTTTGGTGTCACCTGGCTCATCTCACTCAGAGGAATTGTTGCTTCTTCTAGGCACTGACGGGTCAAAGTGGAGCCAAGTAAAAAGAACAATACTTTGTGCAAAAGATCTTAAGCTACTGTCATCCAGTGTGAGAAGGCCTTCGTATGTTTGAAATGTATGTTGCCGTAACGACGGGATCGAAAGCAATGACAAAAGTGCACACACGGGTAGAAAGTAACGAGTGGACGGGGGGACAAAGAAAGTGCGAATCTTATCTCCAGATCGACATCTTTGAAAATCAGTGACAGTCATAGCGGAAATGCGCCGCAGATCTTGCCAACACACACCAACACAGCCCGCCTGCATATATAAACACAGAGACAATCGTAGACAGAACGAGACAGCACAGGAGCGCCTCGCACTTCATGCCGGGCTCTGCAGGCGAGACGAACCATGCTGCTGGTGAGTCTTCTCCGTGGCCACGAGGTCACTTTTCAGAGGGCGACTATGGGGTTTGTGATGGGACACGTACTGATAGGATGTCAACGCTTTGAATGAAAAGTTCATGTATCTTTTGCCTCCAAACCGTGTCGGTCTCACCATTGTGAAGCAAATGGAAGATACTTTTTTGTGTAAATGTTCTAGAATCAATGATGTATCCCTTGTGTGTTTGACGTGCCCGCTAACCAATAAAGCCCTTGCTGGTTTTTCTGGCGTTCAGGTGTTGAGAGCTCTGCTGGTGCTGGGCCTGACGGTCTCCCTGAAGTCGGGGCAGGGAGCCAGACTTAGGGGCAGGTCCGTGAGACTGGTCCTGGATCCCTCAGTGCTGCCTCAGATCGGCAAGTTCTCCTCGACCATCGCCAACATGTCTCTGTCACCGTGGACGTACAGGTGAGGCCTCGCCGGTCTTTCCCTCACCACTTTGCACCAGTTGGTGTCAAAAAAACAAAAAAACAGCCGTTTGTTCGGCCATTCAGTTCTCATTTGTGGACTTTCAAAGCCTGTGGTCCCATCTATAAAGTGGTGTTTCCTCCCTCTCCAGAGAGTCCTGTGTGGAGAATCGGTTGCCTCGGCAGATCTTTCACGCTGTGTGCCTGACCTCTGGCTGTCTGAGCCTGCAGGGCGGAGGAGAGAATGCAGCCCTGGAGGCCAAACCCATCTACCACCAGATCCTGGTCCTCCACAAGTGAGCCACCGCAGTCTTTGTCAAAGCAGCTAATGATGTCGTTTTGGCTTCTGCTTTTGTTTCTGGTTGAAGTTACTGTGCTACAACCGTTTGTATGCGTAAAAAAACACAGTGAGGTCATTGAATGGGTCCACCGAACAAAGTGAAATGTAGTTTGGAGAGTATTTTCTCTCTGAATGTGATGCAGTTTCTGTTGAACCACGCTGCTGGGCAGCAGTTATTAGGAATTGATGGCAGAGAAAATACGTTTTTATTGCTGGATATATTAAATGTATTTCAGATTTAATTTCTCATAACTTTTATGTCCAAATAGTTTTTTTCTCATAACTGTGTCACATGCATCTCAGAGATTATCCATGTTATTTTCTCAGAATTTAACAATTTTTATCTGGGAAATTATGAGAATAAATATTATTAAATATTACCCCCCTCCCCCTACTCCATAATAATTTTTTTTTTACCTACAATGGCCCTAATATACCTAATACACGAGTACAAGATGAGGTATAGTTTCACTATTTCCAGGACGTAAGTAGGATTTTTATATGCACATAGAGTACAAGAACAGAGAACACTGTATTTGTCTGCACATTAACCTAGCTTAGCATAAAGACTGCATCCAGAGGCACGACATAAAATAATTGCTGGTTTTATTTTTTGAGGTATCGACTTAATGTTTTCCGAGGATTATTGAACTGTACATACACATACAGAACACATAGTTTTCTACCATTTAATGATGAGTGAGTGACCATTATGGGATGCATAGTTGATAAATGAGTTGGGAAAACGTGGCAGGAATGTGAAAACCAAAACTAAGCTGGTGTTTATCATCCCATGTCAAGGAATTGTTGGCATTTTCTTTTACAGAGGTTGCATTCGTGGCATTAAACACAATGGAAACACTCTGGATTGTGTACGATTGTCTTGTTGACTTTTCTTGTCTTTTCTATGTGATTTAATTTAACAATATTACAATGACATCATCTGTGCCGGGTCCTCACTCATTTCTCCATCCCATCCCAGAATCTCGAAGCAAAGGCCCGGTACCAGAAGAAGGAAATGGTACGGCTTCAGACTGGGGACGGAGGTGATCACAGTGGGCTGCACCTGTGTGAGGCCCAGTGTCGTCCCACAGCCACCACTCTAATGATGTTAGCAACTCTTTCAGCATACTTGTTTTTTAAACCTGCAATATTATTTTTAACGATCACTGAATCCTCTATTATGTATTTCACAAAGACACATAGAAGGAATATTTTTGTACCCCTTTTCTTGTTAGCCAAAATAACTTACTTATTACACTGTTGATCAGAGACTTGCAAAGAGCTGCGCTGCTTTCTGCCCCCTAGTGGTGGACAATGCTAAATGCAGCTTTAACCTGAGGTACAAGTACCGTGTCTGACAAACACATTTACTGTATGTAAAAAAAAGATTTAGTCTTTTCTTCCTCTTATGTTGCATCGTTGTTTTTAACTCACCTTTTTATAATAACTCTGTTCTTATTTTATTGTAAATGATATCAGAATGCTTTATTAAAGTTTTTAATTCAACTCTGATGTCTTCTGGGCTGTGCTTTTCAATATTATTTATGTTGGAGAATTTACATACAATGTCTAATAATATATGTCCTACACCAACCCATAAGCATCCTGTCAAAGTTCACTCTATAGATTCCCATATGATGCTAATACATATTTATGGAATTTATTAAGGTCTTATTGTAGTGTTTCATGGATGTGACCTAAACAATAATCTCACACAGTGTGTACTGCGTGCACTTCAAATCATTTTTAGTTTTCCTTTTTCCATTTGTTGTTAGTGACATCTGTCAGAGAAGAAGCTATCAGATTGCTTTATTTTCATCTTGACTAAAAGGAGAATTATTTTTGACTTTCTATTCCAGCATCTATACTAATATGTCAAATTTAACTGTCACACAAAACATAGATTTAAATACTCATTTCATTTATGTTATTGGTTTGAATTACCCTTTTTTACTGCCCCAAGTGAATAAAGTGCATGCAAAACATTGCATTATCAATGAACACACGAGGAATGAGGAGAACCCGAGTTCCAGTCAAGCCGTTTTTTACTGACCATGCCAAATAGATACAATCAACCCAGCCTCGAAGATACACAGCGACACAGCTACAGCAAGTACAAACCTCTCGTCACGGTTACAGTGCAAACATTTTAGACACCTCAATCAAGTCAGTATGACTCAACAAGCAAATTTCATGTTTCTGTTTTACTCTTTTCGGGTTTACATTCCTTTGAAAATCAAACACTGACAAACAGAGCACAGTAACACATGCCAAAGCAAAGTGAGACCGCTGGTTAGCCAGACCCCCCCCTTCATCCCAACTCCTCCTCCTCATGACCAAATCTGTCCAAATTCTGAACTACGTCACTTCTTTGCCTCCTTGTGATGTTATTGTTGTTTATACTGTATATATATATTTATATATATATTTATATATATAAATATATAAATAAATATATAAATATATAAATATATAAATATATATCTGCTGTCCTCCATGTGTGCACATGTGCTTTTGAGTTGTGCTTAATGAAATAAGAGTGCAATCAGTGCTCTAAATCTAAGACTCAAATGCATGTCACTGATCTACAACTAGACACTACGGTTAAAAGTTTTTTTGTTTTTTTTACAAAGAGCTGGAACATGAATGCAGCAGAGCCCCCCCTCCCCCTTTTCAAGCCTTTTTTTTTGTGTGTTTCTCCCTGGAGCACGGTCTGATTCTTCCCTTTGATATTCATAAACCATATCGTGAGATTCACATGAGTTCTGCACGCGCAGGCCTCCCAACAGACGGACACAACAATCCCACAAAATGCATGAGAGCGGTGGAGCGAGGGAAATCTTTTTTTTTTTCTTCTTTTTTTTTTTTTTTTAATAAGGGAAACAGCAGAAGCTTGTGTGTAATTTCCTGTTTATGTGTATTGACTGGTACTAGTCCTGTAAGTCAAAGACTGGAGCAGTCTGGGACTCTTAGCTTTGTACTGGTTGTGACTGACTAGAACTCTTATACTACATCTGTGTGTCCAGTTTTTTGTTTAGTTTGAGCACATCACACATTTGTCATGTTTTACCCGGTAACAATTTAGATCACAACTCTCTACTCCATAGTTACAGTCTGATTGGGTAGAAACGGTGTGATTGGCAACTCCTGATGCCAAGCATCAAACACAGCTCAGTGAACGACGCTAAAATATACAGCTGGTTAGAATTTCCTCCTGCAGAAATGAGAGCTGGGATTTAAATGTGTGCATCTTTCCGCCTTGATGCTTTGGTTTCTCACCAATCAACCATTTTAATGTTTATTTTGATGCCCCCCCCCCTCCCCTCGCCCCCCCTACCCACATCCCCCCAACCCACTTTTCCTGTAGAACAAAGAGACAGATTTCTTTTTGAGTTGGCTAAACTTTGTACAGCTCGTTCAGAATCATTACAGCACACATCAAATGTGAACACTCAGCGTTCCCCTTTGTTCAGTGGCTTTTGAGTTCTGTTTTTTTTTTATCTTTCCTGCACTGTTTTGATTTCCTTGGTTTTTTGATTACATTTTTTTTATACCGATCATAAAACTCCCAATCCTGCTGTCTCTCTTCTCTTCTTTTCTTCTTCTCCACTCATCTACCGGCAGGCTTCCTCCTTCATCTCCTTGTTCTTCCTCACTTCTTCCGCGTGTTTGTCCTGCCAGACAAATACAGAGACATGGCAACGTTAGCAGTCATGAATATATTAGCATTAATGAGGGAGACGCCGGCAGAACAAGGCGACGACTCAGCGACTGTTTATGAAGAATTGAACAGGGGAACGCTACAGAGTGGGGAGAACTAAAAACTCTTTTCCACCTCATATAATATTCATGATTACTGATCAAGCTTGTGAACCACATTAGAATAGAAATGCAAGCCCAGTTCATGTAGGCTTGCTTCATTCGCACTCAAGAACTTTAGGTTAAAGGAAAATATTTTGCAAAGTACGCTCATATGCAAGACATCATTTCTTAAGTAGCAAGCTTTGGAGGTGCTGGTGGGCGGATTGTTTTACCTTTGGATTGAGCCAGGCTAGCTGTTTCCAGTCTTTTTGCTAACCTAGCTGGCTGCTGGTGTACACATATGACACAGATACTAACACAACTAAACAAAATATGTAGATGTTGAAAGAATAGTACCGTATTTTGGGAAATTACCTTAACTGCTTCACTACGGAGAGTTAGATGAGAAGATTGATACTACACATGCTAACTTTGGAGCTGGAGCTGTGAGGCAATTAGCCTAGCTTAGCATAAAGACTGGAAACAGGGGAAATAGGTAACCTGGCTGTCTCTCAAAGTAAAAAAAATGAAAGAAAAGCCCGTACCTACACCTCTACACTGACCGGTTAACACATTGTATTGTGTTTGTTTAACCCACACAGAAACAGAAGTATAAAAACGACAATGTATGTTCTTTATGCTAAATTAAGCTAATCGTCTTCCGGCTCCAGCTCCGTACTTGTGTCGCACAGACAAGTTGTATTGATCTTCTCATGTAACTGTTGTCCGGACCGCAAATGAGCACATTTCTCAAAATGTTGAGCCATTCCTTCAATAGTTCCTCGATTACACTGCTAGTGCACAACAGATTAGGTTTGTCTCTCTGATAAATGTCCTCCTTATCATAAAGTGAGAGCAAAAGTCTCTTTGGATCAAATCAACTGGACCGTACCTTCTCCTGCAGCCTCTCCAGCATGGCGGCCAGCAGGGCTTCCCTGTTCTCCTTGTTGGCCTCCATCTTTTGCTCAAGCTTCTCCTTGGCGTTCTTGATGAAGTTGTTGTTCTCCTCAAAGGCCTTCTGGATCACCTCGCGCTCGTGCTCCCTCTTCTCCGCCAGGTGCTTCAGCAGCTCCGCCTCCTGGCACTGGAGGGAAACAGAGAGCACCGAAGGTAAGTCAACAGGGGAATTTCAATCATGTTACTGGGATTTTAGTACATCACCTTTTTCAAATTAAGCACTACGAACCAGTGAAAACGGTGAAAGCTCTAATGTGAAGGAACCAAATCTGATGCGACTTGTTCATCACTCATAGCAAGGATCTGATTGAGACACATTCTCTGTGCCAGCTATCATTCCTCTCTCCTCACCTCTCTCCCTTCCTCCCTCTCTTTTCACCGTCCTCCTTGCTTGATGAATATGAGCCGCCGTGAGTGCGTTCTTTCATGATTGCTTTCCTTGCTCTTTCATGTCCCTCTTTTCATCTTTCCCACCCTCCCTCTGCTTCCTCCAACACTCCCTCCCTCTTTCCTTTTATCAATTTCAACCCTATTTCCTCCTGAGTTGATAAATCACACTGCCCACAAAGAGCGTTGTCAGATGTTTGACAATGCCTGAATGAGCAGCAGCTGGGGTTAGGGTTACAAGTTTAAGGGTAGGTGCCGGTTCGGTTGGGTTCATCATAAATATGACGATAAAAAAAAAAAAACTGACCCGCCCTTCTTCCGCACCCCCTCACCTTTCGCCTCTCCTCAGCCGCCTCCAGCTTCTTCTGGATCTCCTCCAGGGATGGGTCGCGGCGGTGCGGCATGGAGCCGTTGAGCTCTGGCACCCCGTCAAAGGACGGGGGCTTGAGGATGACCTCGAAGGCCTGGCCAGATGCCCGCTTGTTCAGCTCAATTACCTCCACGTCTTTGATGACGCACCAGCCCAGGTCCACCGCATCTGTGGCGTTGGATTGTGGCCATGTTTAGACTCTTCATTTGCTATGCATTTTTAATCCACTATTACACATCGTCAATATGGTTTGTGGTTCACCCACGTCCCTTCTACAGGTCTCTGCTAAGTGCTTTGGAAACAATAATTCCTACATTTCCCAGAATGACTAGTGCGTATATTTGGCAAGAATACTGCATGGTCGTTAACATGCGCGCTAAAGTGATTTATAGTTACCTTCTGCCTTGTATGTAGGTTTGTCTGCACTCTGTGGGTTGAAACAGGCACAGAATAGAGACACCAGGGGGAGCTCCTTGACCTTCTCTTTGTAGGCTGAGGACACACACACACACACACACACACACACACATATATAGTCGTGTTTCCTTACTTGAGAGGACATTACATCCACTTACATTCATTTCCTGGAGACTTGCCCTGACACTAATAACCCACGCTAGCCTAATCCTAATCCTAACCCTAACCTAACCTTAACCTAAACCTAAACCTACCTTTAAGTTAACCTCAATTTTAAACCTTAACCACAACCTCAACCTCAACCGTAACTTTATATTTAACTTTTCTAATCCTAAATCAAACCTGACCCTGACCCTAACACAAACCTAAACCTAACATTAACTTAACCTCGACCTTAAATTAAACCTAACCTTACCCTAACCTTTAGCTAACCCTGATCTTTCTCTAACCCTAACTTAAACCTAAACCTAAAACTAACCTTATACTTGCCTTAAACCAAGTCTTCCCCCCAAAATATCATGACATGCATTTTGTCCCCGGAAAGAAGCAGAGTCCCCACATTGTGACTGTGTAAACAGATTTATTTCCCCTCAACATGAGTAATACACACACACACACACACACACACACGCACACACACACACACACACACACACACACACACACACACGCACACACTTGCTTTGTGATGCTTGACATTATGTTGACTCTAACAGAACGATTCTGACAGTGACTAGTCTTCGTCATTATGTTGTTATGACATGTCATAACACTGTCAAGACACATGGTTCAGATAATAAAAGTATATTCTCATCATCATTCCCACAATGGAGTCATGAGCAGTTTATACAGGCGACTTTAGGGAGCTGCGATGGTGTGTGTGACTTTCTGCTGTGGCTGCATTTACCTGCCAGAGTCATCTTGTCACTGTGTATGTATAACTCTCCAGGGATGCTGAAGATCCTTCTCAGTCTGTTAGAGGGAGAGAGAGAGGGAGGGGGAGTGGTGGTGGGGGCGGGGGGGAGAGAGAGAGGGAGGACTGAATGAAGCACATTCAAAGGTCATATAATGAATGTGAGAAGCAGTGGCTACGGGGAGAATGAACAGCTGCAGTGCAAGCACCTCCCATTCAGGTTTAATTCAACCAATGAGAGAACAGCTCTGCGTCAAAGAAATTCATGTGGACCAAAACAGAGGGTCATTCTGGGTAAAAAATAAATACAAATACAAAAACATCATCAAACACATAATATCATACACACGTCATCGTCTTGTTAACATGTGAACAAAAATAGCCCATCCCACCTTTGACAGGAGAGTTCAACAAACAAGGTTGACACACGAGAGTTTAAAAGCTACGTCAGTGGAAAGTTGCCATCTTGTTGCCCTGAATATGGTTATATATTACTGATCTGTCATGCCATGTCCACTCCTATGTCAGTGATTTCTGGTGTTTCCCAAACTGCCGCTGCACAACTCTCAGAGAACAGGCTTAAAGATCCTTTTTTTTTTTTTCAAAAAATTACCTTGCAAAAAAACCTTTCAATTACTTTTCCTTGTCCCTCACAAAAGAAATGCAGAATCTATGAAAATGCTAATATTGTTCATGTCAAAAGTTTAACTGCTACACGTGAAATATTTCTACTACTTCAATGCTTCAAAGTTTCCATCCAAAGTGCTTGCCAATTTGTAAAGAACAAACAAACGAAAAACATGTAGATGTAGTGGAACAGCAGCTGTATTTATAAATAAGTCACACGCTTCTTGTGCGGCGTTTATTTTTTGTTATGGTTGACATTGGACTTGCATTTTTCCTCACCGTCATACTCAAAACGTATTTGCCATTTTACCACATAGTTGCTTATTGGAAGATGATAGGCGACCAAACTAAGTCCCAACCCCCCACCCTCTCTTCCCCCAGCCCTCAGTGTTGCAGTTAATCACAGCCGCGATGCAAGAGAGAGGAGCAGCAGTAAATCGTTGAGAGGATGCAAAAAAAAAAGGAAGGAAGGCCTTCAACAACAAAGCGAGGCATCAACCACGACCACAGCCTGCTTCACCAGCTGCTGAAAATGCACTTCGAAACCTCTGTGTTGAAGCAAATATGTATCTGTGATACCAACGGTAACCTCTTAATCCCCATATCAAATTATACTCATTAATATTTGACTGGGGGAGGGGTGAAATTCAAGAATACTGTCATTAAAATCAGACTTAATTCAAGCAGTAATTGCAAAAAAACTGGAGAGAGAGAGAGAGAGAGAGAGAGAGAGAGAGAGAGAGAGAGAGAGAGAGAGAGAGAGGAACTGTCTCACCAGACCTTCCACCACCTGCCATCACTCTGTCAGTCTCTCTCTCTGTCTGTCCCCTTGCTGTCTGTCAGATGGTCTCATCAACACTGAATTGGTGGGCATCTGAGGGACGCTGCGAATCGGTCGAGCAAACAAACTTGTGAAGGAGATGCTGACATAATGAGACAGAGGTTTCCTCACCCCTCGATTTCCTTTTTAATCTGATGAGTATGACGACGACCATTACAGCAAATTAATATGTGATCATGTTTTAAAAAGATGGACACAACTTCCTGCAACATTGCTGCTCACGGTTAATCAAATCAACAAACACTTGCAGGTCTTGAATACTTAAATGTCAGCTAATTGGAGAATTCTATCACACGAGGTTCCAGGAGCGCCCTGCACAGTTTGCTGACCTATCAGCTGAGTGCACACGCTAATTACGTTTGGCTTTAATTCAGTATCATAAGCACACTCATCATGTGGACACCCACGAGGACCTAGGTGTTGAAGCAAACAGGCTGAGGAGTAACAGCAGAGCAAATGAAGGACTGAACTTCATAAATCAGATTTCCACTACAGGGCGAGACATCAGTGGTTCCTGGTGTGGGCCTAATTTAACCAAGCATCTGTGATGGGACGTGTCTGCCAGAAATGTTCCCCTTGCTCTCAATTACCTCCCCTTCATCTTCTAGGATAGCGTTCTACATAGATGATCCTCCAGTATCCATCACACAGGAATGTACACTGGTAAATGGTGTATGCTAAAGCCCTGCCTACATTACAGCCAGAGACAGAATGCACTACATGCAAAAAAAAAAACATGATTATGAATATTTTAATAGTTTATCCATCTGCCCTGCACTTATATGCAGAATCTCTGCTGGTTACCTGGCAACCTTACGGCAACAGCTAGAGAGCCAGGCTAACTGTTTCCCCCCGCTTCCGGTCTTCATGCTGAGCTAAGCTAATCGCCTCCGGGCTCCAGCTCCGTAGCACTACCCCACTACTTACTGGAAAAAAATAGCTAGCTACTGGAAGCGTTGCATGATTTTGTAAGTAGCTACACTACCTGAAAGCTAGTGGGAAATGTGTACAGCTTGCAGTGTTGCCACTCCCCAACAGTGTTGAATAGCAAGCTTTAGAGTTGTTGGGTGGTTTTTGAATCTCGGAGATAGTCAAAGTTAGCTCTTTCCCCCTGCTTCCAGTCTTTATGCTAAGCTAGGCTAATCACCTAGCCAAGAGAGTTGTATCAATCTTTAGATGTAACCCCTCAGACAGAAAGCAAAAAGTCTATTCATCAAAATGTTGGACAATTCCTTTAAACTTTGACCACCTAAGCTAAATAGCTCACCACCTAGCTAATTTTACCTCCATAACGTAACACTGTGCGCTATCTATCTGTCTGTCTGTGTCTGTCTATCTGTCTGTCTATCTGTCTGTCTGTCTGTCTTACAGCATGTGAAATGCCTGAGGTGCAGTGTCGTAATGAGACAGCCTATGACAAAGAGGGTGAGAGACGTCTCATTACAGTATAGAGCACATGCTCACCTGGCCACCCTGACATGTGTCCCGGTGGGACATACACAGTCAAGGACACACACACAGATGCTCACATAGACACATGCAACATGAATGTGCATAAATACGTTAAGATGCACAGTTGCGCACACCCATACTAATCAGGCAGAACTGCTATACACACAGCTGCTTCTCATCTGATGGAACCACCCAGACTGCAGATCAATGCACTGCTTCCTGCTGCAGGAGTGAGGGTGCTCCCTTTCTTTTGTGTCCATACAGACAGAGAGAGAGAGAGACAGAGAGCGAGAGAGAACAACTCATGTTGGGAAATTTGCTGACAGTGATATCATAGTGAAGTTGTTCATGAAACAATTTTATGACATTCATGGAATTTCTTTCCAGGAAGACCACCGCCCTTCATGTTCGCTGAAGGTAATATTTCACTTTTAAGGGCTCTGAAAATTGGGCTTGTACATAATATCCAAATGCTTTTTGAGAGCAGTTAATAATTGCACATTAAAATAATAATAAAAAACATAGTTAATGATTTGTCTAATTTGTCACGTGTTGAATCTAAAGCAAAAGTTCAAAATTTTGGAATTTACTTTTTTATTCCTGTTTCTTGATGAGCGTAAGATGCTGCCTACCAGCAGCTCTAAAGGTGAGTAATTAAAAATGTTTTAATCTGTACAAAAAAGTGTCAAAATAACAATTTGCCGGATACATTTTTGGCTGGGGCTAGTTGCCAGGCAACTAGCAGATACTTCATAAAGTTTATGTTTTTTGGCCAAGAACTGTATATACTGGTGTATAACCCCCTTAAAGCAGCAAATTGTTGTTTTTAAACTTAAATTGGCATATACATTTCTGTATTCTTGTATGAATCCTGAACACAATCTTACATACCTCAGATTATTTCTAATATTTTATGAGTGTAATATATGGATTTCTTATAGGATGAGCTGTTGTAACAGACACAAACTTCCCACCACACCTCCCCATACCATATATGCGTGAAGAGAATATCAACGTTTGGTAAATGTAGCCCATAACACCCATCTATATCTGACATCTTTACGAGCCATTTTGATTTCTGTTTGTTTTTCCGGGTTTCACAGAGATTGCTTTTGTGAACTATTGTCCTCCCATCTTCCCTCACCAAATACCTGCACTTGAAGAGGCGCTGTGCACACACAATAATAAACCTGGAGCGTGACACAGTCTAAGGTGAAATTAACGCTGAAGAAAATGCATGTTCAAAATTGACCAAAAATATTAGAAGAATGGGAACTTTTGGAAACTATCTGTTACACTTGGTTCATTTTGTCAAACCTCCCTCTGTCCTTCTTTCTATCCTGCTCTTTCATACACACACACACACACACGCACACGCACACGCACACGCACACGCACACACGCACACACACACACATACCTTTTCACCACAAAACACGTACAAACTAATTTTCCTCTCCCCTTCCCAAATGCAGACACAAAGCTGCGTCTGCACATAAGGCGGATCAATAATAAATGACACAGGTTACACAGCGTACGGTTTGTGGGTACACCGAGTTCTCTCCCTTTTCCTCCTCTTGTCAGCAGCAACCACTGCATCATCACTACCCTCACCCCTCGCCCCATTACTCCCTATACCAACACACACACACACACACTCACACACACACACACTCACACACACACACACACACACACACTCACACACTCACACACAACCTTCAGTTTTACATTAAAACATAGAAGTTCACGAAGTGAAATGCAGATGCGTGCAGCTGTGCGTCTTGTGATGCAGACTCACCCCCCTCTGTCCCCGTCTTCGCCGCTGCTGCTGATGGACCGGTGACTACGGTTACCCCCGTCTGGCTGCACGGATACAGGCGCCGGGCAACAGCATCAGCATCAACGCTGCCTACATGACATCACCTTGGAGATGTCTCATTGGCCCGAGACACGGCCAGCATCGGAGCCTCTCAGCCAATGAGAGCGCAGAGGACGGATCGGGGGAGGGTTGCAAGCTCTTTGTGCTGTACTGCAGGGTGGGTGGTGGGACCGCTGTTTTATTATGTGGTGCAGGAGTGTGTGCGTGTTTGTATGTATATTATGCGTGGTGGAGAGTTGAGTGAAGTAGTGGGAGAAATTGGTGAAGATTGGTAGTCTCTGTGTGTGTGTGTGTGTGTGTGTGTGTGTGTGTGCATCTCAGCAGGGGGCCCAGCTTGGAAGCACGCAGGACACTAAATTATTTAGAACCTAACAGTATAGACATGAACAAGTAGAGAACCTTTTACAGTTTGAAGCACATGCAGTTCTTCATATTAAATATATTGTAATATTGTATGATTGTGTTAAGATCACAAATACTGGCACCTCTACTACTACTACTGTACCTGAACAGCTACTTTACAACTTCTTCTACTACTATTATTACTACAATTCTGCTGCTACCAAATTATAAGTGTTGCTATGGTGTTGTAGGCTTGTTTTGCTGGATTATATATATTATATATATATATACATATATTAGCCAGCCAAGTTGAATTGTGTTTAGTTTATGATTGCATTCTTTTTTGATAAGAAAAATGATAGCTAAGGTCAGACAGTTCATCTTCCTATTATGTATTCTGTTGTTGTGCATATCCTAGGCAACACTGGGTACATTATTCCTGGAATATTACGTACCCTGGGGTTTGCTGTGTGATAATTTGATTAAATACAAATGAATTTAGGAATATGCACCATGAACGTTCAAATTCAGCTCAGTAATGAATAGGTTTTTGACACAAGGTCTCAGGATCAGGCAATAAGGCAGGATCCACTGCAGGCCTGTTGCATGAGAAGGGCCTTGACTATGATACAATGATAAATCTACCACGAACCAGTTGCCACACAGTGAACATGTTTTTTTTTTGGCAATCCTGGAGGTCAGGGGTCCTCGGGCAGTTTCCCACTTTGATATTCCGGCCTTGCTCCCAGAGAAAAGTGTCTGAGTGGGTTCACACGGGTGTTATCTGACTTTGCTTTGCAGGTGAGTTTGTGATTTCAATAGAAATTTGAAGCAGCTATAATCAATATATTTTTTAAAAGTGATGTCATCCCATCACTACTTGTAACAAGAATAAGGTCGCTTGTTGTGACAAACTCACAGTCATCCTGGAGTTCGTGTTTAGTGTCTTTCAGCTTGTTGTTTCGATTTACTGCCCTCAACTGCACTGGTTTGATTCACTCACAGCTCTCATCAAACATTAAAACTCCAAAAACCCACTGGAAACTGCTCAGCACCAAACAGATGATACCATTAGCGACTCGCTGGTGAACATAGTGGAGCTATAAGCTTTTAGAAGTGCCCGATATTACCAAAAACCGAGGTGACCAGAGACACGGCTTCAAACGAATGCTAACGTTGCTCTGTATGCGCTGGATGTGTAAATAGAAAATTGTTTGCTAATATGTTCATCATATCAACTTAAAAGGTGATAGTATGTCCATTTTGTGAGAACAGCTGGCTGTTTTCGCTGCTGCAAAGGGGCCACAAAATATAATAATGTAATCTGGTATTACCGGACAAGTCTTAAAAAAATGGAATGCCACTGAATTACCAGTGTCTTCATGTATCCCAAGCTGCTGGAAATGACAGGGGGTCGATTGCCATTTATTTAACTGGTTAATGCTTCACATTTGCCTTCATGTCCCCATAGGGGCTCCGTGGCTGCTGTCCCTAGTGTCTTGTAAACCTAATCCAGCATGCTTTTTTTTTCAATTTTGACCCTTGGAGAGCCTGTGCACATCCCTGCTGTTTTTGTAGATGTGGATTACTGCAACTGCCGCTGGTGAAAGTCCGCCACTACTGATTAAAAAAAATGTCTTTTCGATCACAATAATTTTTCCAAATATGTGACGACATCAAAGTAACAAAGGAAAGCTGTCTGGATGGCAGAGGATGGACACTGAGGCGAGGCAGAGGGATGTCTCTGTTGTTGCCGCCCTTTGATCCTGCATTCAGCTCACACGACTAACATGATGTCACCACTCTGTCTACAGGCACACGAGATGAAAGAGCTTACTACGCGGGAGGAGAGAGAGGGATATGCATGAGGTCACATCAGGGTGTGTCCTTTTGTCGCTCTCTCTCCTCTCCTCTCCTCTCCTCTCCTTTCCTCTCCTCCTCTCCTCTCCTCTCCTCTCCTCTCCTCTCACCAACCTCCACTGACGGTAAGTGCACGTGTGACATTAGACATCGCACACATCCTGGAAATGAGATCACCGGCGCACGCGAGAAAGAGAGAGAGAGAGAGAGAGAGAGAGAGAGAGAGAGAGAGAGAGAGAGCGAGAGAGAGAGCGAGAGCGAGAGCAAGAGAACGAGTAAGAGGTGGAAGAGGAGGGGATGAGGAAAAGAAAGGAGGAGGAAATAAGATCAAACAGATTATTTCAAGGATTCTGGGAGAACAAAGATGAGAGGAAGGACCAGAGCAGGGGAAAAAAATAAGGAGGGAGGACCGAGTGAAACACGGGGACCGCACTGGGAGCACCTATGGGAGAAGTTGGGAGGAGACGGTTGTTAAAATAAAATGCTCTGAGGATGGAGCATGGAGAATCACTCATTTCACTAGATGTGAACGCAGCTGAATAGTAAGATGAGGAAGAGAAAAGGACAAATCAGGTCCCTCTGCCTAGAAGGAATATATGTTAAATCTCTGCAGACCCACACAACTGAGGAAGGAAATAGATCTAGACATAGATATAAATCAAAGGAAAAAAAGATTAGCTGATGGCCTGGTTAGATTATCTTCCTCCCAGTCACAATATGTTAAAAGTCCAGATTTCTTACTTATTAAAAAAAAAATAAAAGAATCACACAGATGCAAACTAAAAAAAAGTTCACTCAGTAGAGTGCATATCTGTGCCAAGTATGTCCCCCTCAACCCTAACAAACAAGCCAAGATGGCGACGAAGATAACAAAAACAGCAATTTATTCATCTTGTATCGTGCTTATCCTAAGTGGATCCTGACATATCGGTAAGGCGTGTTTTCAGCCTTTTTAGCCTGGCCTAGCAGGTTAACGGATACACGAATGCATGATCTCCCCACATGCTTACACTTGGAGGCGATAATTAATGCAAAAGTCATATTCCTAAAGCACTCAAGTGCATACACACACACACCTAAAACTAAGACTAAGACTAAGACATACGCCGTAAAGTAGGCCTGCCGTCTCCCCCCCGCCCCCCCCACACACACACACACACACACACACACACACACACACACACACACTTGCACATCGCCTCCCTACTCCCTCGCACTGCAAGCCCTCGTGGCCTGTAAAAACATAAACAGTTGCAGTAGCTTAGCGGCAGCACGAGGGCCCTGTTCTAAAGTCTGACATCATCTCTCAGTGTCCCAGGATGAGATCATTCTATAACCACTAGCCTCACTCACTCTACTCAAAGTGTGTGTGTGTGTGTGTGTGTGTGTGTGTGTGTGTGTGTGTGCACAAAATGGATTGTGAGTTTTGTGAATAAGTGAGCAGGATGGACACAGTGTGTACATGCAGGTGTCCACTGTAGGATGATTCGATTACTGATAGAATGCCCTACAGAGTGATCCAATTGAAGTTGAAGGGCTTTTACTAGCATTGATTTTGACAGCCAGGGTCTGCTATCAAGGGGAAACAGAGCAGGTCCACCCCACTTGTACAGAAAGTGAAGCGCAATCCCTTTTCTCCGATCTGTGGAGGAGTTTGGCAGTGTTAGTGCTTCGCTGAGCTAAAAACTGGGATAAGTGATTTAGGTCCTCTTATTAACAGCTGCAAACTTCCATCTGCATGAATGCTGCATCAACTGAAAAAAAGGGAGAAAGAAAGCTTTACATTTAGGGCATAATCACAATGATTCATGCAAATTCAACACAATATCCACGAGAAACATTATAACATAACTGGTCCCGATAGACTTCCTTTTTTGCCATCGGTATCATCCCGTAAAGACGTCTTGACCTCCTTTACTGTGCAAACATCAGCTCCTGCACGTTACACTTGTCAAAGGACAGCCTGTCTGGAACAGTCTGTCACCATGGGAACAAGGAACGACAGTGAGAGAGAAGTCGCTGAATGCCAGGAAAAGTGTGCGTTCGTGTGTATGTGCACGAGTCTCCAGTATGATGGTCTGGAAGCATTTTGCACATTTTCATGGCACACCTGAGCAGGCTGTGCTCAGGAGTCTACAAAGCAGACCGTGTAAGCTCCTCCCCTGACCCGCCTACTGAGATCATCACCTGTTTTGCACTTTGTGGCCCAATCTCAATCTCCACCCTAAACCCTCAAACCCTGACCCCTCAGGGACCTACTGACGTCACCTATTAAGTGGTTGAGTGTGAGAGCCTGTGAGGGCTTGACATGGTGTAAATAGGAATGGGTTTATTTTATACTTTTTACTCCCTGATCTGAACGTCTTCCAGACTCCTTTCCTCACAAGATGAGTCGTCATTAAAATAATATATTTACTCGTTTTTGTCAAAGCAGCTTCAATAACTGAAATGTTTGATGAATAAATATTTTTAACATATATAGTCTCTGCTTGCATTCCTCTGATTTCATGTGTTTTCATGTCCCATCTTTAGTCCTTAATGTTGTTGTGTAAATGTAATTTATCGAGCTGAACACCCACGTGCCCTCCTCTTTGTTTACCTTTTTTTTTTACGGCTCCATGCTTCCATTGGTAACGACGTGTTTAGCGTCACATTGCTATGAATTGTGGGTAATTCCCTTGGGCAAACTCGGCATATCATGCTGACTTACGGTAAGGGTTCATAAAGGGCTCAAATGTCTGCCAGAGAGCCTCAAGCTCTCAACGATGAGACAATGGGACGACCCTAAACACTGTAAAACACTGTGTGTGTTCAGCTTTATGCAGTTATTCTGCATTGCTTGTGAGATTTAACATGAGCAAATGTATCATATTAAGCTGGCACCGATAGTAGAACACCAGCTCTTATTTGAATAATATTAGATAATGGCATGATGCTGAATATGCTTTATTTATATTTAATGTGTGTCTAAATCGTGTCTATAGTCTGAATGTTTCTGAAGGCCCACAAGGCAAGACAAATTCCTCAAGGGGCACTGCAGGTACTTAAAGGTACAAATACCAACCTGGCAACACAGAACACAAATACCTTTTTTACTAGTCTACTGTAAGATGCCAGTTAGTCTCATATTCAAGTTATTTTTCCAAGAAACAAAGCCTGCTGACTGGGGAGGGGTAATGCCATGTGTTTCCATGGCATCCCCCATCTTTCTCTACCGGGCCAAAACAGCTGAAGTTTAATTATGAGATGCTGCAATTTTTATCTGATCACTACATCCAAGCAGTTGAAGGGATTTATTACTTACTACTACTTCTACTAGTACATATATATATATATATATATATATATATATATATATATATATATTACTACTAAGGGCAGTGCCTGTTACGTGTAAGGAAATCACAAAATGAATTCAATAATCAAATTCATCATGTCAAAGCCTGCTGGCTTAGCGGGGAAAACTATATCATACACTCTGTGATGTATGAGAGACAAACAGGCATCGTTTGTCTTTATCTTGTTACATTTTAGTGGTGCCCTCTTCTGGCCAATCAGTCATGGTCCTACAGGTATAAAAGAGGTAAACATACTGTAATCACCAATCAGATCTGTAACTAGTCCCAGTAGTCCCACACTACTGACCTGACCTGTGGTGATGGCCTCCTGCACTGTTAAAGTACACCAGGGCCTTGTTTTAGAGAGCAGGTTTAACAAACTCTGAGCCTAACCCTGAACCCTGAGTTGACTAACCCTGAGAGTTTTCACTGAACCTACTCTCTGGTACCGGGCCAGCCCATTTCTTGCACTGGGTAATATTCCCTTGTGTTTTCTTTTCTTTCCATTGCGTCTCCTCTTGCAAACACCTTCACCCGAAATACACTGGCTGCAGGGGGGTCCTGAGGTTCAAAGGTCAGGTGTTCCAGGTATTTTTTGCCTTTATGCAGTGCACATGCTAAACACAGGGCCAGTGTGCCAGTGTGTGTGTGTGTATGTGTGTGTGTGTGTGTGTGTGTACCAAGACACAAGTCCCTGCAGGGTCAGAGGTGTAAAACGGTAGCTTTCCAGTGATGGGCTGGTATGACAGTCATGAGCCTCCCGTGTGATGGACGCCATGTACAAGTCAGAGAGGACGAGGCCTTCCTCAAAGGCAGTGATGATTAAATGGTTCTCTGTGAACAACTCTCACTGATGGACCTGCTGTCAACAGTGTCTATTAATTATGACGTAAAGACAGACAGTAAGACATTGAACCTTGTAAACATTTACCAGTAGCTCTCACTGAAGCCTGACTCACGCTGCTGCTGCGTCCGAAAATAGTATTGTGTGTAACATCAAGCTCCTTTGAAAGACAGTCAATATTAAGTTAAATTGTTTTTTATTCCAAGTAGTTTCTTTGTCAATGTCTGGAAAATATGACTATTTATTTTATTGAATAACAACTCATTGAGATTTATATGTGGGCCCAAAGTGTCCAATATTGAATAAATGAATTATGACATATGAAAAACATTATTAAAATGTATTAAAATTACATGATAAAGTAACAATTCACAAAGAATGAAAGTGTTTCTGATAAAAATGCTCTGATGAAATAAAAGAGGTGAATGTTTGAATAATAAGGTCTTGAGTTATTAGAATTTCTTGTGAAACATAATTTCGCAAGTAAATGGTAAATGGACTTGTATACTTGTATGGAGCTTTTCTAATTTTCCGACCACTCAAAGCGCTTTAACAGTATACATGTCATCATTCAGACACTCATACACTGATGACAGGAGCTACTGTGCAAGGAGCCACCTGTCCATCAGGACTAGCTAACATTCGCATTGGCACGACCTTCGGGAGCAATTTGATTTAAAGTGTCTCGCCCAAGGACACATCGCCATGGACTAGAGGAGCCGGGGATCCAACCACTGATTGAGGGACAACCCGATCTTGTTAACCAGTCATTAAAAAAAAAAAAAAAAACACATACATATATATATATTTATTTTGAGAAAGAGAGAAATAATTTATTCTCACTGCTGCCACAAACTGAGCTGAGGTAAACTATTATGGCTGCAGTGCTCTGTCACCCTCTGGTGCCTGTAATGGATGACTCCATTTTCCATCAGCCTCCGCTTACTTCATTATCGATGCAGTGATATGAAGTAACTCCACCGCAGTTACAGCATCCGGCAGGAAACATACTGTCATCCCACACAAATCCGATACGATCTGAGTTCCTCTGACCATTTTAGGTGTATTTCATCTATTAGGTAGCCAAAATCTTAAAAAAATATATTTTTATATCAATTGAAATACCCCCTTTAATAAAGTGTAAAAAAACATTACATCATTTTTATATTTATATCAGAAATTATTATTAGTTTTTTGTCCCTCATCATAAAATGAGGAAAGAATTCCATAAATGATGCCATTCACATTAACACCTGTCTGTGCTTTTTGTCAGTAATGTTTTTTTTTTTTTTAAATAAATTCCTGATTATTATTTAAAATCCCAATATTTAGTTCCGTACCTCAGTAACCCATCAACCCTGTTACACAAATCCCTCTCCCCACCCCCCACCCCCATATAAAAAAAATAACTGTTCGTTACGAGACACAATTAGCTGGAGTCTAGAAGAAGTCTTCTGAACAATGATGGTGATGATAATATAGTCCCGTATATTACTATTATTGTACAGTATAACAATGGTTACCCTCAATGACAGCATCATTATAGAGATGCTGAACATTTCAGGAACAGGAATTTGACTCAAATGTAGTCATCAGTGACCTTTACAGTCACAAGCTGTTCTGTAAGCAGCATTGTCATTTTTCTATAATACTACAGTGATGCAGCAAGTGTGTTGTACTGTGCAGAATGATCAGTAATGTCCACGCCGAGCCCTTAGCTGATGTTAGTGCATGTGAGAGCGCTAACCCACTGGTTAGCTGACGGCTGCCGCTCTGCGCTGCTCTGATACGGCGGGTACAGCGTATAAGGCCGTATCCCGGCCCACACAAACTCTGACCCCCCCCCCCTCCCCCCCTCAGGTAAACACTGTTAGCTCTGTCAGCACGTTTGCTGTAGTTTGTACTCTTTGCACTGTTAGATACCCTCGACTGCAAACATGAATAAACTAAGGTAACGTAAACTAGAATAAAAATGTATGTATGTGTAAAATAAATGTTCGCCATGTGACTACAGGTTGTAACCCCATGAAACGGTTCAGGGCCACTGCTTTGGAGAGCTGTTTGCAATTTGGAATGGTTGTGAATACCGTAGACTATGAGAGAGCTGACCCACTTTCCTTGCACTGCTCTACCAGTTAACCATCGCGTCCATGTGGACGCCATATGGACACCATATGGATTCAGGCTCTCACACGTATTCACAAATACATCAAATATTCCATTCCATTCCATTATCCGACACGCTTATCCTATTCAGGGTCACGGGGAGGCTGGAGCCGATCCCAGCTAACGATGGGTGAAGGCAGGGTTTGCCCTGAACAGGTCGGCAGTTTATCGCAAGGCTCCATCAAATATATTGCTCTTTCTCTGCGAGAGAAGCAGAGCAGGTCCGATTTATTTATATATATAAATAGACACAACACGAGCAGATGTGGAAATATCTTCACCGACTTCACACCACTCAAAAACGACAACTTGACGACACATAAAAACATGAATTTTGACGACACATTCGCAGCATTTAGAAAAGGCGCTGCAAGAATCTCACAGGGGACACTAACACGGGACGCACAGGGATTTGTTTTAGCTTATGAAGTTATTAAAGTCAGTGAAAGTGGTGTTAAAATAAATCACAGAAGAAGTTTGTTTTGTTCTGGCGTAATTTAACATTGTGATCCATGACATGATGTTATGTATTAAAAAGTTCTGTTTGAATAAAGTTGACTTGACTTAGAAAAAAAAGTTGCAGCAGTGCATCAGCGTGTCCTCTCTCATGATGAAGACGGTGAAGGAAGAAAAAGATTCAGGGAACGTATTGAGCAAAACATTTTTTTTTATTATTTCTTAACTGTGCTTGCGTGATTAACAGTTTTCCCTCCCCTTACTCACGTTCAGTAGTCTTTTATAGTATAATGATTCATATTACAATTCAATTCCATAGCCTATTACATTAGTTTGCGACACAGAAAACAGTATTTGTGAAAGTTCAAAATGCCACTTCTACTGGACCATATCACCAAGGCTGAACTGTTAAGTAGGGCCTGTCATCATCCCCTCAAGTTTAGCAGAAGCAGTCCAGGCCATCGGTCAAGTCTTTGTAGATGTGGAGGAAAAGAAGCTGATCTATGATTTATGTTTTCCCTGGAGGTGAAGGGGAATGATTGAAACGTCTGTTTCTCGCATTTGCCACGATACAGTTATTCGCGACTCAGAAAGAACGTGGATCAGGGGCATGAAGCTGGAGTCCAGTGGCCCCTTATACCCCCCTTTCCAGCACCCTTGACCCCGTCTGCTCTGCACAGGTTACCAGAGCAACCAGTAGGATAAATGAAGACAATGAGCTGAAAGAGACACTAAAACCTTCTGTGGAGGAACCGCAGTCAGCTGATAATTCTGTGTTTTTGACACCATATAAGGGACCCTTTTAACATTATACACAGCAATTTCATCAATTGTTAAAGTAAAAATCTTGACTCGAAGATCTTTAATACCTTTAATCACCTGTCTTAGTGAGCCTCACAAGCTGACCTGTTTTTTAAAGGGTAAGTCCATCTGAGTTCTGTTCCGGGGTTTTTCAAATGGAAATGCCTACTCGTGCCCACACACAGCTCAGTCACCGCTAGCTGTGCTAAGTTTGGATATACCTAGAAGTGAGGTTGTATGTGGGCTATACTCCCGTGTGCTGCGAGGTAAAATTACTGTTTTAATAAATGGAGTCTAGTGGCATTGAAGAGAGCAATATGACGGCTTCAGTTCCCCGTCTGATGGCAAGATAAAGTGACAAGGGGAGCAGTATAATTTTTTTATATATTGAATATTTTCCCCACTTAACTAGAATATTTTCCCCACTTAACTTCGCAGTCAGACAGCCCTATTCGATGGGGAACTGGAGCCAGTATCTACGCACTCCTCAAACCCAGAAAACTTCATTTTACCTTGCACAACACAAGAGCTGCCTCAATCAGTTAGTTTGTTTGTTTTTATCGTGGGACTTTTGGATCTGGACTAATGTGGTGTCCACGCAGCAAGTGACAGTATGTAACACACTGATTATAAGGATGTATATGTGTAGCAGCTTCATTATGCAGGAACCTACGTCGGTTCTACACAGGGGAAGAGTTTTTAGAATGGCTTGAGGAAATATCATTTTTAAGCATACCTACTTCAACCAAAATGTGAAGGTTGGAATTTTAATATATAAGGAACACCTCTGGAAAGCTCCCCCCCAAAAATAATGGACCCGCCCTTTAAAGCACCTTCAATGGCAGAAGGGCTCTGCGTGTTGGTTTTAGGATAACGATAACGATAGTGAGTTAATGAGTGAAGAAGAGAACAACACTTGCGTTAGTCTTTCAGTGCGTGTGAGTGAGTGGGGAGGGACTCGGGAGTTGCGGTGTGTTTTTCAAAGGTGCACAGCGAGCAGAGTGGTGAAAAGGCTAACGGAGAGACACCTCCCCGCTGAGACGGCAACCATTATCTTTGTTCCCCTCTCTGCTACCAAGAAACAACTGACCAGGACGAGTGACCTCCGCACAGCAGGGGAGAGACACAAAGACGAAAGGACAGAGGGAGACAGACAGACTTGTTAAAAGCTGGAGAACGAGCGGCAGATAAAGAAAACAACAGAGGACAGAAAGAGTAACAGAAGTGACACACTTGCTGTTTGCACACACACACACACACACGCACACACACACACACACACACATATATATATATATATATATATATATACATACACATTTATATACATACACACTCTCCTCCACCCCGGCCCCAACTATGAAACCACAGTGACTTGTCAACTTGTTTCACCCCCACCTGTTTAATAAACGACTTCCCCCCTACTGTAACTAAGGCACATTTTAAGCCGGCGTCCACAATTAGAAACAGATCCAGGTGGTGACCCGCTGAACAAACAAAGAGTCAGGGTCACTCTGGGCTGAGCTTTGACCCCTCTGGCAAATAGCTTTAACATTTTCTCTGGGGGATACACCCAGCCTTTTCTTCTTGAGACTGAGCATGTGTTTTGGGGGGCTGCTGTCAGGGCTCATTTAACAAAACGCACCCTCCATTTACGGCTACCGTTAACCTCTTGCTTCGTGGCTGTGGGGGAATATTGGTGTTGAACCTCAGCTGTGAACTCTGCAAACATGAACAGGGAACTGAGAGGAGACAGAGTGCTGCAGGGATGACGTGTTTTTGTGGGCCCACCTGGATTTTAGCATCTCGCTGGTTGCCCTGACAAGAAGCCAATAGAATTTTTCCATTGGATTTTGGATTATTTCAGAAAATAAGCTCTGGGACAAACAAACGCGTATGATACTTACAAGTTTTGTTATCCAGGAAGTAAAAACGTATAAGCTGTAAGCGAACTACACCTCGGTCACATGAGCGCGAGTAAACACAACGCGGCAGTGAAAGCGGACTAGTCGGCGTGATGAAGTTTTGTCGTCTCATTAAACCACTTGTTAGCACACGTAAAAACTTCCAAATGTGTTATATCATAGAACAACACATAAAACACATAAAAAAAAAGATTGACTTTGAGACGAAGCAGCTGGAAGTGTAACATGCTGACTCATTTACAGGTTTAAGGACTCTTTTTGGGGATTTGGGACTAACTAACGAAGTCAGTAAGAACTCACTGCTTTATTACTATGAATATATACAACTAATAATGAATATGTTAACATTATCACCTCAATCTGCAGTTACCCTCAACTCTAAAGAGCTTTTAAACAACCTTTATGCAAATTTTTTTTTTTTGTGTTACTTTGCACAACTTAACTGTTTTGATTCACTCTCACGGCTCTCATCAGCATTGTCTCCAGCGACAGCAGAAAAAAGCTGTAAAAGATCACTGTACAGCAACAACAACAGACAAAGATAGCAACTAGCTAGTGAGCATTTAGCAGCTAAAGACACATATTTCTTACCCCAAATTCCACCCGACTGAACACCTCTCCGATTTCAGAGAACTACGGTGGCCTTGAAAGGCTCTCTCTAGAGCCAGTGTTTGGTTTGTCCGTTCTGGGCTACTGTAGAAACATGGCGGTGCAACATGACCCGCTCTATGTAGACATGAGGGGCTCATTCTCAGCTAATGAAATCACAACAAATCTTATAGTTTCAGGTGATTATACACGAATGAAAACATCGTTATGAATATCATATTTCATTTCTGCCAATATATCCTAAATACTAAAAACTAAATAAGAGACACTGTTCCTTTAAGCATCACATGGAAAGTATATCAGACCCTGACTGCTGTGTGACACCTCTAAGATGTAGCACTGAGCCAGATTTATTGCGTGAGCTGTTGTTTGTGGTGCATGGAAATGGACAGAGATGAAGACATTTTAAAAGATCAGATGATTTAGGGTTAAAAATATTGCAGAGAAATAGGAGAGTGAGCAGAGTGTACCAACACGTGAAAAGAACAAAAGAAACAAAACAATTCCCCTCTGTGTCTGTTTTTAGCCTCTCCTCATTCTTCAGTCTGTGCTAAAAATGTTGTGTTCTCCAGTGGTCCAGCAGGGAATGCTGGGAATTTGGATCTACAATACAGCATAAGCAGTTCCAGTGTCTGGGCTCCTTTTGAATTATCTACACAACGGGTGCACTTTAACCTCTGGAATTCCTCCGCTGAGTCAATCAGGGATCTGTATTCTATTTTTAGATGTAATCATATTTCCATCAACTAACCAATTCTGTCAAAATCTATTCCCTTATTTTGTCTGCCAGAATCCACAACACTGCTTGTCATGCATGGACTGAACTTCATTTCATTTCAGGTTGGCCATGTGGTTTGAGTCAATCCCGCTTCTTTAGCTGGTGGCTAAATAGTCCGTGTCAACCTATAACGTCAGGAAACAAAAATATATTAAAGACATTTTTTCATGATGTTGAAGTTTGTCCAAGCCTCACCTGATTTTGAGATCTGATAAATCTGACTCTTGTGAGAAAACACACATGCGGTACAGATGCTTCATAGTATCAAAGAAGCTGCTGCTGCTTTATGAAATAAAATATGGATTCCTTTTGTCCCGAGACTTGCATGAGCAGTAAATTGTTTTCTGTCCCCAGGCACAAAGCAAAGCACATGAAAACATTTTGGCATCTTTTGAAAAGATGGTCCCTTTGGGACAGTAACGATGTTATATGAAGACAGGAGGAAAACAATTAACCATGTCACTGATAACAGAAAGATGATCCTTTTGAGGATCACAAGACTCCCTAAATCAAAGGAATTCGGTGAAGAGCTCCGAGGAGACCATTCTGCATTAGTTCAGCGCCTTTATGGGGGGCAAACACAGATGTGTGCTTGTGGAAAAGTGATTTCCCCCCACTGTGATCCGGGGGCCCGTCACCTGACCACCGCGCTCTCGTAAACCGAGGCCAGACCTCTGCCACGCCTTTGATCACCTTGCACCTTGAAGAACTGCTTCATATATATCACCGCCTTAAAGGGGCGCTCAGAGATCTGATGATCTGACGCATTCCTCCCGTGTTCCATCAATGTTTTCTTAGACGGAGATTTACTGGTGCTCCATCAACACAAAAGCACTGCATTACAAAACAAGTATCGGCTTTGGGAAAGAGCGCTCAGTGAAGAAAATTGAGAAACAGGACGAGTGGAAAACACACAAAACAAAATCACTACTTAAAGCTGCACTAATCAATATTTTTATATTAACCGGTGCAATGTGAAAGGGGTCACTTGTAGTGACAATCCTTAGAAAACTATCACCATACTCTGATTGTTTTGCTTGTGGATTATTTGCACACAAACACATGTGTGTCAACACTGGAAATAAAAAATACAAGTGTTTTCAGTTCATATCTTTTTCATTCAATAATTTCACCTTTATGCCTGAAATAATTTAACAATCTTGCGACACTATGTATTTATTTGAAGGTTTTCTGCCATAAAGACATGGCTGTATTCAACATGAACAGTAAGAGTACCTCTAAAAAGTATGACCCCCACTTTAGCCTTTTCAGTACAACCCCTGCAGTGTGTCACGTCTTAGATTTTGCCTTTACAGGTCCCCCACTGGTGTTTCCCCCAGCGGTGCTGTTAAAAAGCAGGAAGCATTCCTCCATGCAGGACCTCCTGCTTCTGCTTCTCTCTCCCCTCGTTCTAAATCACCGCAGCAGGGCCTGCAGGGGGCAGAGGGGAACATGAAATACTGCAGCTCTGACATGCATGAAAGACTGTGACGGTGCAGCTCGGTGCAGGACGACTACTGGGAGCTGAAGGAAGGACAGATAGAGATGAATAAATGGATGAGAGATGGATGGATACCCTGAACTAATGCCCCCCCACACAGACACACACTGACTTGAACACGTGCAGGGGGAAAACGTGAAGGAACTTTTTTACTGAACCTCCCTCAAATACTGCCTCAAACACTCTTCTTAAGTTTCAGTAAAACTATGTGGCATTTTAAAAGACATTATTATTGTTTTTAATTTGAGGCGAGACATCTTTATCCTAATTAGCAGCCAGATATGAGCCTTTAAAAATAAATACGATAAGTCACTTGACATAATCGCAATGCTTCTGATAAGCCTCCCCATCTGGTTCTTAGTGGAGCGCTAAAAAAAATAAAAAAGTTATTGGAAAGTTTCTGTACGGCCCAGGCCTGGTTTGAATCACCTTCAAAAACACACCACTACTTCTTCCCTGAGTTCGGACTTCACTGAGGCTTATCATATCGGCTTTTGTTTTGAAAAGCTGATAATTCTCGTTTTCCCTCAATGCCTCCTTTCAGCGGGCAGTTCAATGTGTCAGAACTGATAAGGCAATCAATTAGGAGAGGAGCAGCACTTCAGACAGGACACTGTGTGTGTGTGTGTGTTTACAGTGTGTGTGTGTGAGTGCTAAGAATGGGGCTGTACCGTCAGACACCAGTCAGACACCAGTCAGACACCTGGTATAATGTGAGAGATAAGCGTACAGACACCGTTGACAGTTTTATATGGATTTGGTCCACTTTAGCGCAACTACAGCAAAGGTGGTGTGAAGACCGATTGCAAAAGTAAGTAATCCAAACCAGCAGTAGAGATAATAAAATACAAGATTAAAATAAAATGTGATGTAGCCTGTAATCTGGATTATCTATCATGTCTTTTGAATGGATTAGTTGCTTTTACTCTGATGGCGGCTGGTCCACCACTTTGGTCTAGACTGAAATGTCTCAGCTGTTGGATGGATTGCCCACATGGTCCCCAGGGAAACAATCTAAGTCTTTGGTGACCTGTCTTACATCGCCATTTTTGGTTTTCTGTGTAATATCTCAGCAACTATTTGACGGATTGCCATGAAACTTGGTGCAGGTATAAAATGTCTCCAGGTGATGTATTGTACTGACGCTGGTGATCTCCCGACTTGTCATCGAGCGGCGCAAGCGGGTCAAATGTTTTCAATTATCCCCCCAAAATACGACATCTAGCAGTTACTTGATGCATTGGCGAAAAATTGGGTAGATGTATTCATGGTTTCCAGACAATGTAGCCGAAGTTGGTGGTCCCCTGAATTCTATGAAGGTCAAAATCTCAATGTGTTTGATACCTGCAAAACTAAGGACATTCCTATTGGCTAACACACTAATCTAAAGATGGATTTACATAAAAGGGGTTAACGCTAAGTGCGCTGTAGAAACCTGTGTTGTATGTTTGGAATTATACGGACCAAGCATGCTTTAATTATATTCCCCGTGTTTACAGTGTTTCATTCACTTTGTAATATACAGCTACTGTGGGCTACGGCATCTATATAGAACTGGAGTTACATTCATTTAGTTCAAAGCCCTGCTGTGCTCATGCACAATTACACAGAGCCGCTATAGCGTGCCTGTAGACCATCAGGCCTGTTGGTCATTCAGTTACATGAGAGTTACAGTTTTACAGTCAATCTCTGTGATCTCACCATGCGCAATGTTCTTTAAAGAATACCTCGATCGAAGCAGCTTTTGAAGCAGGACGTCAACCGAGTCATCTCGTGCACTTTGAGAAAAGCATAAATTATCAATCCGTCTTGACCATTAGGCAACCCGGGCGACCCAGAAATTAACCTTCTGATGACACACGTAGTGGTTGGTTGTTGATGAAAAACATACAAACTCCATTTAAGTTTCATTCCAGAAGCTTGAGCTCATGTGAAACACAGAATGTATTAAGCCAACGCTACTGTTCTTAGACCCCGACACCTCTTCCTAACATACAGAGCGCGAACAAACTCTGGGCGGATTGTCCCAATATACTACGAGCGATGTGTAAGCGTGAGGAGTGGGATGAGAGTTTGTTTTTACTGCCGTTGTGATTTCTACATCTGATAAGTTTACTTGCTTGTCATTCCCTACAGTTCCCCGATTTCTCACCACACATCTTTCTTTTTGATGATGACCTCATAAAAAGGTTCCTGTGGATCTGTTCTGCTTCTCAACTTAGTAAATAATCAATTAAAAGTCAATTTCATCCATGTTGACTGGACAGAAAATGGAAACGTCAATGACACAGGACACAGGAAAGCAGTGTTGTAATACTCAAGATCAGTCTTGGATTTGAGGCCGGTCTCAAGACCCGCTTTTCGAAGGTCTCAGTCTCGTCTCTGAATCTACTTCATCTTTACTCTGTCTTGTCTCAGTCTCAGACTCTGGATTTTATTTCAAGACTATTCACTAAACTCCGTGTGCATTGTCTGATTCACTTGTTTTCATCATTACTGTGATTGCTCATAGAAAACAAAGGAATATTCCCAAACATAAAATTCACCTCTACAATGCCTTTTGATTATTTTTTCAAGAGTTTTCTCATAGTACTCTTAAACATACACACATATACAGTACATAGGGCAATAAAAGAGGTGAATGAAGAGGAAATATCATCTGTATTTTTGTTAATGTAGACCTTTCAGATCAGAGTACCTGGTCTTGCCCTGCCTTGGTCTTGACTTGGTCTTGACTTGGTCTCAACCCTTCAAAGTCTTGGTCTTGTCTCAGCCTTGATACACTCTGGTCTTGGCCATGACTTTGACTCGGTTTAGGTGGTCTTCACTAGGGTTCTGAACCATTACCAGTGTTTAATTTATAAGCTGCATGTGTAAAGCCTGACTTAAACATTGCTTTGCTAAATACATAGATATAACTGTACTGAATTGTTACTAGTATCAGATGCCAGATCAACAAATTGTCACCGATAACAGATCCACCTGTTTAATTCAGTATTGGATGTCTGATATCAGTATCAGTAACGGCACATCTATAGTCTTGACTACAGCAGTGCAGGTTAGAACATCTTTATTGGTAAAAACAGAAACAATCTGATGTTGGCTCGTTCGCATCGCGTCCAGTTAGGGAGACGTGTGAGAAAGTGACTTATTGGACATTCAAGGTTTTCACCTGACAGCAACCATAACTATCAAATGACCGTTGACCATTGGCTGTTTCTCAAACTGTCACCGTGGCAGCTTAGAGGAAGTGTGGAATGATTAAACTGCCCTACAGGGAGTGTGCTCCAAGCTTTGGGGGTTTTATTGGGGAGAGGCCTGGGAGGAGGGCTGGGTGTTAAACGAGTCGGTGTGTGTGTGCGTGTGTGTGTTTTAAAGTGTGTTACAGTGCCTGTCAGGTCTGTTACCTCAGGTCTGCAGAAGCCATTCTTTGTTGGTGCTGTTACTACTGTGTGTGTGTGTGTGTGTGTGTGTGTGTGTGTGTGTGTGTGTGTGTGTGTGGTAAATTAACTTCTGTCCCCTTCCATTTAGTCTCGGGGCTAAACGTACATGACAGCCCCTGACTGTTGCAGCTGATCTCCACAGCCAACAGCCTCCAGCCTCTGATCCCAGACCAGCAGGGCTCCTCATCTCCGAGCAGCAGGGAGAGGGAGCTCCCGAGACTGTAATCACACACTTTAATGGCCAGACAGAAGCGCTTCTGTTCGGTTATCACTCCAAGTTTTAAGATCTAACTTTAACTTGATTATTTTGCATGAACACAAAAAATAATTAAAATGTCCTTGACTTTCCTCACAGATCAGGATTAGTGGAAGGGATGAAAGCGTTGCACTCACGTGTGTCTTAAGTAAAACTTCTGAGGTTTCTTTAAGTGACACTTTTGCCTTTATGACTTTTAATCCTGGAATTACGGTCAGTTTGGAAATCATAAAGCCCGCCTCTGACGACACGGTGATTAAAATTGCCCACAGCTATCATCAGAGCTTTGTTATAAAGAAAAACGTGGAAATAACATAGTGACCCGCAAATACAAAAACAGCATGAGGTGTCCATAGTGACGTCTGGCCTTCTGTTGCCATGCCTGCAGGTATGTGGACTTAAAAAAGATGGTAGACACAAGGTGGAAGTGACATTTACACATGGACATCCTGTGGATGCACATATACAGCATACAGCAAAAATCCCCCCCAAAAAAATTCTATAATCCCACTGTACACTGACTGCCCAGCACCAAACTGTAGGACAAGTGAGCCATGAGCTGGTGAACCTGGTGGAGCATTTAGAGGCTAAATAGTTGTTAGAGAGTAAAATAGAATCAGCTGGATACGAGCACAACTCCGAATGATACTAATGTTACCCTGCTCAATGTGTAAATAAGGCATATCTCATATATACTCATAAGATAAAAAAAAACACTCAACAAATAAAAAAGAAAAATCCTAAACATTAGATTGGACAGCTAAAATGTGGGCGGGCTTATAGGATGACCGCAGAGCTACAGAGAACTGTGGCTCGACGCACACCTCCCTTGTTGCTAAAAGTTGCAGATTGATTGATACATGGATGTCATGATATTATTAGTTGGAACAAAATATACCGTTTTTTTGTATTTTCTTTGCTTACATTGTTAAATAGTGGCAGAATATGACCGGGGATGTAATATGAAAGGGTTAAAAAGGCATTTTTTCTTTTCATCACGACTTCAAGGTGATAATTGATGTCGATGTTGTGGTTACAGCGTGTTGCACTCCCCTCCCCAAATTGCAGACATCTCCCACTTATTTCAGTATTTAATACACAAAAGAAAGCCAGAATGGGAGTTATACACCACTGACTGCAATACTTCTTGTGATACAAAATGATTCTGAGAAACAGTGGTTTGTGTGAGAAGTTAATAATGCTCTGGAGCCACTTAGCTTCCTCTGCAAACAGTCCCTCTGTGGGTCGTGAGCACCTGATGGCAGGCCAAGGTCAATAAACAAGTTAGCTGGAGTCATTCGGCTCCCCAAACAGCCAGTCGTCGGCCACCTGCTGCTAATCTGCACGGCTACTGGGCCTCTGGAACCATAATACTTTCTGTCACTGATACAGATTCAATACTCAAATACCTGGCCTGCTTACAGAAATGTGCGTTGTGCATCATGCACACACCAGATTTGCTAACCCTGTTTCATGTTATTTGTTGCATGACTCATCTTTGGTGATCAATCAGTCACACAAAAGATATTTGCCAAATGTTTGGAAACTAAGACATACACCGTAAAGTAGGCCTGCCGTCTCTCCCCCACACAGACACACACACACACACACACACACACACACACACACACAGAGACAAGCTCCAACCTTGGCGGACATTCATCGACTGGACCCGACACTGCCCCGTGAAAAGGGAGATTCCCAAAAGACAGTGTGAAATTAGAAAGAAGAAATAAGGTAATGTCAAAGGAATGTTATACCATAACATTAGGCCCATGAAGGGAGGTGCTGACTCAGTGTGTGTACTTCCCACAATTCAGTGAAGCATAAAGATAATGGAGTGGCTTGACAACGTTGGACAAATTAAGGCATAGGAGTTAAAAGGGAAACAGTCAAAATTTACAATGTCTTGAACCACTGAACCATTTCTATTCCTTCGCTTGAGCCCCATCAGACACATGCATTTGAAATATATCCAGTGTTTGGATCAGAGGTGGTGGTGTCATGGTTTGGCACGAGAACAGGACCCCGATAAGCCCAAGGGCTCTGCCTGCCAGTTCTCAGAGATAAAAGGAAATCTCGTTCACAGATCAGTGAGCCCTGCCTATCTTTGTTTTGATGCTGAGGTCAAGGTGGCTGTCCTTCCCCCACAGCTGGCACATACTGGACAAAGTTCCTGGCAACACTCATTAAAGGAAAATTATTTTATTCCTCGGGCCTGGTCACTCCAGCATTTTAACACAGCAAAAGTTTGTGGCAGGATCAATTCCTCACCGGGTAGAGCGTACACCTTTTAGGCTAAGTCATTCTTCTGGGGTCAAGGAGTTACATTTCTGGGCTTCCGGTGAAGCCAGCGGATATCTGGGCTTTTGACTTCCTTTTCCCTGCGCTGCTTGTTGTTTACGGTCCGATTAGCAACTTGAGATACGAGAATGGAGTTTGAGTTAAACGACGACGTGTACGACCGGACTGTTTCACAAGAAGCCAGTTTACGCTCTATCTAAACCAATGAAAAGCCAAATCATCGTCAGACGATAGCCGGTGGGTTCCCAGATTCCATTTTTAGCCAATGTGCTCGCCAAAAACGGACCGTTCACCTGCATTCAACCAAGGCCTGCTCCAACGTGATTAGTCAATACGACTCAGACTAGAAACGGAAACCAGAACGCTTCTGATACCAAAATCTTATTCCGTCTCAAAACAGTTTTGATTATTTCCGCAGCGGCCTGGATTTAAGTCCGACTCAGGGCCCTTTGCTGCATGTCGTCCCCTCACTTTTCCCTGCCTTTCCTGTCTGTCTCTCCATCAAGTAAAAGTTAATTCTAACCACAATTCATTGCAAGAGCAAAGCAAATAATGTACAATTCTTTCCCCATTGAGTACAACTATGGTCAACTTTGTCATTTAGGGACCAGAGAGCTGGATAGTCCGAAATTGTAGAAGCTAGTGTAATCTGTAAATTAACACGCTTTGCTAACTGACCAACATTATGAGTATGACTCAGGTTTCAAGAATTTCCTTTAAAGCCGCTCTAAGCTGCTGGACCTGAGAATCAAAGCACTCAATTCAGAGGCTGAAGAGGTCATTGTTTTAAAGTGGGCTGTGCATAGGAGACTAGATTCCTGCTCACATTTGATGTATGGGAGCATACAAGTGGCTCCCTACTCCCGCGAGCTCTGGGAGTATAAATAACTGTCTCAAACCAAAGTCTTTTTCACACTATTCTCTACAGTATAAACACCGTTTTCCTCAATGTGATCTACAGTACTGTAGTAGCAGTTACACCTATGCTTTCCTTGATGATTAAAAGTGGTTGAGCCCGAAACACTGACGTGTTGTCCTCAAACACTACCCCTTCAGAATCCAATGCTACAGGACTGTCTAGGTGTGTTGAGGGGACTATTCATTCAGTGCTATTCATGTTTTTCCTTTCCATGAAATATCAGCTCTGCGTTTCCCTCCATCCTGTTGGCCGCTGCTCTCTGTATGCTGTCAGAGCAGTGGGCGTCGAGGACGGCGGACGAACGCATGAAAGCCGGGCTTTGTGTGCTGGCATGTGTGGGCTGCGATCGCCTCTAGTCTTACCGTTTAGGTGGAGGCGTGAGAGGGGAAAAAAACATAGGGGTTCGACTTACCGCTGCTGTATGAAACCTTACTTTTAATACGTAAATTCCTAACATTTACAGACTGGCGCTTATGATTTTTCAAAAACAAAAAAGGGGTTTTGTTGAGTCGATTCACATCTAAGCGCAAGGGGGAGGTGGGGGAAGTTCTGGCTTGAATTTGAAAATAAGTTATTGCAATTGGAGGTACAAGCAGAGGCAGCAATTAACGATTCACTGGTCAAGGCCTCGGGCCTCTTGCTTCAGGGGAAATTCACAGGAAAGAAGGTAGAGGAAGAGATGTGGGGAGCTGCGAAAGGCCTGCGAGGAGCCGATAATCAACTTTGCAACCAATCGTCAGCGTGCATATTCAGGTGGCGGTATCTGTCTTGGCTAAACAGCCCTCCTGGGCCAGTTTTAAGTGAGGGCGGACTCCCACGTGCCTCGCCATATCAATACACGTCAGTGGGGACAAAGAGCGCCTTTTAGAAAACAAAACATTCCAAGTAGTGGGAATCCGAAGTGAAACAGAAGCACTGCGGTGTTTGCTTTGGATGGAGTTTCACCATTCACACTGCCACCTCCGCAGCCGAACCTGCTGCTGAAGGCAACGGGTGGCGTAGGTAGTGGTTTATAAGATGGTCTACTCCTACAAACACAAACATGCACACACTGAAAGGGCCAACACATTTATAAGTGTTTTCTCCCCCCTTTTCTCTCTGTCTTGCTCTCACAAACATGCACACACACTCACACACACAAAGGAAGGCTTTCTTCACTTTTGCTTTTTTAACTCTTCCTCTCATTAAAGCCCCTGCTCCGGCTGCAACATGGTTTGCTGGTACATGAGGGAGTCAGTTGAGGGGTCAGGTTGAGCCATAAATGCACTCAAGCATAAGTTTGGCCCCAGAAGACCCTAAATTCTCAAGACTGGACGTTACCTTCTAGGGAGTTGGGAAGCAAGGCTCGGGTTTAGGGATCTCTTCAGTATCACATTTTGACATTTTAAAATGGGATTATGCAGGTTTACTTCACTTTGGTGACATTTTTGTAAGACGGTCATTGACACAGAGAATATTACACATCGTATGCCATTGTCTTGTATATCTTTCTCCTTTTTTATTCTATTTTCTCTTTTTCAGCTACCGGAGCCATAAAAACTATCAATACTTTGCCAGATTCTCCTTGCTCCCAGGCCACTGTTGTTGCTGCTGGAAACATAAAACATAAGACTTCCTGTGGGGATTTTCTTCCTTGAGAAAGACCTACCTGACACCAGATTTTGGAACAACAGTGAAAATGTTTTCATGAACTGGACATAGGGGGAATCACAGCTGTGTTACATCAGTTAGCAATAGAGAGCAGGATTCAGAAAAGTGGACATTTTCTACGACATTGTCAAAGGTTATTGCTTATAATGATAATTATAAATATGACATAATTGTTATTTTCACTTACAGCGAACAGACCTGACCTCCAACTCAGACCTCGGGCAGCCCAGGGCCATCCCAGGGTCACTGTCATCATCTGATTCAGGGCAAATAATACGATATGATAGGGTACCGTACTGTGTGGTACCAATGACATGATACAAAAGATAAAATACTATCCTATGCCATACTATGCAATAATATACCATACCATACCATACCATACCATACCATATGAAATGAACACTACGAAACGATGTGATAAGCACGGTACGATAGGATAAGTATGAACAATTTGAAATAATGCAATGCAATATGAACTACGAAGGATATGACATGACACTAAGGATACGAAACGATGCGATACAAACAATACAGTACAATATGAACAATAATACGAACAATTCGATATGAACAATACAATACGAATAATACGAACAATACGATACAATACAGTGCGATATAATACGAACGATACGATATGAACAATACGATACCATGTGATACGATGCGATACCATACGATACGATGCGATGCGATAGGATGCGATACAATACGACACCATGCGATGCAATGGGATGGGATGTGATGTGATATGATGAAAACGATATGAACAATATGATACAATACCGATTATATGATGCAATGCGTTTGTTGACACTGAAATTCATTTTGCATCCTTAGGCAGTTCCGTTCAGGAAATTAACGTACAGGTTAAACATACAGTTACACATATGACATTTCTCTTGACGTACAAAACACATTCACAAGCAGTTGGCTTTGTCTCTGACACTCCTATCTTGCATTGGGTAGTGCATATTAAAGAGTAAATGCAAAACTGGTAAACAGGGAAAAACTTTTCTTATCTCTTTTTTTTCTCCACTCAAACACAAACATTTGATTTCCATTCATCAGCACAACACATAAAGCACAAAGAAGTGCACTCACTGTTTGGTAAGTAGAGCACAGGGCAAATGTCAGAACAGGCAGTGACTATGCCAAAATCTGGCTGTTATTTTGTGTTCAGACCAATTGTTTTCCCAGGAGTACCAGCCTCAAAACGAAAGTTCAAACGAAGGGCTGTTACACAGAAAATGCACCTAAATGGCCAAAATAAGCTGCGCACAAATAATGAAGACTACTTAGTTTCAAACAAGGATAAGGCTTAGGTTTTTTCCCCCATGGGAGAGCCACACAACCACGAAGCATTCACTGCAAGATGCGTGCAATCGCCGCGGACACATGGTAAACATTATTCAGCAAGTGGAATGCTCATAAATGAAGAAATTGTGCAAATCTGTTGTTTTTATTCATATATTTTCCCCATGTGTTTCACGGTGTTGGACTTCTGGTTTAGGTTCAGGGTTAAAACCTTGCAGATGGGTACTGGACCGGTGGACTCATCTTACTCCTCTCTTCCTTCCTTCTCTGTCTGTCTGTCTCTCTCATGCGAAACCTCTCCGTCTGGCCTCCGCCGTCAGATAGTGTGAGAAAATGACTTTTATAGCTTAGTAACAGTGCACCAAAATTAAACAAATCTTGTTAAGGTCATTTTACTGAATATAAAAGCGGTGTTGCTGAAGTTAAGCAGTGGTTTCTACTTTTACTGGACTGTCTCTGCAGGATTTACAGAACTCCAGATTGTCTAGTGGCGCATTGTGTGTACATCTATGTATATATGTGAATGAGCGTGCATATATATATATATATGTGTGTGTGTGTGGTAAAGGCCCCGGTGCTTAAAACCCTGCGGTTCCTAATTCATTCTACCTCACATCCCCATAAACATCCTGCTGCAACTCCCTGGTGGTTTGTTTATGAGCTCAGCCTCTTCAAACAAAGCCCACACAGGAGGTCGGTTTTCATCTCGTACGGCAAAAGGCATCATATCATTCACACAGTGCGCCATCACTGGCAGCAATTAAGTAGCTTACAAAGTGCCGTAAAATAAAGCAAATAAAAACACATCAGCAATTACCTAAAATAAAAAAAAAAGGAACCAGGAGTGTTTTCTTTGTCAGATATGACAGATTATTGCTTTAAGAGAGGCATGTGGCACTTAGAGTAAATTGGTGGCTGAAACCCTGCATCTATTTTCCATTTGCCCAGCATGATTTCTCAAATAATCCCCTGCCTTCTCTTATGCGAGGACAATATGAGACAATGATGTGATTTGTGGAGCGGCGTGCTGCACGTTGAAGAGCTGCCTTCTGAATAAACATTGAATGAACATAGTTCAGCTTTAAAAAGCTTCTGAAACAAAACCAGTTCAAGACATCTTCATCCCCACGAGGGATAACACCGTCCTCGTCCTCACGAACACTGTGCTAATGCAGGGTTTCTTAGACAAACATCCGTGATGATAAGGGCCGGGGGAGGGGAGCTGGGGGCGGAGGGGTAATGACTGCAATGATAGAGAAATTGTTTCCCCTGCGCCCCACCCGGCATCACAAGGACATCAGTTTCAACAGTGCAGAAGGAAGCGCAGAGGCCCAGGTCCGAGTATTTATTTCTACATGTGATAGTGATGAGACATTATCTTGAGAAAATAAACGCAAGTGTGGCCGTGTTAGTGTTGGAGGATCAGATTTTACAAGCTTTTAAAAGTAGAGGACAATAATTAATTTTCCATTGAATTAGGGGTATGTAGGGTATAACAAAAAAAATTAATTGAAAATGTTTAAGCTGCTCTGATCAAAACGTTTATAACAACATTCAGTCAGATGACTATGTGCAATGTGACAGTGGTAGCAAACCCATAGAGCCGATGCTGGACTTTCCTTCAGCTTTTAGTATCTTTCAGCTCTATGACGGTCATGCAAGGACCACTCATACTACACTAAGATTCTTAAAGGGCCAGTGTGTAGGATTTGGCGGTATCTAGCAGTGAGGTTGCACATTGCAACCAACTGAACTGCAACTTCCTGAACTGTGTCGGAGAACTAAAGTGTCCGAACTGAAAACTATCTAGAGTCAGTGTTTGGTTTGGCCACTCTGGGCTACTGTAGAACATGGCAGGGCAACATGGAGGACTTCCTGAAGAGGACCCGCTCCTTATGTAGATATAAATGGCTCATTCTAAGCTCAAGAAAACACGATTGTTAGTATCAGTTGATTATACACTACAGAACACATACTTATTAATATTATATTCAACTTCTGCGAGTATATCCCCCAAAATACTACACACTGGCCATTTAAGTGACTCGTACGAGTGACTAAAGACAATTTTTGGTATTCATATTCTTGTACTTAAAATGTTCTCGTGCATGTACCAACCAAATATTCGGTTGATCCAGACCTGTTATATGAGTCATGAACAGGGTGCCAAAAACACTCATTGTGTGAATGAATTTGGAGTTAAAAAAAACTGAAACAAAATATAATTAAATGCATACAAGTTTAAATAAATAGTGCAAAAATAATATTCTGTTCACCATATAACCATCAACAGAGGTTTTTTAGATTGTTTAATCCTGTATTGGCGTATTTTGGCGCAGAAACATACAGTTCAGTACGATAAATCTCTCTCTCCCAGCTGCCTCAGGGTCTTAATGCAGGTCTCAGCAGTATCATTCTCTGTTACACTAGACAGTGTAACAACAACTACTGAAGGCTTTCATATTCTCTCATGTAACATCTCTGTGACGGTTACGGCCCCTCGTCTGGTACTAGTCATGGAACTGTCTGCTGTATATAGACGTTTTTTAGGGTCTAACTTCATGTCCGACTGTTCCCCCCCCTTTTTTTGTCTGTCACAGTGCACTGCTGCTCTGATGACACGTTGTTGGCAGCTATACTGTTAATACTGTTTCGGGTCCTCAAACACTATTGACACTGCTAGATTTTTTGTTTTTGTCCGCTGATTTATGACAGCAGGACTTGAAGCTTTGCCGTGTGAAATTCTTTTCTTTATAGTTTGGTAACATTTTTGTGAATAAAATATATGGAGCGGAACAGGCAGCGTCATATGGCAATTTTATGGGCATTGAATATGCTGACGATGAAATCTCTCAAAAAGGATTGATTTTTCCGGTTTTGATGAATCTGAACTGAAAGATTGGAACAAAAAATCTGAAAAATAAGTAAGAGGCCTTAAGAGACCTTTCTTGGTTTTTTTAATGAGGCTTGTTGTTGTGGTTTTACGGCTTGTAACTTTACTGTTTTTGTTCACTCATTGTTGATGTTTCCAGCCACAGCAGCCAGCTGTTTTCAGTAAAAAAAAATACAAAAAGCTTAGAATAAGCCATAAGTGACACCTGCACCAAACAGCAGACCAAGTTAGCGGCTAGATGGCAAACATTTATTCTGTGTTCATATCGCTCAAACCGCAATCCCCAGCAGCCTAGTGGCAAACACTGTTGATGCCAGCATCCAAGTTGTAGTTCTGAGTCAGAGATATTGGGGACTGTTGACTCCCATTTGGTGAAAAGAAGTTAGGAGGTAGCATAAATGGCTGCAAAGCCACAATCACTGGTAATTAGCCTGCATCTCAACAAAATAGCATTTAGGGTTGTATATTGCAAGAAATGGGAAATTATATTAATAAGTAGGTTTTCTATAGTCTGCAACCTCACCTCTAGATGGCGCCAAATCCGATACACTGGACCTTTAACAAACTGCTCCAAATACACAACACAACAAAAGTAGATATCTTAGGCTATTTAAATGGTCTGACTACAAGGCTAGCAGTGTGGTTGGGAATAACGCATGGACATTTTTGGGAAAATTGGGAGGCTTTCCTATTCCTCTCACTCAGCAGCTCAAGAGCCATACGTTTCCCTCAGAGCTGGTGGAAACCAAAACAGAGCAAAAATAACATTGGGCTTAAATTCATCATTTCACCTGAAAAACAATTCCGAACGAATGCTAATGTTGCTCCATGTCTGCTCTATATATAAATAGTCAACTGTTTGCTAATAGGTTCGTCATGTCAACTTTATGAGGTGATAATAGGTCAACATCGTGTTGCAATGCCCCAAAGTGGCCAAACAGGCCGACACATTTAAACATTTTGTGTCGAGGTCTTGCTGCTCTTTGAAAAGTCCCAAATATCTGCCAAAGATGACACATTGTAAGAACAGTTGTTGTTTTTGTAAATGGTTCTAATCAGATTTAGCAGGAAAGTCATCCGTTTTATTGTTACCAGAAAAGTGTTTAAGTGTTACCACCGCAGCTGACTTCATCCCGGATTAAAGTAATGAAACATAGCATTCATCATCATAATAGTGCCGTAACACCTACATCAGGGTCCAAGAGCACAGCTCAGCTTATGGATACAAGTCATGCCAACCATTCTCCTCCAAATGCCTCTGCCTTATAAATGGGTCCCGCCACAACACAGAGGTGAATCAGCGGAGCCCCGGAGTTTTAAGTTTCCAATAACGTTGGTTAATGAACTTGTGGCCTGTGAGGGAGGGTCACTGCAAGATTGAGTGTATTTACGTTGGCCTTTTTTAGGGGGGAATGTGAACGTGCCATTCCTAATTATTTCCTGTCAAACTGCAGCTTTTGACTTGTCCCTGATGACTAGTCAAAACACCACCGTCACGTATACTTTTACTCTTCGTTTTTCTTTGTCTGACAAGAAGCTGGCTTTAAAGTGAAGTCACCTTTAGCTGGAGGACTATTAAAGAGTCAAGATATGTTTCCGAAACAGTGGCTCCTGCTGTGTGTGTAACGTCAGGAAAAGGCATGAAGGCACTTTGTGTGTGAGGAGCCTGGGTTTGCTTAGGACTACTGTATGCTTTGCTGCACACACACACGCTGCAGTGTGACTCATGAACGTGGGCCGTCTCGTAAGTGCATGCGGCCCGGGCATCTGAAGCCTCAGAAGGATAAAATCACTGAGTCCAGAGCTTGACAGAGCTACACTCCAAAGACACCTCCCCCGAGGCTCAAGTCTTTTCTGTGCCGCGGAGCATACACACCAGCGGAGGCATTTTAAAGGTTCCTTCAAAGTGCGAAATAACAACTGGGGGTCTCCCATAATAGTCAAAGCAAACAAAACACGCTGACCCGCGCAAATGTGAAATGCAGGCCAAGCCCCGAAGAATGTCAACATGGCAGCCACAGAGCATCAGAAACATGCGGCGGTCAGACACCACACACATACAAAGTGTAGATAAAGGCAGCAGAGGAAGCGGTGGGAGTGCATAAAAAAGGAATGGGGCACAATGGGAACAATGGAAAGGGCACATAATTCAAGTTTTTCACAAAATTCAGACGGATACACTAACTGTTTAGAGGAGTGGTGATGTGAATATGTTACCGCAACAGAAAGCCCTGTTGTTTGTTTTGTTGTGTATGGTCTAATCCTGCCTATTTATAATGGCAGGGAAACAGTGCCCCCCCCCCAGGAATGTTAATCTTCCCAACGGCTTTGGTCAAGAGTCCAGTGGCCCAGCCAACGAACGCCACACAGCTGACGGGGTCGCCCCAAGTACATCCCAATCCAAGTTGGCTCCTTGAGGAAGATCTGATCCGTTCAAAGCCACAGGAAAGGAAAGAAATGCATTTTTTAGAGGCAGCCTCATGGTGCAACCACAGAAACCGACAAAAAGCCAGAGATTCCAGTGTAATGAAGCGAACTGGGAGGAAGAAAAAGCAGAAGAGACTCATCAGCAAGTTTCACCCTGCAACACCATCAGTAGAAAATCAAAGTTAACAGCACATAAACTGAAAGAAATAGCCTGTCACACTGTAAAAATGGTATAGAGCTCCCATTGGACATGGGCTATTGGGTATCTTTAACATACATGTTATCCTGGCTTGGGGACTAGAGGAGGGTCCAGCTCTGTGGACCCTGAGAGACAGGGAGTGAAAGAGGATGAGGATTCTTTTAAAAGAAAAAAAGCTTATTTTTAAGCTGTTGTATGGCTCCAGAAAAAAATGTATTCCAAAACCAGTGGGATGGATTGTCAAGAAATGTGGCACAAATATTCATGGTGCCCAGAGTATGAATCCTTGTTACATTGGTATGGTTGTTCCTTTAGTGCCACCATAAACTTGACTCGTTAAAAAAGTCTGCACAGATATTGCATGAGCTGTTAATAAATTTGGCTCACACATTCGTGTTCACTTCAGGATGAATTGTAATAACTAAGGTGCTCTCAAGATGGCGCCGGCCAAAAACCAAGATGGCGACAGACAAAATCCTGAACCATAGTCCACAAACCAGTGGGCTACGTCACGGCAACTAGGTCCACTTCTTATATCCAGTTTATGGGTAAACAGTATCTGCTAGTTAGCATTGTGATTAATAGCATGTTATCCAGTCCGTTTCTCATTCCCAGGAAGTCAAATACCAACGCTTTGTCACACCCCTCAGCGCACAAGGCACCTCTTAGAGTCTGGATGGGAAGCCCTGGGCTTTCAAGGTCGAACAGTCAAACAAACACAGGACTTTCAACTAGAAGACCGGTGTCCATGTCCCAACGTGTGGTTGGGTTATTTTGAAGTTACGTGTCTTACATATTTATATTTTGTTGTTTACCTTTTACTTAGTTCAAATACCTATTTGGCACCATGATGTTTTTCCCAAGCGAAAAAAAGACTGACTTTGAGACGAGGCAACTGGATCCGCAAAAATGCTGACTCATTTACGGGTTTTAGGACTCATTCCTGCAGCACTCTAGCAGAGCGGCACATGGAACGATGTGGCATTTAGACAATTCAGAATTTTCCTCTATGATGGGTGAGCATGCAGGCTGTCTTATTATAAGAGCTATTACCTTCCTCTTTCATGGTAAACGGAACTGAGATTGAGAAATAAAAAAAACAGAAATAGCTTCAAAAAGTCCTCCACACATCCTATCAGCAGCCTCCGGGATGATGAAATATGTTGCACAGCACACAGAAGTTGAACGAACTTTACAGTGTTTGCAATTGTGCTGCAGATAAGCTGGTGACACCTGCCTCTAAATGAAACACAGCCCTTATAACGCTCTTATATTTCCAACTGGCACTAATTCACTCATCTGAGTCTGGAAACGTTACAGATACTGTACATCTTGGCAAGCTTTGGCTGCATGGGAAGGAAGTAATTTAGGGAAGGAATTTGGCTGAAAATATAACAGGGTGTGACTGTCTGCGCGTATCTGTCCAAATGAATTGCCGTTTTAAGATTTATAGTAAACAAATGGGAAATGGGAGTCATAATTTGTGAGCTCGTACAAGATGAACGCCACCCTTCTTCGGCCCTTCTGTCAACTCACCCTCCCTCATTAGAGCTCCTCTTATATCTGGTTTGTGTCACGCATCACGTGGTTTGTGAGGCCTTTCATTTATTTTTGGCCTTATCACTTCTACGGCTGCCTGGCCAGCATCTCACACCAGCCACAGTTCATTTAAAAAGGTACAGTAGCCAAAAATGCAGCTCCGGTTAATAAGCCATGAGGCTTTTAAGAAAACAAACACAGTCGGCTTCCCATCACCAAACAGAGGTCACTACTTCCCAATCTGCATGATATGCTCTGGCTTTTTATTTGGCAAGCGTTTTTAATGCACCGTTTTGCACGGATCCCCCAAAAAGGTCAGAGGTCAGTGTGCTTGGAATCCACTTTACAGAACATTATGTGTCCGCCAGATACTTTGACTCTTTTAACTGTCAACTAGATTTATAATGGTGCAGATAAAGTGCATCAAAGCCAAAGGCAAACATAGCAAGGGTTAGAAGAAACGTGCCACAGTTTGACAGCCAAACACTGGCGCTGTGTCTTCATTCAACATGCAATTCATGTGATTAACGTCTTGTGTTGGTACAGCGGACTAATACTCGACTTAGATACATCATGCGTGGACGGGGAGTGGCTGTATGTTTTCTGTCATGGTCTCATCCTCCCATCCTCAGGACGCCTGGCTATACTCTCGATGGGGTGTCGAAGAGTCTGCGACTGAGCAGCTGGGAGAGCTGATCTCATTAGTAGGCCGACGGGAGGACTGCTGACCCAGGCATTCCTCCGTGGCAGCAGCAGAGGAGATGCACAGCTTTCATTGAGTAAAACAAAATGTAGAAATAAACTGGGGCAACAGAGGAAGCTCTAGGGAAAAATTGAATAAGCAGCAGTATTCAAGGCTCTAAGAACATGAATTATCAAATAGACAAGAAAGCAACCCAACTGGATGACATGGAATTTTACTTTGTGTCTCTGAACTGCTATTTTTTTTTTACTTTTGGTATTTATGCTTAATGTGGATTCAGAGAATGACAGGAAAATAGGTGGACGGTGGGGAAAAGAAGTGCAGTGTGAATCATGGCACGTAGTCGTGCTCTCTGTTCAATCACACCTCGAGAACAGCCCCCTAATCCAGCGGATAAGGACTTGCTACTACTTTCTCTGTGTGTGTGTGTGTGTGTGTGTGTGTGTGTGTGTGTGTCCCTGTTAGATGTCATCCACTTCTCATTCTGATCAAAAGGGAGACAGGGCAGCCTGATTGTGTTAGGATTGACAGCAATTGTGGAGGAGGAGGATACTTTAGCCATCACTAGACATGAATGTCATTGAGCTGCTGCTCAACACATTCACTTAAAGGGATTTCAGTTGTGCTGAATTATTAACCAAATGCCAAACCAACAGCAATGTAAAATACAGAGATTCTTGACACTGGGAACCGTACAAAATGATCACACCAAAGGTCCACTTTGCAGCGATTCTGGAGCTTTCCATTGTATCACATGATCTTCGTCCGCAGATGGAGTTTGCCCAACTGTGGTGAAATTGTACTATTTAAAAGATGTTTCCATATAGATCGAGTTGAGATTGATGGTGCAGTTCTTGATCATGAAAACCGCAATTGACAAAACATTTGTTTTACTTTTTCTTTAACGATTCAATAAAATGTACTTAAAATATGTTTTGGTATAGCCCAAAATCACAAATTTGCCTTTACATTCTGTACACATACGACATCCTCTGTCCTGGGACCTCACATAGGAACAGGAAAAACTCCCCATAAAAAAAATGGAAGAAACCTTAGGGATCCCTCTCCCAGGACGGACAGAAGTGCAATACATGTAATGTGTACAGAATAAACAACATAATAGAATTACAATGCATTTGGATTTGTAGATGTAAATTAAATCTTTTTTTTAGAGCACTTCTGGGACTTCTTGCCCATGTTAGCTTAAAATGAGACAATTGCTGCTGTCAAATCAATCTCACCTTAACCTTTAAAGTGAGACTATATAACTTTCTAACGGAAGGAAAAAGGAGAATAATTGAATTCTTAAGCAATAAAAATGCAAATTCTCAATTCAATACATTCAGGAGTTTTGCTGCTCCAGCTCTACGTGGTCTGGTATGACCAGTGGCTATTTATTTGCTCATGTTAGCTAACTTTAGATGGATATGACTGAGCCGGTTCACTTACTTCATGGCTCTTTTCTACTTCTGCTCGGGCGGTCCAGTTGCAAACAGCTGATGCCTGGAAATCCCCAAAATCAAGAATGTTAAGAAATATAAAATATTCCATGAGGCGTTATTCTGTAATTGCCAATTGTGGCCAAAGTGGTGATGTTCAGCAGAAAGTTAAATGTGCTGCCTTCACATGGGGTTGTGTTTACCGGAAGAGTCCTCATGAACGCCCCCCTCCCCCCCTCGTGGTATTCATCACCTCGTAAGTGGAAATCTTCTGAAAGCTCAGAGTTAACGAGTTGTAACGTGTTTGCTGACGTTTTCAGAAAAGGCGCAGGCCATGGAAGTTCATAGGTGGAGGTAAATTGATGTTTTGTAATATTGGTTTATTTATAGAGCTTTTATACTTTTACACATATTTTTTCAATATTTCTGAGGAAAATGTTCCCGATGATTTTCCCGTCATTAGGCTTTCATGCATTACCTGCATTGCGTTACCCGCTCACTAGCGTGCTACGTTGTTAGCGGCGGTGTTCTCGCGACTTTACCAATTGGGCGCCATTCATATCGTGTGCGTGACTTAACCCGTCGCAACCACGAGCCTCCGACTTCTGTTCCAAAGGCGCCAATAGTCTCGTTTTAAGCTAACGCGGTGCAAGAATCCCCCGATGTGCTCGAAAATTTCTACAAATCCATGACAACTAGGTAAACTAGCTGAGTAGGCATATCATGGTAATGTAAAAAAAAGTTCTACCTGTGTTTGAGCTGTAATTTTGGGGGCTTTTAAGTTTTGAGAGTCTCTTAATGTTTCTTTTGGACTTCCTTCTTCATTATTTTGTTGTAAAATTGCTTTGGCAAGGTCTAAATCGGGTTTCCTTACGATGCCAGCGAAGCAGTTAAAGTAGAAAAACTGAAATGAAAAGGGGAAAAACAGAGAGTAGGCTGGCAAGGGCAGAGGGAAGGAAAGAGAGAGAGGGGGGGGAGAGAGAAAGAGAGAGAGAGAGAGAGAGAGAGAGAGAGAGACCCTGAGCGGGCATGACGGCTGTTGGAGCTCTGACAGGAAACTTTTCTTGCTCCGGTCCTCGGCTCCAGCAGCTGCAGTCGGACTCCACCGCTCCCCCGACTGAGATGCACTTGACTGGACTCCGTCCTCCCGTGAAGTCACGGCTCTGCGTCCTCACGCGGCGCGTCGCTGAAGACCTCAGACAGTAACCGCCAGACTCTTCCAGGACCAACTTTTTGGAGCTAAACGACGTTTCTTCTTCTTCTTTTTTTTTTTTTTTTTTAATTTTTGTTGCGTTAGACGCGGGGATGGAGACGGGGCTTTACCTGCTCGCCTGCTTCTCGTTGGCCCGGGTCAGTTGGGGTCTCGGAACATACACGGAGTCCGGTATTCAGACGGGACAGAGAGCGGCCAGCAGACACAGGTAGGACCCGCGGGGACGGAGTCGGTGACCTGTGGCTACTTCACTTTCTGCTGTGTTTGCAAAAGAGAAGAGCCTTCATTGTATTATTTCAGATTGAATGCTACCCTGTGATGACAGCGGGGATCCCTTTGACTGTGGCTCTCTAGTGAGGTAGGGGACCTTCAGGGGCCCGTTAGGGGCGTCCTGTAACAAAATATGAAAACAAATTTAGCGATTAATCTGATTGACAACTGTTAAGATTTGCTGCTTATCTTATCTTATCTCATTTATTTTCTTTAATTAAATATCTTTGTGCTCTGGACTGCTAGTCTGAGAGGACACTATGGGTGGTCTTGGTTCTGGAAAATGTATGGTCGAAACAATTAAATGATGAATCAAAATAAATAAATGATTGATTATGAAAATAATCCTAAATTGCAATCCGGATGTGTGATTCACTATATCTTGCACTACAATGCATCTCTAATAATCTCACTAACATAATAGATAATAAGTAAATTACATAAAATTAAAATAATACTTTTTACAGATAATTTTCCTCATGAAAGTCTCTTTCTGAGACCATAATATGAATATATCTCTTGCAGAACTACACATGATTTTGATATTTTCAGAGGAAATGTCTTATTGGTAATTAGGTCTCTTACACTGCAGGGGCCCTCCCTGTGTGGGAGGTGATGGGTGGGTTGGGTGGGTTGGGTGGGTTGGGTGGGTTGGGTGGGTTTGAGGGGGTTTGGGGGGGGACAGAGCTGGCCAAGGTTCATAGGTATTATTGATATGTACTGTTTCAGGGCCTCAAGTGAAAAGTGGTTCAGGCCTGGAGTTTCTCGTTTGGAGGAGAATTCATCATTTTGGCAAACAGCATGTTCCAGTCAAGTAACGGTGAATGGGCTCACCGGGGGAGGGGGGGGTTACTGGACTCTGGATGTCGTCAATCCAGAAGACTGATCGACGTATAATCTCAGAGGTTTAAATTGAACGACCCTGACTCAGTCTTGTCCTCTTTCATGGGGACAAAGAGGAAACCTTTCAGATCTCAGAGACGCTTGATTAACAGTCTCTTGTAAATCAGTGATGTTGGAGTCCCTGCTCGTAAAGCTGTTGATACCGTCAGTGGGCCGACACATGTATGTTTTTATTGTGCTGCTGCTGCCCACATAGTGTGTTATTAGCATGTCATAGAGCTTCTGCCCGAGGGCCCCATGTTTGGACAACCCCCCCTCACCTCTGCGGACAGATGTGTGACTTGTTTGTGTGCTTGTAAATGAATGATCGGATGGGGTGCACTGATCCACTGAGAGCGTAGGTGTGTGTGTGTGTGTGTGTGTGTGTGTGTGTGTGTGTGTGTGTGTGTGTGTGTGTGTGTGCGTGTGTGTGTGTGTGTGTGCACGAATAAAAAGGTGAGGGAGTGAAAGAAGTCCATCCCTCAGATGTGGTGCGCGTCTGCCTGCATGTGTTTGCATTTAACGTGTGTGCGTGTACGTGTGCTTGAGAGGCAGGCCAGGCTTCTGGGAGCTGAGCTGCTGTAATGGTAGCTTCTATCAGGTTTCTCTCCACATCAGAGCGGAGTGCTGCTGCTGCTGCTGCTGCTTGGGCGGCCTGAGTGGTAAGATGTGGATGGTTGCCCTCTTTGGTGTATGATGAAGCTGAACCGTTGGCTACTGGGAATGGGATAAAGAGGGGGGTGTGTGGGGGGGGAGAGAAGAAACAGGGGAAAAAGATTGATTGACAAAGTGGAAAGGAGCGCTAAAAAGCGGATAGGTGATTATGAGGGGGGGAGGAGATATAAAGCATCGGATTGATAGAGGCTGAGATGAGTGAGAAGCAAACAAGAGGAGGAGAAGAAAAGAAAAGAGAGACCCGAGCAGGCGTGACGAGAGTGGACGAAAGAGTGAGAAAAAGATGGGAGGAGCAACAGGACAGGAGAAAAGACAGACTGGCAGTAGAAGAAGAGAAGATCGGGCCCGGGTCCTCAAAGGCCTTCCCCCTTTTCTGAACCCCGGCAGGCTATGAAGGAGTCAGCATGGCTGTCCTGTGACGTACACACACACACACAAACCACACACACAAAGTCACGCGTCAGGGGGGGAAGAATGCGCTGGCCCCGTGGCAATGCGGTTTGCCCCTCTGACACCCATTTGAACTCCATTGATCTGTTTTGACAGATGTGCGAAGTACTCCATATGCGATAAAGGCTGTCGGATGAACTGACGGCATCCAGCGAGGGGGTCTCATGAGGGGTGGAGGGTGCTTCAGGATGAGGACCCCCGGGCACGTCCGACACATCTCCTGCCAGTAAAAGTAATGTCAGAGCTGACACGTCATTCCGCCGGCTCCAGAGAGCGACGGAGGAAGAGCGACGGGTCTGAAAGTAGGTGGACCGCTGATCTGTTTAGGCTCACGTACAGTCTGGAGGACATCGTCACTGGAGGGTAGCAAGGAGCAGATGCATTAATCATACTTATACTCCACTTATTTCCTTACATTCGCATCGGGGTGCTCCATACAGGAGACATAAAGATAGACAAATGGGCAGACTTAAAATAACCTGTTTTTATGGCCTTCTGGATTGTGGACTGTGGCAGAAAAATCAGGAGAGCCATTAGCCCGAGAATGGCCACAGAACAAAGTGTACGTGGAGAAGCCAAGTTCAGGTTTTCATTGTTTGGGCCAGGGCTTTAGTTTCATGAATGAAGCCTTTATGCTGTCGCATAATCTTAAATACGAGTGTCCTTCCAAGTTTGGGCAAAGCCTTTGGCTGTTTCTGGGTGACAATGTCCCCGAGCACAAAGCCAGGCCCAAACAGAAACGGTTTCCCCCATTTATGTGTTGAACAATTTGACCGACCTGCACAGAGCCCTGAACTCAACCTCCTCCAACACCTTTGTGGTGACAGTATCACCCCGTCAGTGCCAGGCAGGCCTTTAGGGGTATAAAAAAAGTATAAAAAAAAGCTTTAGGGCGAGGCTACCTGATGATTGACAGGTCACTACCTTGTCCGGTCTGGTAGTACTTCAGTTAATTTGGTCACCAAAAAAGGTTTTATTCAGCGTTGGGTTGTACCTCTCGTGCCACTTCTGGTTGCAAATCAACAAGATGGCGACGGCCAAAATGCCAAACGCAAGGCTTCAAAACGGCAGTCCACAAACCAATAGGTGACGTCACGGTGACTACCTCCACTTCTTATAAACAGTCTACGGTATTGACTTTGATAACAGAAACCTCTCTCTGCTGGTACTTCTAATGACTTTTTGTACTTTTAGAGAACCCTGACATAGTTTTCTTTCTGTAACAATGAGCAGAGCTGTGACGGAAGTGTCCCAGTTCCTGGAGATATATATGAAGGGCTGTGACAGGTAGTATGTCCGACCTCATTAAAAAGGGGGTGGAAATCCCTCTCAGAAGTACTGAGACTGTTAAAGCAGCTATACGTGCTCATGGTTTTGTAATCAGATTGCAAACAATCACATACGACTGAAAAAGTTCAGGCGGTCACGTAGTATGTTCGGGTGTCCACATGCTTTTGGTCGTACGTTGTAAATACCACACATTCTGTCGCTCAGCCATCAGGTAGTTCATACATCTTACTGCTCCAGGTAAAGGACACTGCACTGAAGGAGAATATCAAAACATTTCAATTGTCTTATTCATCAATCATAAACATCAAGTTTCAGTCCTTCAGAGTAAAAATAACAATGGCTCCTTTCTATTGCTGCATTTTGGCACCAATATTTGAGAATCACAACCAGTAATCAACAACGTAAAAATGCAGAGATAGCACTTTCTCCTCCGACGGTACACCAGGGTGCAATGATCTCTTCGTCTCTTCTACTCTATCTATTTTTGTTCATGATATGTCTCTTTCTCTGCCTACATACAGTAGGACCAATGGCACTTATGCAGTGTTCACACTCACAGCGAACAAAAGCAAGAAAACGGCCAAGAAAACATGTGATTGGTCGACATCAGTCGGCGTCATTCAAGTGTTGAAAAAAACACAAGGAGACAAATGTCTGGCGTCAGTTTGTAGCAGCGTTAGTTAAAGCCTCTTCTGTCATCGGTGAAATGTAGGAGGCCATAAAACACTTCTGGAATACATTTAACACCAGTAAGTCAAAGAATCAAAAGGCAACCTGGGCGCAGAGAGAATAATTGTCAGTGGGCTACTTTTAATAATTGCCTCTGGAGCACGCTAATCGACCCGAGTGGCTCCAGAGCAGCAGACGTTTCTTAGCCCAGAAAAGCTTTGAGAGCATCATATGTTGTGGTGACTGTGGCTCAACCCTCCTCTACTGTGGTAGAGGAGGGTTGTCGTTCGGCGGTTCGATTCCCTGGCTCCGCTAGTCAATGTCAATGTGTCCTTGGGCAAGACCCCCCAAATTGCTCCCGTAGCATGGGAATGTTGTATGAATGTTAGTTAGTCCTGATAGGCAGGTGGCACCTTGCATGGTAGCCCTTGTCATCAGTGTATGAATGGGTGAAAATGGATGAATGATGACAAGTAATGTTAAAGCTCTTTGAGTGGTTGGAAGACTAGAAAAGCGCTGTACAAGTACAGTCCATTTATCATATATTTCCCAGAATGCACTGTGATATGGTGAAAAGGCACTACAGTTGTGATAGAAAACCAAATTGCGGCATTAGGTTGCCAGGCGAATGGACCGTAACGGGATTCTCCTCATCTTGACAGACCTCGGAAAACATCCAAACTCACTTCATCTGTGAGGATTTTCTGCTAATTAGCGCAGTGAACAAATCCCATTAAATATGGTAATGCCTACGTGGGAAATGGGATCCTTTCCAGTCACAGCCACTGTAAGTTAATTACCATAGTTCCCAGCATACTTTTCGTTTAAGAAAGCCTGGTTTACCTTGTTTAGAAAAACGTACAGAATGCTACAGGGGTTTGGATCCCTTCATAACACTCTCCCCATCCCGCACCAGAACGACTTGACCTGTAAATAAATGGAAGCAGACATTTAAATGCTAAACTCACTGTTTTATACCTCAGAGCAGTCGAAATGAAGTTCTACCTGCATAAATAGTCCGTGCTATTTTTGGCAAGTGCAGCATCATGGCCTTAGAGGAGACTTATGCCTCAAAGTGCACATACCTCCATAAATGGTTAAAATTCAAGTGAGCCACAAAGGGGGCAACCTGCGGCCCCCCGAAGGGACAGAGGGCCGACGTATCTGAGCAATAACGCTACAGCGAATGTCGGTATCGTGGACATTCTCTGTATATCTTCGTGACCGCCAGGCTAAACAATCAGAGAGAAGTTTACACACTGTCCCCAGATGCTGGAACCAGTCCAAAAGGAGAAAAAAAAAACCTGTGTGTGTGTGTGACGGCGCAGAGAGACCGGAGGAATGTGTGTGTTTGCCTTTGTGTTTGTCCGTCGGCGTGCGATCGCTCAAGCACGAGTGAGTGCACTGGTCGTCTGCCGACGGTCCGTGCGGTGCACAGGGGTATACCTTTACAAGGACCTTAGAGGGGGTGGGTGCTTGACCTTTCGGGCCGCAGTTCAAACAGCAAGACCCGCCCCCAACCCTTTCCATCCACTCATTCGGGTGACTGTCGAAAGCCTTCCCCTTGAAGCTAAATGAAAGATCCCTCAACAATAGGCGCCGCCAAGTGCTTTCTTTGTTTGAGTAGTAAAACCTCCGCTCCCTCCCCCTTCCCCTTTTTTATTTACCCCTTTCTTTCATTCCTTCTTCCTCCCACTTACTCTCCGTGTCACTTTTGTCAATGATTGTTCCAGTTTTTACCCACAATGCTCCTCTGGAGAGGTGGGTGCCTGTTGAATAAAACCAGACCGCGTGGGTTGAGACGTCAGGCTTCCTGCCCTGGCTGTGAAGTGTCTGTCTGCTATTTTATAAGGCGGGGAAATTTACTGGAGAATGAAGTGATGCTCAGACAGGTGCAGGAGTCCCTCTCACGCTGAGTTACGGCTCAATAAATACAAACAATAAGTGTGCAATGGACGTTTCGCTGCTCGCTGCCATAATAAAAGTGTTTGTGTGTGTGTCTGTCGGAGGACAAAGTGTGTTTGTGGTAATTAACGGAGATAATTGACATGCATGGGAGTGTGTTGTTTCCAGTGTTGTCCAGCTTGTGTATCTGCCTGGATGAGCTTCATCTAAAGTGTGAAGTCAAACAGCTTCTGATACGCTAACACTGTGTGCCAGCCTTTTTCGGTACGGTACGAGTTTCAGCTCGCACTTTTCAGTCTGCTTCATCATGTGTCCACGTATAGAAGACAGTCGTCCCCTTTCTGTCCCCTTCAGGGGCCGATTACACAGCGATGCGTGGCTAGAAACGCGTGGCCCGGAAAGAAAACGTTGTTTTCCTCTGGTGCGCGGCGTGTTTTTCAGGCGGTTTTAAAAAGTCAAAATATTCTCCGATTTTCAGAGCCAGCCGTGGAGTCCACTAAATAGGAATGTTTTTACGGTTTCATTTGCATCACAGGAATCGACGCGTATATGCACACGTATGGGACAACGCCATACAGGCTTCACGCTGTTCCGCTGACGACTGCACTTTAGTTAACCAGATGTGGATTTGCCAAACCATCTGGTTAGACCTGAACTTTGAAGTCTTCCCACATGAGAAAGTGAAACATGGTGTTGGACAACACATACGATAAAAAACGTTTGATTTGTTTTTACGAGACAGAAGGCATTGAGTACGAGGACTAACTGGTCGGTTGGTTTGCCACGTCTGGTGGTTAACTCTGAGAAAGAGCAGCACACAGTGTAACGTTACTTTACCCCAAAAATCTCCACGAGAATTCTAAATAATGTCCTCTGGCTTTGAACGACGTTTGCTTGCAGAGCACGAGTCGTCGAGGTTCCTTCGAACGTTTAAAGGAAAGCATTGTTCTCTGGTTTGACATTTGCGTTTTTTATTATCTGCCGCTGGCCTGATGAACATTTTTCAAATACATGTTGTGGTTGTAAACATTTACTGATAGCGTGCGGGAGCTGGACTGCTTGTGTGCCGTGTGTGTTTTTCCCGGTGCTGCTGATAGAGCGAAGGAAACGGGGAGATTAGCTGCTCATTGAAAGAAGGCCAAGCACCCGCACCGTCAACTCCCCATTGAACACCAAGTCAGGCTGCGTACTCCTCCTTTACACCACAGGTAGCAAAAGTGGAGAAATAAGCAGGATATCCTCAAATATTTTTTTATGTTTGCGTCTATGTGTGTGCATCTGCATGTCTTAGTGTCTGGCTTGTGAATGTGTAGTGTGTTTGTCAGTTAAATGACGCACACTCGCGTGTGTGTGCGCGCGCGCGTGTGTGTGTGTGTGTGTGTGTGTGTGTGTTTGTAATTGCTTTTTTTACGCTCATGGAAAAGATGCCAAGTCTAGTTAGTGGACTTTCATCTGAGCTATTTCTCCGCGGCCATCTGGATTAATGGGACCTCATAGGATTACTGTTTGGAATGCCTGACTCGACGCTGGCTACAGAGAGAGGAGGAGAGGGAGTGAGGAGGAGAGGGAGAGAGGGAGAGAAGGAGAGAAGGAGAGAAGGAGAGAAGGAGAGAAGGAGAGGCCTGTGGTTTGGAGCTGAAATGTTGTTTTCAAGGTGTCACTTGAAACACATGAAGAAATTCATTGTACTTATGTTAATAAAAAATAAAAATAAATGTTTAATGTGAAGGGCATACGCCTAGAAGCATAGCCACACACTCTCTCAGCGCTGTGCTAACACTTTAGTCATCCTCCCATAAATATAAAGGCTCCTCTTGTATGTATCGGAGGGAGAAGCTGGATGATGGAGAGATGGAAAGAGAACCATCAGGGAGGGGAGGGGTGAGGGGGAGGGGTTGAGGGGGAGGGGGAGTATGTACAGTAAGTGTGAGTGTTTTTGGACGCTGTGGAGGCGGGCGAAGCTGCGTGTGCGTATTTTCTTTCTTTTTTTTTCGCCCGTCTGTGCATGTTTCCACATCTGTGTCTGCTCATTGGCGAAAAGAAAAAGAAAAAAAGGAAAAAGAGAAGGAGATGGTTCGGTTTATTTACATAGAACAGCAGTGCCTGTTCTCCGTCAGCGAGGAAACGTGGCCAACTCCGTGCTTTCTCCGTGACCTTGGGAGTCAGCGCTTCAGGGTGATAGATCGGCTGGACGGGCCCCGCTGAATCCCGTTGGCGAAGACGACGCAGGGGCCGTTCAGATTCATCGCCGCTGTCCCTTTTTTTTTTTTTTTTTTTTTTTTTTTTTATACATGTTGTGTATCCCTGTATGCCGGTCTAACTCCTGATGGAGATGTCAGACTCCCGTTTCTCAGAGACTTCCCAGTCCAACATAGTGCAGTATAAGAAACCGCAAACCCTCGCACGGCGTGAACCCCAATGAGACTGGCCACGTTGGCCGAGTCACCAGAGCTCCAAGCTCTGATAGAAGTATTAAATGCAACATAAAGAAACCACAGAAATGGAGCAGCAAAAAAAAAAAAAAGCGTAACGCGAGTCAACGCGTGGCTAGAGGAGGCCATGTGGATCGCTGTGAGGAACCGCACTTCTCACGGGACACTCGTTGATTCCAGCCAAATGACATGCCAGATTTCACTTCAAATCAGCTCATGGCAACGGCGGCATCCTGTGAATATGCAAAATCAGCAAAACGTACTGGGAGAAGTTTCTGCACGAGCGGTTTCGCCTTCGTTTTTTCATGAAGCGGGAAGTAAAAGCCGCCGTCAGACACACGACTGGCCTGCAATGCTCTAAAGCTACAGTGTAACTCTCATCAGGCGTGTCCTAGTACAGCATTAATTACATTGAGAGACATGCAGGCAACTTTGTTTCTTTTTATTCTTTAATTAATTATTTTTTAATTAAGCAAATGTGGACTTTTGTTTTGTTTTAATCATATGATTATGATGATGGCCTTTGAATCCCATTGAGACATTGTGTGTAGGAGTGGGCTTTACTAAGAAACTTCACCTGACTTTTACATTATTTATAAGAAGAAATCTTGCACTCTGAATCTGTTATTTTAATGTTAAAGGGGATCGTTCACCCAAATCATGAAAAATACAAAACACATTTTCCTACTTGCCTCTAGACGTATGTAGAATAGCCTAACTGATACTGTGTTTTTAATATACCAATATGGATATTTAGAGTTCTTATAATCTGATGTTGACTTTAAAAATTCTTATAAATCTTAACTCAATCTTATTTCATATATATAAATACATGCATTTATTTCCTTAAACAATGTCCTCATTAGTCTGACAATCTGCCAATAGTTTTTTATTAACAGTGACATTGTATAATTATTAATTACTGTTATCACCTTTATTGTATTTGGGTGGTGGCAGAAAATACTGTAAAACTATCTGTTTGGCTAAACACTCCAAGAGGAATATGGGAAAATGTGTTTTTTTAAAAGATTTATTTCAGGTCAACCAACCCTCCCAAAAAACTAAACATTCTGTAAAAAAAAACAACCAAACAACCTCTAACACTGGAGTGAGGTAATTAGTCCTGTCAACCTTCTCACGTACAGTAGCAACGGGAACCGGAGGTCGCGAGGTGCAGGGGAGGACCGAAACCTGATAAACTCTGGCTGTCAGTCCGACAGGCTCTGGAATGAATGGGGAGGTATCACATCTCAGTGGAACAGAGGAGAGGTGTAGTCACACAGAGGGGGGGGAGAGAAACAAGTTGAAAAGGGGTGAGAAAGGAGATAAGAAACAGGGAGGGACGCAGGTGGAGAGGGGCGAGTGGGAAGAGACGGCAAGAGTGAGAAAAAGAGTGAGATATGGAGAGAGAGGTGCACATGGGACCAGAAGCCTAAAAAATACAAATAAAAAGAGTTACACAGAGGGAGACATGTAGACATGTAGACATGTAGACAGACGCGAGGACAGACAAAGTGAGGAAAGCTGCTGGTCGACTGTCCAGCATGAAGGAACTCCTTGTAAGCTCCGACTTCTGTCCGTAAACCCGTCATAGCGCCGCTCCGATGGATCTGAGTGGCACTAATTGGCCATAATAACCATCGGGGATGGGGATTCTGGGTAATATGAAAATGATGATGGAAAGCGGCTGAAGGACGTCTGTGTCTTAAACCTATCTGCGGTTGCTATCAAGAGAGCTATCTGAGGGTCAAGGGAGGTCAGAGGGAAGAGGACAAATTGAGTCACATGTAGACGGGTGGGGGGAGGAGGTGGGGGGGGTCTCTTCTAATGCTGTCCCTTTGAGCTGGAGGACATTTGGTAGAGCATTTAGCAGCTGCAAACTAGATATTTCCCTCAGGAGTTGGATGAAGAGGGGAAAAGTACTTAACTGGGAGTGAATATTCCACTTACAGTCGCCAAGTGGTCGGAAACAGGACTCCAAATAAACGCTCGCGTTGCTCCGTGTTTCTGTGAGGTCACTTTTCAACCGATGTGACCACACAATCTGAATTAGAGTAAAGCCCTTTGCACATTTTTTTGTTTGTTGTGCAATTCATTTGCACGATAACATATTTGTTATCAAACTGCTGTTTTTATTCAACTAGTACTTTTACTCTAAATGAAGACATCATGCAGCGAAAAAGCAACGTCAGTTTTTTTTTTCTTATTTGCGAGGCGAATGAAGCCATCAACCAATCAGGTTGTGTGGAACGTACACATGCAAAACATACACTACCGTGTTCAACAACACGGAGGCTCTGAAGTTATAGACTGTATATGTATGTGGACGTAGTCATGGTGATATCACCCATTGGTTCATGGACTGATGTTTTGAAGTCTCGAGCTCGGCGGCATCTTGTATTACGACCGTCACCATTTTGTTCTTTTTGCCACCGATAAACGGAAGTTACCATATTTGGAATATGGAGGAGTGACGTAGAGACGCCATATACGGTTCTGGTACCGGTGGAGACCTGTCAATCACAGTAACCCCGCCCTAAAGCATACTCCACATTATGGTCTGTTTGACTCTAAATGGACCATCATTTACTCAATGAACATCATGCTGTATTGGAGAAGACTTGAAACTAGAGATTGAGACCATAAACTCATGTTTACAATGTTTACTCATAGAATAAATCAAGGGAGACTCATAGACTTCTATACAACCAGAGGAGTCGCCCCCTGCTGGTCAGTAGAGACAATGCAGGTTTAAGACACTTCCGCATCAGCTTCACTCGGCGGAACCGCAGGTTGCCGCCTGTCTGTAGTCCGAACCATGACCTCAAACTTTATTACTCCTTTCAATCTTGACAAAGGCAAAGCAGACCAGAGCCACGCCTTCTGTTCTTACCTTTTCACAATAAAAGCCCTGGACATATACGTCAGATGCTGCTCTGGGTCAACCGGATCCACTGCCTGCATAAATCTATTCAAACTTTTATTGAACAAGTGTTGCAACTCTCTCAAATCCTTATGAGTATAGTTTTAATGCGAAATATTGGCCGAAAGAGTTAAACCTCCTGCATGAAAGCCGGTTTAACATCAAGTGTTCAACCATAAGTTATATATATATTAACTTTATTACAAATTATTCATTGTAATGATCTACGCAGCCACTTTTTTAGCTCCATGTCTTGGTTTTCCATCGAGGAATAAATATAACCAATGGTAGTTTTTTTTTCTCATGGATTTGCAGTGTGTGTGTGTATGTCTTTGTGTGGGTTGGTCAGTGTGGAGTTGGGGAGGCATACAATGGCAGCCATTGTTGAAATCATACACTTATCCTGAACTGATCTGACATTTTCACCAGCGGACAATTTCTCTTGAGTGTTGCGCAGAACAAACATAATCAGTTCCTAGGGTTTGAGATATTGATCTGGAAACTCAAACAAGTGTCCAGATTTGTATTTATTATACATATTTTGTTTGTGCCAATCTTTCATCTGTTATTGCCTGGAAAACAAAGAGCGTATATACAGAGTGTGAGAGGGCTGCTAGGTTTGCGTCAACGCCCGACTCCAAACTTGCAGCGAGTAATTTCCTTCTGCCTGTGCTTCTCTCAGGAACTGGTGCGCCTACGTGGTGACACGCACCGTGAGCTGCGTGATGGAGGACGGGGTGGAGACGTACATCAAACCGGACTATCAGCGCTGCACCTGGGGCCAATGTCCCCGAGTCGCGTGAGTATCCCTCGCCTCTCTACATTCGCATCTCTTCTAAATCCTCCTCTCAGTCGCTGGGATCTAATCTGTATTCTGTCCTGCTCCTCCCAACTTCCTGTCCTCCGCTCATGTCCGCCATCCAAATCCGTCTTCTCCCCCTGTTTCCTGTCTGTGAATACTGAATCCACTCAGCTCTTTTCCTGACCGTGGGGACTTCCAACATTACAAATATCGGAGCACATTCACTATGGATGTGATGGATGGATGGAATGATTTTCCTCTCCAAATGTTGGATGCTCGCAGGACAACATGAATCAAGCGCTCCTGATGTTTCCCCTCTTTTGAAGTCCTCACCCTGTCGGCTGACCCCCGGCCCGGCTACCTGATCCCCCGTGCCTGCCGTGGGGGCCTCGGCCCTAAACCTTGGCTATGCTAAGAATGAAGCCGTAAGGGGTTCCAGGCACCGCAGTCTGGTCTCCCACCATGTAAAAACAACCTATTCTCCTCCTTTCTTACTCCTTCTCCAACTCCTCCTCCTCCTCCTCCTCCTGCCCCTGTTTTTTTCTCTGTCAGTATCCCTTTTTCTCACGCTCCCAGAGCGACGAGCTGGAAGATGAAGTCTTTACTGTGGCGCAGAAAAAAGGCCCCCGCGATTACCTAGAGTGATGTTTGTGGGTTGGCGTGAAGGAGAGCGAGTCGGGGCTTGTTAATGGGAGACAGTGCTGTAAATCTTTAGTGAGACTTCCGGCCATTTCTGGTCTATTTATTGCATTGTTACTGTAACGGGGAGTCTTTTCAGCTGCAGAGCTGAAGGACACATTAATGATGACGCTATCCAAATAAAACATTCATATTTTTTCAGATGTCTCTGAGCGGCAGATTAAGATTTAGTACAGGCTAAATACAGTTTTGGAGAATGGGAAGGAATAACATTCTGTAGTTTACAAAGAGCTCTTAATCCCATCCATCATCAGCAGACGATTTGGAGCTATTTCCCAGACAGCCGATGGCTCAGTGCACGTTAACGTCAGCAGTTTACAGCGGAGGTAGTCAATGCAGGGTTCAGAGAACATAACGGGTCCCTGACTGTGTCGTCGGGGTCACAAATTTTAAGTCTTAATGTCACGATCTGACACAGCTCAAGTAATCTGGACACAAATCACAGAAATGCTAGCAGCTCACTTAGGCACAATGGTGCTTTGAGCTAAATGCTATGCTAAGCAATGATGATGCTAACATGATGACGGTGCATGGGGTCTACCATGCTCACCGTCTTAGTTCAACAGCAAGAACAGGAGACTAGAAGGGGGGCAGCCCTAATGAAAAATCAGAGCATCACTACATTCATTAGGATTCACCCTGTTTATACATGTCTGTATGAAGTTTCAGGGTGATCCATCCAATAGTCGAAGAGATATTCCTCTCTGGACTAAAGCGGTGGACCGACCAACCGTCCCACCTGGATTGCCAAACCAGAACGGATTAAACCTCCCGACGAGATTTCATACTTGACATTTCCGTTTCCGTCCTCAGCTACCGGACATACAGGAGGCCGAGGTATAAGGTGGCTTACAAGATGGTGACAGAAATGGAGTGGAAGTGTTGCCACGGTTACTCCGGGGAGGACTGCCACGACGGGCCGAAGGGAACTGGCGATGCTCAGACCAGTGGAGGGCGACCCCGCGTCACACAGACGGGCCTCAACATAGGCGGCGGGCAGAGAGGAGAGGGCCAAGACGGTGAGAGCCGCATCTATTTCAAAAACATATTCAACGTCATCACAGTAATTCATTTTGGGAAAAACGGGAACATGCCCAAGACGTGCATATTTTCTCACATGCATATTGTCAGTCTGAAGCATGAATGAATGTGTCTTACTTTTCCAAGTCAGTATGCAGAGCAGAATGACAACTTTAAGCAGATCTAGGGATAGTTATATGAAACATAATATGTAATATGCTGACTTCCCTTAAAACCCTCGAGAACTGTTTTTTTTTTCTCTACAAAATTAAATATATTCATGACTAAATATGCAACAATCAAAGTTCCTCCTCGTGGGTTTTCAGGGCCGCCCACATAAGGTTCCATACTTTGTAAATATACAACCTTCGAATCAAACGCCACATTTCCTCCATTTCATATTGGCATTGGTCCTTCTTCGTCTCCAGGTGACGGGGAGAAGATCAGGCAGCTGGAGGAAACCATCCGAGGTCTGGCCAAAGACCTCAACAACATGCAGACCACCATCCACGGCATGAACCAGCGGCTGTACGTGAGCGCCGTCTTCAGTACATCACATGCTCGTTTTATTCCATGGAGGGAATTCACCTGCTGCAGTGTCATCTGCATTAAAATGCTGTTTTTTTTTTTATTTCAGCAGTTCAGTTTATTGAGAAAGCGCTTGTTTATTAATATAAAGAGATTAGAGTTTGGATGCTACTTTCAGATTAAGCAATGGGACAATCATTCTCACACCCTCCTCTTTGATGTCATATTTTGTTTAACATATACCTCTTTTTATGACCAAAACCTGAGGGAATCTCAACTTCTTCTTCTTCTTCTTCTTCTTCTTCTTCTTCTTCTTCTTCTTCTTCTTCTTCTTCTTCTGTGTAGGCCTGGTCTGAATGGGGCTATTGTCCCTGCTGACTCAGCTCAGCCACACATGAAGGAAACCATCAACAGCATCCAGACCAAGCTGGACCAACTCTACAACCGGACTCAGGTAAAAACACTATCTGTATGGTTAGAATTCAAATGCAAAGGGTCGACTTTTTTTAACCTTTATCTGACCATTTTGCTTGCTCAGGTCCATGACCAGACTCTGCTCAACATCAACAACCACCTGGTGAATGGAGGGGGCAACGAGCTGGACGGAGAGGCCAGAGGAGGAGGAGGAGGAGGAGGAGGAGCAGGAGGAAACCAGCTCACCACCCTGAAGGAGGAGATCCTGACGGAGCTGGAGAGAAGGGTGTCTCTGTCCTGCTCTTCATGCCAGGTGACTCTCACTATGTAAAAAAAAAAAAAAAAAGAGATCACATCTCCGACAAACATCACTGCTTCCTTACAGCCACCCTGTGTGACTTCTAGATGTAGTTTGCATGGCTGTAAAATGTTTCTGCTTCGCTTCCTTGTGGGCTTCTGTGAGGGATTTCTGCTGCCTGAAGCAGTAAAAAAAGTATGAGGCACATCCAGGCAGTAAAGCAGGGCAATTGCGTGCACAAAATAAAACAATACTGCAGTGAAAGGAAAAATAAGGCAAATAGCAACGAGGCCAAACACAATTTTCCAGCAGTTTGAAAGAGTCGGAGGATTAGGATTTAACATAAAAACCATCATTACGTGTCTAAGTTAAGTTTTTATTTGCCTTATGTTCGTGTTCATAAAGGGCCCTCCCTGCTACCTAGCACAGCTCTGTACCCGCCAGCCCCCGGTGCTCACAGTTGTTCTGCATCTGCTAAGAAATCTGTTGCTGTTACTGCACCTGAGCTGCAGTATTCATACAGTTCATATACAGTATCCCATTCATCCCACCATGTCAGATCCACAATGACACACTACTCAATACAAACATTATACAACATGCTATACAAAGTGATAAAGTGCAGCATCAAAGGAAAACCTACTTTCTTAAAGCAGAGTACATTTACTCACATTTCTTCCATTCTACATGCTTTCGTTTCACTGTAGGTTTACTGCAGCCTCCGTTGTGCATTGTCCAGCTGTATTGTGTAGGGAAGAATTTCAGAATATTCATTGCTTTACTTGGTTGAACCAAGATTGAAACATTTCAGGACTTTCAGCGAATGACAGCGGGAAGATAAAACAATTAAGACAATGTGCTAAAATAAATAAAAGGCTTCTTTTTGAAAAGAGAACTTTTGAGAAGGGATTTAAAAGATGTCCCTGATTTCGCAAGCCTCATAAGTAGTATTGATTTTTTGTTCATCGAAATTGAAGAAGCCAAACAACCTCACAGATCAGATTAAAATGTAAAAAACAAAGAACTTAATTTCTTATCTGATTCAGATCTGCCAGTTGTTGGTACAAACTGTAGCAGTGCACTTGACTCCACTTGATGCTCAGGGAGGGGGCATAACATGCTATTTGCTTTCAAATCAAACAATTTGGGCAGACACAAACACCTCAATACATAATCGATACAAACAATACATCCAGCAAATTAATTCCAGTCTTTGTAATCCCTGTTCCCACCAGGCTGGCGTGGAGGACCTGAGGCGCCAGCAGCAAGAGGACAGGGAGCGCATCCAGGGTCTGGAGAAGCTGATCAGCTCCATGGACCAGCACCTGAGGCAGAGCCTGGACATCTCCCGCAGTGAGACCCAGCGCTCCCAGGCTTGCTGCAACACCGTCACCGAGATGGAGAAGAAGCTGTCCACTCTGGAGGTCCGAGTCACCTCCACGGCCAACAAGTGCGATGTTGTGAAAGGCCGGCTGGACAAGGAGCTGGCAGGGACGGGCGGGAGCAAGGGACGAGTGACGGAGGACAGGTTGACCGGCAGGCTGAGAGAACTGGAGAAGAAGGTGAACAGCACGGTGAGGAAGACGGAGCAGAGGTGCACCAACACGGGGAACAACGTGAAGGACAGCGTCCAGAGGGACGTCACGCAGCTGCGCAACATGGTCCTCAGCCGCCTCGACGACCACAGCTTCAAGATCGGCAAGCTGGAGCTGGACGTGTCCGTCCTCGGAGACACGGTCACCGACCACAGCCGGCGTTTAGGTCAGCTGGAGAACATCACGGCCTTCCTGGACAGAAAGCTGACGTCCACCGCGAACATGTGCAACGAGACCTGCGGGCCCAACGGGAAAGGACACAAGACCGACGACACGGTGAAAACCCTCGAGTGGAGAGTCGTGGCCAACGAAGAGGACATGCAGAAGTTTAACACCAGGCTAAACGACCTGTCTGTGTCAGGGGACTCGCTGGTCGACAGAGTCATCAACCTAACGGACGACGTCAAAAAGATAATTGCTGTGACGGGGAAGAGCGGCGAGCATTTCAACCGGATCGTCACGGAGGTCGAAACGTTGGGCCGCGATCTGGAGGACTGTTCCATTTGCGGCAGCGTGGATGCCGACCTGCGCTCCCTCGCCAACTCCACCAGGAGCGGCCTCAGCAAGTGCCAGGCAGAACTGACAGATCTCAGGAGGAAGGTCGACTCGGGAGAGTCGACCTGCTCTCAGGTGTGCTCCAACCTTCAGGAGGAGGTCGGGCGGCTCAGAGAGGATGTGGAGGAGTGCACGGGACAGTGTAAGGTCGACGTGAACGATCTGAAGGAACGCCTGGACGGTCACGGCGTCCATAGCGGTAGATTAGGGGGGGATCTGAAGTCTGTCCAAGGACAGCTGGCCGGGGTCATGGTCACATTTAGCTCCATCAATGACACCCTGAAGGGCCTAGGGAGGACTGTGCAGACACATGGGAACACGCTGATCGATCTCAGCAACACCAAGGACAACATCATCTCTGAGGTAAGATGATGTGGCGATGATGAGGATTATGTGACTGCCACTAAAAGGCCTGTACAAACGGCAAAATACTGGCCTGCAAATTTTATATTTCTATCGCTTTTATTGTTAAAGGTAAGAACGGACAGAGTGGATCTGGTCTGAACGGAGTAATAAAGTTTTCCGTCTTGGCTCAGACTAGGGAGCTTCAGTGTTATTGCTTCATGAATATAGGTGTATAGGTACTGTTACAGAGCCTTCTCCATGGGAAAAATATTAAATAGAATCAGCCTATTGACCGTAGAATAAAAACTCTCCTCAAGTGTCTAAAACCCCCAAATCTTCCAGAATAAATACTGAAGACATGACATCAGTATTTTCAATGGTGGCGACTGCCCAGCTGAAGAGGTAAAAGAGTATTTTACAATAACCAGACTAAGGGACTACAGCCATGCTAGCAGCAAGCCTCCCAGCCACTCCTTCTCGGCTCATTCATATGAACAGAGGAAGGAAAATAACTCTGGATTCGGCCATTAGTGTATTTTTACAACGTAAAGACCTGATATACATGTGTTTGTTCTGGCCGATTTACATCAAAAAGATATATTCGCTGAGTTACGGACGTCTTTTTCTCAATGTAAGTCTATGGGAAAAGAAGAAAAAAAGTAATTTTGGGTCATCAAGTGACTTATTAAATTGAAATTCCAACATTTGGCCACACTGTCAGATTTGCTTCAAAGCCCAGCACGCTTTCATGGGGGCCTGGCAGAGCGGTGCTTTGAGCTAACGTCAGCATCAGTGTGCTAACATGATTAATGCTAACATCAGCATGCTAACATGCTCACAATGATAATGCTAACATACGGATACTAAGCGGGTATAGAGGGCTGCAGGGATGATGTATTTCTGAAGGCCAACCCAGGAAGTTACTGTATTTCATTCGGCCCCTCAACTGAAAGCCGCTGTGCCTTGAGCCACGCTGCTAATGTGGCTCAAGATTTAGTGAAAGTAATTATAATCTGTGTCACACAATATGATTTCCCACCTCGTTCCTTGTTGAATATCTCATGACCCCTCAGATTTATCTCGCAACCCCCAGGTTGGGTACGTTATAATACATACAGTAGAACTTGCCCCTCAGAATGAAACAAGAAAGATTAAGCTACTACTATGATCACAATGACGGTAATTGCGCTGATGTGTTGTTTTATTGAAACATAACTTTTCTTTATGGACTTTGAAAACAACTCTATGTCAATCAAACAGGCCTCGTGGTTATCTTGGCAACAGTGTTTTCACATAATATTGTCATAGTGGGGAAACATTCTTGCCAGACACGCTCGGATAACATGCTTACATATTTTTGTGTGTATGAGATACTGTAGGAAAATAAATGGGAGGAAAGACCGAGAGAAGTATATTTTTAATAGAACTTTGTCAAAAGAAACTCATCCGGAGCGCACACGTGAACAAGTGTCCCCCACTCCCTACCAGGTGGACGTCTTGCAGAAGGAGCTGACCGATCACGTCGATGACTCCAAGATTCAGTTCGACAACGTGGGCGAAGACATCCAAATACTGAGGAGCAACTACGCGACGGAGGTCGGGGAGTGCCGGCGGTCCGCCGACGGCCTGGAGAGAAGACTCTCCAAGCTGGAGGGAGTGTGCGGGCGCCTTGACTCCTTTTCCGACGGCCTGGCGAGGATCAGGGAGGGCCTGGAGCGACACGTGACCGGGCTGTGGAGCTGCGTTAATGGACTCAATGTCACGGTGACGTCTCACGGAGAGCTCATCGACGACCACAACGTCCAGCTGGAGAACGTCCACTCCGACATGCACCGACTGAACTTGTCAGTGGTGGATCTGGTGAAGGAGTTCCACAGTTTCATAGAGCAGGACTTCATGGGTGAGTTTTTTTGGACAAGAGATAGCAGTCAGTCGAAAGGGAGGCAAGGTCAGAGTGAGGGACAACATTCTGAGAAGCGTTCACTTAAAGAGCCTTTAAAGTCTGCAATCTGTCTGAAAGAGGAGTTTTAGTAAACATGAATGAGGGTGAAAGGAACGCCGGGTTAAATGTCTCAGCTTTCTTGGCCTACTGTGCATGCTTTTAAAAAAGAAAGTGTTTTTGTTGGAGAGCATTTTATTTTCAGGACATTGTTTTCCCAGCTGTGATGTTTTATCAGATATGCTTCTCCCTCAGGTCCACCTGGTCTGCCGGGCCCCCGTGGAGAGAGAGGCGAGCGTGGAACCCAGGGTTCTCTAGGACTCCAAGGGAGGGTGGGACCCCAGGGCAGAGAGGGCAATCAGGGACTAGCTGGACCCCCAGGTAAAGGCAACAAGCTTCGTCTCTGAGTCAACATCTACTGATTTACAAGCTGTAAAGCTGCACTGTTGATACATTTTGATAATAGTTATCTTTCATCTTACTCCTCAGGTCTCAGAGGCGAACAGGGTATGAGTTGTTCTTACTAAGCAGCAGATAAAAGCACTCGTTACTGTTAGATCTCTCCTTTCGTACTCACTCCTGCTCTCCGTCTGCCCTGCCTCGATCAGGTCCTGCAGGGTCCGATGCCCACGTGCCACGCCTCGCTTTCTCCGCCGCGCTGACCCGCCCGATGAGAAGCGCAGGGACCATAGTGTTCAACGAGGTCTTCGTCAACGAAAATAAGGTCTACAATCCCAAAACAGGTGAGCTTCAGGTCGGCTGGAATTTGAACAGGTGCCTTCCAAGATTCTTCTTTTTCTTTTTTTTTTTGGTCAAATAACCCAAATTACTAAACATCATAGTCATTTGAATGTTCTTTTCAATATCCCTCTCTGAAATCTACTTCCAGCACTTAAATTCAGTGGTGAAGTGCAAGGATGATGTACTTTTGTAGGCCAACCACTGAGTTTAGCGTCACACTGGTTCTCTCAACAAAAAGCCAGTGGGACTTTTCCATTAGATGTTGGATTATTGCAGAAAATAATCTCTGTGGCAAACAAACATTTATGATACTTACACGTTTTGTTCAGCAAGAACACCAGATGAACACCACTTTTATGGATTTTGAAGCGTCAATGCAATCGGCAGAAGTAACAAGTTAACGTTAGGCGATAAAGGAACTCCACCACAGTCACATGAACACATCGAGGCCGTGAAGGCGGACTAGTCGCCGTGGTGATGTTTCGTTGTCTCATTTATCGACTTGTTAGCGAGCGCCTTTTTTTCAGGACACTTCAAAGCTTCTAAATTCACCACAGGGATATTTACTGATGCATTTTATATCGTAGAACAAAACGTTAAAATCTCTTGAGCCACAGACTTTTTTTCAGGCATCCAACTAAAAAGCCATTCAAAAAAAGCCATTGACTTTGAAACAAGGGAACACCGGAAATGCTAAAATGCTGACTCTTTTCCTGGTTTCAGGACTCATTTCTGCTATGTCAATGATGTGAGCGCCTCAAACACAAATCTACTCCCCTCCATAGGATTCAAATGGGGGCAGAAATCAAACGATATCTCAAGCCTTGGGCAAATCAAAGCAAAGCTATCTGCGTGGCCCCGTCTGCAGGCACATGTTTGTAGTAAATGTAAAATAGTGGTATGCGTTGTCCTTTTAATGCGATCCACCAGGTTCTATTGAATTAAAGTTACTTAGCAAACAGGAATCCAAGAATGACTTGTGATGAAATGAGGGAGTCTGAGCTCTTACACAACAATAAGTCCATCATGTCACCGGCTTCCGTCCTCCAGGGTATTTCACAGCTCCAGTGAGTGGCAAGTACTTCTTCAGCGGCATCCTGACGGGCCATAAGAACATGAAGATCGAGGCGGTGTTGTCCAAATCCAACACGGGTGTGGCCCGGGTGGACTCGGCCGGGTACCAGCCCGAGGGCCTGGAGAAGCCCATGGCGGAGGCCAAGCAGATCCCCGGAGCTGTGGCCGTCTTCAACATCATCCTGCCCATGGAGGCCGGGGACACGGTCTGCATCGACCTCGTCACCGGAAAACTGGCGTTCTCCTCGGAACCGCTGACCATCTTCAGCGGGATGCTGCTGTACGAGACCGTCTGATCGGAACGTGGTGTCGTTGTGATCGGTCTCAATCTGTCCGCCGGACTGTACAGAGACAGAGCCACTGGCTCGAACAGTCACGGAGACTGAAACAACTGGACTGGATTCATTCAGCGAAGAGAAAAATACTTCAAATTTGACTTCATGTGCTAACAAGGAAGGACAAAAAAATATGTTTTTTTGTGTGTTTCACAGCTTTAAGGAAAATAATTTGTGCAAATGTTTTTTTATGCTATGACGTGTTGTCTTCAGAAGAAAAAAAAAGCCACTGCAGGGTTATCTTATAATTCCATATTTCATGCTGTTCTACAAACTCTTAAGGAAAGGACACTTGCTTTGATGATAAAAGATGAAGGATGTGGGGGTCTTTTGTTTTCAAATATGCAGAGGTTATTGCAAACTGTTTTGTTTTTTCTATTTCTAAAGTAGTTTTCTTCAAGCTCACAGTTTCATTTTGACCACAAGAAAATTTCCAGAAACATGACGCTTGAATGCCTGTTGTCTTAGAGTGATGAAGAGAGGGGATTTATTTCTTTTTTTTTCTCCCTCTGTCCTAATAAGGGCCATCTAACGTTGGTGGAGGACCAAGAAGTTAAAGTTATGAAGCTGGTCCTATCATTCTATCTTACAGTGGAATTTTTGTGTAAAGCTAACCATAACAAATAATGAAGCTGAACTTTTGTCTCGAGGCTACAAATCCCATCGCTTTTATGGACACACACACACACGCACACGCACACGCACACGCACACGCACACACACACACAATTCCTGCCTTTAGAAGTCTAATTGAAAGGACTCCAGAAGAAAATGTGTACATGATATCAAGTGTGTAGATATGGATTTTAAAAGGAACATTTCAATTTTTTCTGCAGAAACGATACAGCAGATTGGGCCACGTGCTGCATCATATTGACATAATACATGGAAGCAATACCTGGATTAATATCAGCATATCAGGGTTCGATCCCAATGTATCGTTTTTTTGTTTTTTTGTTTTTTTTAATGTTTCCTTTCCAGTGTGGGAATGTAGTTTTATATGTTTCTATGTATTGTATAACCTTGAAGGAATGTAAATATTGTTCAGCGGTTTCGCCCATATAAGATATATAAGAGAGTTACCACTTCACCTTGCCAGGTATTGTAAATGTGTTGGATGTTTTCTTTTTTGTCACATGTGTGCCTCAAATACAGATACCCAAGTTTTACACAGCTGATGTCGGCAGACTCACGTTTATCTGGATTGTGTTCCGCATATTAAATGAGCCAGTACGTGCCAGATTTTACACACTGGTTAGCCCGCCTCAGACTTATTTCATCTGGCACTTTCTTTTTTTGTTGGCTTTCACAAATACACACAGCTGGGTCTACTTTCTATTCCTGGCCCTTACTTTAAATCCCCTCTCAACTCCTCCTCTTGACTGCAGTGGGTTAATTTTAGCTGAAGACTTCATGGGGATGGTTGAAAAGCCATTCCTTATGCTGCACGCCAGTGACACCCTGTGTTCAGTGTCCTCATGTTGCTGCTGAGGAGCCTCGACGGAGAGAGTATCCCTCGTCTTCGCACGTTCATTACTCGTCCCTTTGTAAACCCTCTCTGTACTCAAGTCATTCCACTGTCACTCACACAGACAAAGTCGTCCCCGAGACGATGTAATTGATCTATGCACTGGCGGTCAAGGGCAAAGAAGGTAATTCTACCTAGGCTACTTAAGGATGTGAGGATACATGATAAGATGGCACAGATGTAGCCTGCATATGGCGAGCTGTTTAAACAAGACTGGATCTGAATTGCAGATGTCCTTAATTCAATTCTTTTTAGTCCAAATGAACATTTCAGCTGGCCTCAATTGCATTTTTGATATGTAACATTCTGGATAGCTCTCATTTCAGATATCTACAATGAAACTTTAAATAGTCGTAATTTTTATTTCAGATGTTCAAAGTGAAAAAAACATTCCAGATATCTATAATGTAATTTTTAATATCTAAAATACAGTATCGTAAAAACGTCATTCCGGATATCCATAATTGTCATTATGACAAGTGAAAATGTCATTTCAGATACCTACAACTATTATAATGACTGGAAACTACAATATATCCACAAATGTATTGTGGATATCTGTACCGGATATAAAAATAATAATAAGCCAAAATGGCTCACTTCAGTTTCTCACTTCAATTATGACTAGTAACACTTGGATTGCAGATATCTTTGATGAGAGTTTTTCTCATGAGAATTATATTACAGATTCTGGATATTAAACATGTAATTGTGAAATTGAAAAAGTCCAATACTAGTGGTAATTTTACTGGGAAGAATGGCATTCTAGATACAGTATCTGCAATGTTCTTTTTGACTAGCGGTGAGTAAATTACAGCCCTTTTAATTTATTTGTTAGAGTATAAGGACATTATAGATATCATGAATAAAAATGCTGACTAGTCATAATGTAATAACCTCATCAGGATGACATATTATGTGATGTTAATTTCGGATAGTCAAACTTGGCTAAAATGTTTTTAAACTGCTTGCCATACTGTTCTGACTGGTGTGAATACAATTTTTCACGAGGATACATGCGGTTTGGGATATCTAGAACTATAATTACAGGGAGGAGTGTGGTTCGATTAACATTACATGTTAAAAAGGCTTGTCACCAAGTCTACATGGTGTTTATGACAGCACATGAATATTGTAGTTTATGATTCGAATGCTGGCAGACACACCTGAGTGTGAATAGGATGAATTCAACAGGTAGGACTTAGTTACCTGGATGTTGCTGAAATGTGGCGTTTAGGGAACAAAGTGTGGATATGTGAAGTAACGCTGACCAACATTATTTTAATTTTATTCAGTTTACTTGTTTGAGTGTATTTTTGTTGTTTAGTCTATTTGGATTTAAAATATAATCATATGATATACTTCACAGTAGTCCTAGTGTACACATTTCCTCTCTGCGGTCGCATTTGGAGTCGCACGCCTGCTATTACCGAGCTCCTCGCCGGCACCTGAAAGCAGCATCAGACACCAAAAACACTTCCCGGGATTTCCACGCGTGCCGTTGCCATGGAGCCGAGTTTGTTTCTTTTCCCCGAAGTGAGTGGTTGCGCTGGGAAATAAAGTAACTAACTTAACTTAAAGGGACTCGGTGGAGAAAAGTCTGCAGGACGCGTGACTGCCCCTCGCTGCTGTCCAGACGCGCGTGGGTCTGCGCGGGACAAGTTTAAAGTGTTAACCGCACGGGTAAGGAGCGCGTGCCAAAACAAGGGGAACGGCCTTCATTCCTTCACAGCGTCCGTGAGGCTCATTCTGCTTAGTTTAATAACAATGTAACACCAAGTAAAGACTGAAAACGGCTCAAAGTTAGACGTGACGGGTCGTACGTGGGTTGTCTCGTAGCTGACGTTGGGTAACTCGGATAACTAACGTTAGCTAGATGTAGAATGTGTTAGAAGTGGAGTAAAAGTAATGATGAGAAGAATAAACTAGCTTTCACGAAACGCGCCTGACTGACGTCAGTTCTCAGGAAGGACGACGCCACCCGAGTTCAATTTGGGTCATGTGTGAAAATGTAGAAATACTCCACTACAACACGTGTGCTCTGTGATGATGGCACATCATGGAGTGGTTTAAACTGTACACACACTACTGAATGCATCCACTGAGTTAAAAAAGAAAAGACAAAGAAAAGCCACGCAATATACCCTTTTCACAGCAGCCATTTTGACATGCACTGCAGGGTAAACACAGGTGTAATGGTTAAAAGAATAACTGGTTACATTTTATTTAGTGTGTCATAGCCATCCCATTAAGCCAGCATGCACAGTACCAGGGCCCTGGCCCACCTAAATGGAATGGGGCCTTAATAAATGTAATTATCTACACCTGAGATTGACTTGTCAAAATTTATGCTGTGGAAAGGGTCTCTTCCACCCTTGGTCGTTAGCATACATACTTTTTTTTTGTCAGGAAGTCATATCTCCTTCTCTGTATATATATATATATTATTTTTAAACCAGCCCTTCCGACCCCATGATGAGTGGCAACATAGCGGAGGGCCGCCTGCAGGTCCTTCAGATCTACCGCCTGCTGCAGTGCGTCCATGAAGGGGATAAGGAGCAGATTGAGAAGATGGTGAACCTCGGGGTGGATAACCTCATCAACCTCACTGAGCCGCAGGACGGCACAGGGGTGCTTCACGTGGCAGTTTCAGCCAACAGTCAGGGTGATGGGCCTCTTCTTTCCTCTGTCAGATTATATACATTCTGTTTGACGAGAACATGGTGCTCCACTGGCCTGCTGTACCAATTTGATCCTTTTCCAAATGAAGTCACATTTGGTAGTGGCTAACATTTGAAAGCTATGGCTTCAAACAGTCAGTATGTTTACATAAGTTGAATAATGCAAATATCCAGTTTACTCTAATTAGATTTACACCCCAAAGTTGTTTCTTGAATTTATAGATTTTGCACAGCAGCTTTACTAATGTCCAGGACTTATAAGAGTGCATGTACACAAGACTGCTGTCAAATTGTTTGTAAGAGAAATGAAGCAGTTCATAGAGTGTACTGCAACCCCCGCCCAAAAAAGAGGTATTGTTTCAGAGTCACCTCATTGTCTTGACTGTTTCTGTACTCCTCCCGACTCCTTACAGACTTGGTCAGCTTCCTTCTCTCTCTGGGAGCACACCCCAACATCCAGGACAAGAAGGGCCACACCCCGGCCATGTTAGCTGCTGAACTGGGCAATGATATCATCATGTCACTGCTGGCCCAGAGCCATGCTAATCTGAGACTCCAAGACACTCAGGGCAAAGGTGAGCTGTAGCAGGCCAGGCGTTGCCAAATCGCCATATAGCATGTGCAAATGTGCAAAAATGCAAAACTTGGGGAGAGCAGGTATAATCACCTGAAAACAAGAATCACTGTGTTTTCGTTGCCTTAGAATGAGCCGTTTATATCCAAGTACGGAGCGGGTCCTCTTAGCAGAGTCAGCCGCCATGTTTCTACAGTAGCCCAGAACGGACCAATCAAACACTGGCTCTACATCGGGGCATTCACGTTTTCACGTTTTTGCGTGCGCCACCAAAGTTCTCCTACACACTTGGTATGTAGGAGAAGTTTAGGTCGGTTGCAATCTGCAACCTCACCACTAGATGCCGCTGCATCCCTACACACAGGTCCTTTAATACTTTATTAATCAAGTAGTTTTATTACGATGGAAATCCTTTTTTTTGCAAGATTCTTGAACAATAAATATTTGCAGAGAAATGACAGATTACCACAGGTCAGTAACAACTGACCAGCAACCATAAAAGCCAAATATGTGACTTAAATAGAGTTGGTTGGCTGAAACATCAAAATGTAATTATATAGAAACAGTTGGAGGAAAATGGTGGTGAGAACAAAGTTGGCCGGTGTGCATGTGTCATAAATTCAACGGTAGTATAAATATCAAAACACACAATTGGAAACTGATATAACTCTTAAACTGATGGAGACCTCTGATTTTTACTAGACAACTGGGCTTTTTTCCAATTTATATTTTTGATTCTCAGCTATTCTCAACCACTGGGCCTACGAGTGGGCCTCAGAGCACGGAGGTGCTGCCAAACTGTTGGATTAAATTAGAATAAGAAACTAGCTAAGCTAGTAAAAAGCTAGTTATTTTTATATCTAAATGTGCTCAAGAATTCACATAAATAAAAATACCTAGTGATTCAAACAAAGCATAGTGTCAGTGACCACTTATGTTTGAATATCACCACGGCATCATCATCATCATCATCAGGTAGAGACAAATATGTTTTGTCGATGTTAGCTAGTTTACTGATACACTGACACAAAATGAATGAGTGATGTGGGCGCCAACGCTGTGATATTGAAAGCTCCAAAGCGTGTGGTGAGGAGATATGGCCCTGAATACATAACATTTGGATTCATAATGGCAGGCAGTGGTGGGTGAGGGTGAGCAGAATGTTAATCTTGGTCATTGCAGCTGACAGTAGCACATATTTACAGCCCAGTTGATTTTTTTTTTTCTCCTTTTTATTCATGTTGTGCTTTTTCTGTCTTTTATTTGGAAAGGTGATCCTTTGGAATTTGTTTAGTGAACCGTAAGTTACAAAAGGTCGAGATCTCCTGCTCTAGCAAGAAAAATAAAAACTAAAACTAAAATAAAACTCAAAATTTGACCTGTAATGTCATTAAGTTATATATCTTTAATCATGTGCGGTAACGGAACAGCGTCCCATCCACTTATGTATTCTCATTTGAGCTTGAAGTGTCAATTTCTCCAATTGAGGTGTTTTCCATCTCAAGTTAGTCCAGCAGGTTCGCTGTGAATGCCTTACCTTGTCTCACAACTCATGAAAATGCATGGTGCCTCTGTTTAGCTATTGATGAGGAGGCTGTATCCCTGACAACTCCAGTCAGTGGGCCTAAAGTTCTTCGCCGGGACCTTGTTAAACCAGTTGTGATAATGATCCCAATTACAGTGTGTCCGGGGCATCGATTACTGCAAACGGCCTTCTTTTGAGAGTGAGCGAACAAGAGAGGGAGAGCTTGAGTTACAGTGAGAAGAAAGGTATTTGCGCGTGTGCAAAGTGCGCATAAATTCAGGCTTTTGTATAATGTATGTTGCACCCGTATGTGTGTGTGCACATGTCCGTCAGACCGCGTGGGTACAACTAATTACAGATCAACCTCTAATGGTGATCCCCACCTGTGAAACATGCTGAGTAACCTGATATCGCCCTGCACTCCCCGAGGACTGGTTTGGCCCAGTCTCAACACTCACAGCCAAGCCTTTCCCCCAGTAGGCTGAGCGTCTATAGTCACACGTTTTCCTGTGTTATCCTCAGTGTTCTCGAGGGCTGGGTGGGACTGTTTCCTCAGTACAGTGACTGACGTAGAGCACCTGCATGTACAGTTATAGATTTGTTGGCCTATAAACACATAAAGACTTCTTGAAAACATTAAAACCTTGATGTGTTTACTAGCCAACGCCTATAAGCTAACAAGCTATTTCTCCATTGTAAAAAATGATACATTTCATACATCTTTACATGGACTGCTCTGATCTGACTAAAACTATAAATATCATTATTCATTGCCATTTTGAACCATTTTATGTGGCATTTTGGTCTTTATTGGCCAGTTTATAGTTATAGTAGTGATAGACAGGAAACAATGGAAGAGACACGGAGGTATGACCAACAATCAGGCGGAAAACCTCCGGTTCTGCCGAGTGAAGCAAATTCGCAAGTGTCTTAAAACTTGCATTCTCTCTACTGACCAGCAGGGGGCGACTCCTCCTGTTGCAAAAAGAAGTCTGATTGTATAGAAGTCAATGAGAAAATGACTCTACTTCTCTCTTGATTTATTCCCTCAGTAAACATTGTAAACTTGAGTTTATGGTCTCGATCTCTAGTTTTAAGTCTTCTTCAATACAGCATGAAGTTTATTTAGTAAATTATGGTCAAATAGACCACAAAGTAGAGTATTATTTAGGGCGGGCTCACTGTGGTTGACAGGTCGCTGTCGCTACCAGAGCCGTATACGTTATAAAAACAACCTGTCTTATATGCAGTCTATGCCAACAACAAAGGTGATGTGGTTATATGGCTATTCGGCTACGAGGACACCCCTGCCCAAAATGATTTTGATAATGTTGATATTAACATTTCTTCTTTTGTGCTTTCCCTCCTCTCTTTAGGTGTGCTATTCTACTGCATCTACCCCACCAAGCGCCACACCCGCTGCCTGCAGATGGCTCTGAAGTGCCAGGCAGACGTCAACAACGTCTCAGCGAAGGGGACTCATGTCTTCCAGTTGATGTGTGAAAAAGCCCAGGAGTGTGGCCCCATGTGTCTCATCACGCTGTCTGCCGGGGCAGACCCCAACGCAACAGATCAGGTGAAATAAGCATGATGGGGACTCACACCGAGGCATTATGGGAACTGTGGCATGGGCAGGGAAGTGTGTGGAATCTGAGCACACGACATCGTGTGATGCCGAAATATTCTCAGCTGAGATGTTTCTTCGTGCCGTTTGTTTAACCTAAGTCCTCTCCCCTCTTTCTCGTCAGAAAACCGGCATCACGTCGTTGATGGAGGCAGCCAAGGCGGGCTCCCTGCAGCTCGTTAAAGCCATCCTCAGGAGAGGGGGAAACCCCAACGCCGTGGATCGAAAACGCCTCACAGCAGTGCACTATGCAGCCATGCAGGGCTTTTTTGAGGTGTAGTATGTGCTCATCCCACGTGACTTTTATATTTTAGATTAAAGATTCTGTTGCTGATGTGTTGCTCGGTGGGGTCGTGTGCCTTCCAGTTGATTCAGGTGCTGTCCGCATACTCGGCAGACATGGGCGTGATCAACCTAGAGGACTGCACAGCCCTTCACTACGCCGCCACCACGGGCAATGCTAACTGCTGCAAGTTCCTGGCACAGAGAGGTGATACTGCATTGAATTTCATCTCTTTCTAAGATAAGAAAAAGTTAGCTCTGTGGTAACTGCCCCTAGTGGCCTTCACAAGGTCAAGACAGGATCTTTATTTTTGTAGTCGTATGTTTTATAAGCTTAAAAATGTCCTTCCTTGTTAACAAAACAAAAAGGAGAAAGTCGTAGCATATGCAGCTGCAGCTGCAAACACAGTCCCAAATTGAATTAGGTAATTCTACCACGTGTTTATATTTTTCCTAAAACTGTGATCGATGTTCAGGTTGTAACCCCAAACTGAAGAACCAGGAAGGTTTGCTGCCACGTCAGATTGCCAAAGAGGCTGGTCACAAAGCAGCAGCCAAGGAGCTGAGGAAAGCAGAGCGGCAAAAGGGGAAAGGCAACCAATCCAACAATGTGGGCCCCACATCAGACCTTTGTTGCTTGACCCTCCACGACTGGTCTCACGAGTACGAGGCTGAATTACGGCAAGCCTTTGGGAGCGACTCGGACACGGTTACCGCCGAGATGTTCATTTCGGTGTTGGAAGAACTAAAAGCTCCAATTGAACTAGACCAGCTCAACACGGTCATCTTAGTCCACGACAAGGGAGGGGAGGGCTGCATCAACATTAATGATTTCATCAAAGGTGTCAAGTACATCAAGAAACCATTCCTCCTCTCCTCTTATATGCCAAAAAATAAAAAGAGAGAAAAGGGAGGGAAAGGACACAAGAAGAAGGGTAAATTTGTCCTCCCTCTGCCCATTTGCACCCTCCCACCGGAGCTCAAGCCCCGGCGGCCGGACGGAGGCCCGCCCCACTTCATGATTAAGACATACTACAACTGCTTAGACGTCCGTCGATTCGACCGCGATCACCCGCCAGAACATCCCATAGTGAATGACTCCGGATGGTATGTAGAAAAGCCAGATGAGGTCTACGTCAACATCAACTACTGTGTGAAAAGCGGGGACCTGGAGTCTCTGGACCTCGCTCTCAATCAGGGGGTTCCTGTGGATGTCCAAGACCAGTTCTACAAAACCCCGCTCATGGTGGCCTGTTCCAGTGGCAACTACGAGTTGGCTCAGTATCTCCTCAGACAGGGGTGAGAAACGCTGTGTTTTTGTTTTTGTTTTTGTTTTTTTTTAAACTTTTTGGAAGCAAAGATTTCCCCACTGAAGCAATACAGATATGCTTCTTTGTTACTTTTGTGAGGATTATTACAGTTAAGTGAAACAGATCCATCAAGAATGTGAATTTAAAGCAGCTATAATCAATATTTGAATTGCAATAATGTGGAAACAAGGTGACAATTTGAAAGGGGTCAGTTGCGGTGATGAACCTGCGGTGGCTAGCTCGTAAATCAACAGCTCCGCTCGGCTTCACTGAGCCTCAAAACCAGTTCCTTTCTCAGCTGTTGTGTTAACAACGCGTTCCTGCTGCCGAACAATTAATATTGCAGGTTTTAAGTTATTATCCCTAAGATATATGAGGGATCGGCATGGTCCAATCCGTTTACAGTGCACCCAAACAAAGTAATGCAGACGATGTCCTCTTTTGTAGATGTATTTTTTTATTATATAAAAACGATAACTGTCAGCGGTAACCTCAGTGACAAACACATTGTGACTGCTTCACCATAGGCCTTGTTTTCACTGCAGCCAATTTTACTTTCCTTGGTTGGTGTGTTAATATCACCTAGATATCTAATATTTTAAATTAAATCACCAGCTAAATGATATAAAAAGAAATCCAACCTAAAGACCAACAGTTGACTTACCTCGCGACTGCTTTTAGCTTGACTGGAAGAAGCACTCAGGTCTGCTGTATTGTCGGTGTGTAACCAGGCCAACGCTCTCTGAACACACCATCATAACACGTCTGTTCCTGACAGGGCGGATGTGAATGTGTGCGACCAGTTCTTCTGGACGCCCCTCCACCACGCGGCTCACGCTGGACAAGTGGAGCTCGTTGAACTTCTGGTGGAGGCCGGGGCCTCCATAGACGCCCGGGCCCTCAGTGGAGGCACGCCCCTCATGAGGGCCATCGAGAGCTCTCGACCCTCCTGCGTGGACTTCCTCATCAAGGCCGGCGCCAGTGTCATTGCAGAGAACAAGAAAGGTTTGACTGTAAATCTAAAATACATAGAAGTTCATTTAAAATACAATTTTTTAAATACATTTCGTTTGACATATTAAAATAAACCCAGGGTAATATAACTGAATTGGCTTGCATTACATTTTGAGAAGCAACATAGGAACTCGGAGCCATTAGATTTGGTTTACAGGGCACACTATGAATTCCTAATAAGTTCTCAACTGTCAGGCAAGCTGGTCCCCTTTGATGGTTAAAACTGTGACTTGTCCTGTTTTGTGATCGACCATATTTTATTTCCCTTCAGAACAAAACTGCCTCGACATCGCCACAGCTTTTGCAGACTCCAGGATAATTGACTTGGTCAAAGACAAGATGGACTCTCTGCCCAAAGCAAAGGAGAAAGCAAAGGGAAAGGGGGGCAAAGTTAAAAAACCTAAACCTGCTCAGGCAAAGGTACCCAAGTAACTCCATTAAAATCTTTCTCCCAGTCCGCTACGAACACATTCAAATCTTGTGGCTTCAAACTTTTCCTGTTTCCCGTGTGTAGGAAATTAAAATGTCACCCTGTTCTTAATTCTCTGTTCACTGTCCACAAAACCCATTCAGGCTCATTCTGAAAAAGAACCACGTCAATCACTATGGCAATAAAGCTTTCCTGTTCTCTGAAGTCATAAACTTGAAACGGTAGAGAGCCCCGTTAAGAGTTTACTACAGAATACGACCTCTAGGTGCTTTCAGATAGCTAGCCGTTGTCCCCGACTGGCTAATCAGACTTTGATGCTCCAATATTGTTTGTCTTCATTGGTCTTTCTGCTATTAGCTGGTGAAGAGGTGTATCATTCACCGAACCCAGATACACCACCAGAAGAATCAGCCGCTGCATTGTATCCCTCGCTGTGGTCTGTGTGGCCGCCACGGTCACACGGCAGGCCGCGACGTCAAAGTAAAACGTAGCCAACATTTTGACTGAAAGGTAATCCCCCCCACCCTCGTTTTCATCCGTGTACTCCAGCATCTTCCTTCAGCATGAGAAACCTAAGCCTGTAACCAAATCTGATGACACTGAGGCAGCAACTTGTAAGCAAACTGGACCAGATGTGTTACGTTTCACCTAGAACATGCTAGCACTTCAATTTGCATTTCCTTATCAGGAATCAGACCAAAAGCTGACGTGACGTATTGATTTTGTCCTTAGCAGGTGATGCCGTGGCACAAGTATACCTCAGGAATATTTATAGTTTAAACATAGCTGCAAGCAGCAATTCTGGGGTGCAGGGAAAAATCCATCACACAGAATAGATTGCACACAGGTGCAATATGGAGCTGTCTACCCACGGAGCATTTTTTATCATAACCAAGGAAAGCAAAAGGGCGATATAGCCCACTTCCTGTTTCTGCCCCTGCAATAAATGACAAAGACGATTGATGACGGAATTGCAGAAATTCACTCACGACAACAAGAAACTGATAAGCCCATTCAACTTACATCCAATGGAATTCATGAGCAACCCGATGGCTGTCAATATTGCATGCACCCTCAAGTCAAACTAGATGCTTTTCATTGCAATGTAACACTCACATATGGCTTGGAACCTGTGAAACTTATCACTGAGTTGGTCAGAAATAGGGTCCTGTAAATGAGACGGACGCAAATGAAAAATATGGTCATGATTCCTGTGTTTCTAACCAGCTTTCATAAACGTGATCTACTGTAAAAGCTATACAACGTCTAGGAATCTTTAACCTCTGGTCTCTAGTATGCGGTTTCAAAACATGGTCTCACTATGGGGACGAACATCATCACACATGATTACAACTGGGCTCATTGGAACCTCAAGAGTGCCAGGTTTCAAGTCATACCCAATGTATGCAATTCCAGTAGGTTTTAGGGACCCCAGTATGAATAGACATTCAAACACCATTTTAAAATAGGTGAGTATAACATCCAATTTTCATTCACATATCTTGAGGTAAGAGGTCAAGGGAATCCTTCGAAAATTGCCATCATTACCTACAATTAAGCATTGCATAGTACCGCTTGATTCCTTAGGTTTTATAGTCTCATATGACACGTGGGCCGAATCAAATCCCCAACAGGTTAAACCGATTAGTTTTTTATTAAACTAGTATCTTTTAACCATCTTAAACCTTTATCATTTATTCTACTTCATAAAGTCTTAATTGATTTGTTTGTCAGCTGAATATTAAAGGGTTTCAATATTGTGATAACAAACTATAAAGGCACCCACTGGGCCTTTAAAGCTATAGATTGATCTAATCTTCACTGTTTAAAATGTCCAGGCAGTGGCCATATTACTCAGCTGATATTGATCAGCCCAATATTCACTAAGGTCTTCAAGAGTTTAAACCAACAACGTGCGTGAGACATAGAAGGGAAGCTTATATGCCAAATTGTAAGTCGACCCCAGGTGGTGATAGGGGGATGGTTGTATTGACTCCAAAATGTAAAACCTGCATTTCTTGGACTGACTAAGCAATCAGTTCAGTGGTCGGCCGTAGAAACAGAAAAACACCTTTGAGTGTTGAGGCCTGCGGGGTATGTCTTACTGAGCAGAGGTCTGTGACCCCAAGAGTTTGAGACTACAAACAAGGAAAGACTATCTCCCAACTGCAGAGGCACCGGACCTTCAGTGCTAAGCCAACCTGCACCGCCTACTTGAAGGAGAGGGACAGCAGCAGCGGGTTTAAAATTCAGATGTTAACATCTGGATGTGCGGCATCCCCGGGCTAGGAAAGTAGTAACTATTGCAACTATTTTTGTAGCTTGCGTTTGTGGGTTTTCAGCAATGTCAGTCATCTCTCTCTCTCTCCCTCTCTCTCTCTCTCTCTCTCTCTCTCTCTCTCTCTCTCTCTCTCTCTGTCTCTGTGCAGTTGGTACAAATCAAAAGGTCTTCATGTGTCAGATTCAGGTCACAGACAGACTGAAATAAGGCAAGTCTGAAAAATCTTGGTGTCCCCTGCAGGACGTTACTGCCGAAACCTCAGCGCGCGCAGAGACATCGACTGCAACAGCGGGGAAGACTCCTCCCCAGGATTCGAGGAGCGTCATCCTGCAAAACACCCGGATCACGACGGGGAAAACAAACACTGTGGATATCACCTTTGTGCCCAAAACGGTAGGGCTCACCACCATTCACTGCAGGTTGACTCCGGCATCTTCACTCCAGTACTTAGTGTCTGAACATGCCACTAGAAATATCCCATAAACTGCCTGTGAGATACATTTAGAGCTCAGCCTTGTTAGTTGTAGATGTTCTGCCGTTGAAAAGGGTCAAAGTTGTTTTGAATGTTTAAAGGCCCCTGTTATGCACGTGTAATACACATTGCTGTTGTTTTATTTCTGCTTCGTATCGTCACAAGATAACATTTCTTAAGACGGAGAAGTTTCCCGTCCAGAAACCCTTGAACGGGGAGCTTTCTGCTTAATGAAATTAATTAATTTCACAACGGAGGGGTCGATGCATGTGCACTAACGACCGAGTTAACTTGTGTCCACAGTGTTCCCACCAGTGCACATGAGTTCAGTGCTGTACACAGCTAACTGAGTAATTACACACAGTTGTCTCTGTCGACATCTATTCATGACTTTCTCCTGTCTGACCTGTCTCAGGTTTGGGGGAAGCCGCCCACCACCAGCCAGCTGATGTCAAAGATAGAGAGACGGAAGGAGCTCTTATCCCTGGAGTTGGACTTTGCCGACTTCATGATGCCTTTCAGCCAGAACGTGCCGATGGAAGCGCTGGAGCCGGCAAAAACCACAGGCTAGACCGAAAGGGGGTCGGGCAGCAAGAGACACACAGACGTTTTGGTCTGTTGCCTGAGCCGGCTGGCCACCTGTAACGGTTGCAGAGGTTGGATTTACCGGATTAATCTATTTATCATTACGGCTGCTTTAATCAACACAGTCGGACGTCATGTTACTGAACGTCTTCAGTATCAGAGCAATGTCAATACAGAGTCAGAAAATTGTTAGGACAGTCCGTGTCAAATTTCATCACACTAATCTGTTTTTATTAACAATCACACGATAAAATTCATGCAAATAATGTGAATGTGAATACTCACCTCAAAATAAAGATATTTCCAAGGTACACACCATCCAGTACTGTGCAGTATACCCACGATGCTCAGCAGGTACTCTGTATATTAAAAATAAAACATATATATATATATATAATTTGTTAATACACTGGAACACACGATTGGTGGCTGCTGTACTTACTCTGAAAAATCCCATGACCCTGAAAGTTAAAGGGTCTCAATATGCTAAATGCAGAGCATTAATATATCATCACAGCGATTATACAGCACCGCTCTCATGCGGCGGCTACAGCTGGTTACGTGTCCCAACCGCCGGCGTTGTCACGGAAACATAGCACCCGCCCTCCACTTCCCCCTCAGATAAACACCGTTAACTCTGTCACCACTGTTGCCGTTGTGAGCGCCATTAACTGCGAGCCACCGGCTCAGCTGTTGCCATGTTGAGAGCCGTGTGGACTATCCCCTGTCCCCTATCCCCTATCCCCTATCCCCTGTCCCCTATCCCTTATCCCTTATCCCCTGTCCCCTATCCCCTGTCCCCTGACCCCTATCCCCTGTCCCCTATCCCCTATCCCCTATCCCCTATCCCCTGTCCCCCCTATCCCCTGTCCCCTGTCCCCTATCCCCTGTCCCCCCTATCCCCTGTCCCCCCTATCCCCTGTCCCCTATCCCCTATCCCCTATCCCCTGTCCCTGGTGCTCGGGCCGCAGGGGAGGACGAGACAGACTCTGCTCGCTCTTTGGGTCTTTATTTTCCTTACTGGAACGTTCTTCATATATCGTGTGAAACGCGCACTTTGACCAACGCTGCAGTCACACAAAAAGAAACACATCTGCTGAACAAATGATCAGCTCTTATTGCAGCCACACGCTCGTCCACTTCAGTTTGGCCTCCTTAATGCTTTTGCATTTGATTTCACTGCTGCAAAAAAAACATCAAGCTGCCGGCAGAAAAAGGACTGCCCACCAGCCGGAAGCAGTTCCACGGTGAAACCACTGAGTAGCGCTGTTTGGTCAATTTAGCATCGCAGCGGGTTTGGTAGTTTATTAAGCTGGGAGAGGAGAAAACTTGGGAGGGAGCTCTGGTGTTTTCTAGCACAGAAAGGCATCAAAATGGCAGCCGTGTGTATTCACTCGTCTGATGTCAGCCACTCTGAGTCCTTTGAAACGGCATTTCACATGTTCATGAAAAGAGCCATACTGATATCATTATGAGATGGTCACGAATTTCCAAAGTCCTGCTGTGTGTTATCTTTCCCTCGAGGAGCGGGTTATGGGAATGGTTTCAGAACAGCCTCCGGATCCTGTTTTTAGTTGATGGATGTCCACAGCAGGAATCATCTGAGAAAACAGACATGCTATCCTGTGGTAAATGTCGCATTGACTTTGTACACTCAGATCATCACCACCACTATCGGCAGACACTATTAGATTGCAGTGTCCTCAAGGTCCATGGAGACGCAGTTATATAATCAAATATACGGATTGCGGGGGGGGGGGGGTAACAGCTTTGAGGTTGGTAACACAGGGCCTGGATTGTTTAAATATACATAGTCACAACACCGGTGTTGACAGGGATGCGAGGAGAGAGGGGCAGAAGGAGGAGAGAGGAAAGGAGAGCAGAGAGATGATGCAGAAGGAGGCACGCACATGTGTCACGACAGACACAGAGAAAGAAAGGGAGAGAAAACATCCCTGGAAGCTCAGCAGAGCCATTCACAACGAGGCGGGAGAGAGACGGGGGAAGGAGAGCACCGACGGCGTGGGGAAGGGAAGGCGAAAGAGGAGAGAGGGAGGGGGAGATGGAGAGAGAGAGAAAGAGTGTCGGAGGGTGACTCAGAAGACGGGGGAGAGGGCGGAGGAGGAGGAGGAGAAGATGAGGGCTTTTCTAGCACAATAAGTGGCACACAGGTTAGAGGGAGTAAACAAGGCTGCTGGCTTGTGATTGCTGGCCGTGACGCAGTGTGTCTGTCCGGGGCGTGGGCCCCCCCGGCTCATACGGCCCTGCAGTATGCGCACGCGGAGCGTTGCACGAACTCCTCTATGTATAAAGAACAGACGGATATGTGTGTGTCTGTCAATGGTCGTTTTACTCATGATGTGTCATTTAAGGCTCCATAACAGAGACCCATATCATTTTTTCCTGTGTGAATACACTATGTTTATGTGTGTAGTAGAGTGTGTGTGTGTGCGCGTGTGTGTGTGCGCGCGTGTGTGTGCGCGTGCGCGTGTGTATGTGTGTGTGTGTGTGTAGGCCAGGTTCGACCGTGGATTTGCACGTATGGAAGTTTTTGCCATTATTCGGGCTCCGCTGTGCCCTCGCGAGGAAATACTTTGCAGTACGTGTTCTATGCGTCTGCGTGTGTGTGAACGCTGAAATGTTGAGCATACATACGTGCTATTAGTATGTGTGCGTACAAGTTGTGTTGTTGTTTTGTTGTTGTTCTTTTTACAGTTTCAAGCTTTTCCCTCCCCCCACCCTCCCAGAGTATCAGTCTGAGCTCAGATCAGTGTGTGTTGCTGCCAGCAGCACTGCAGTCTCCCAGCTCTGGTCCTGCACTGCTTACTCAGCACTCAGCACTTCAAGCCTTCACTTCTCAAAACAACCCCCTGGGACACGGACACACACACACACACACACACACACACACACACACACACACACACACACACACACACACACACACACGCACACACACATGCAAGCGAGCGAGCAGACCCAGACGGACACCGGACAGCACACACACATGCAGACACGCACACTGAAATACACACTGATGAACTGGCAGTACTATCTGGTCTAGTGATCTAACTGGCTACTTTATTGTGTAGACCTATTTAATCTCACTAGGGTTTTGGCAATATGTCAAAAACATTCTATCCCGATACAGATCACGTCATATCTCGATAACGATGCGTATCACAATATAGCATGCTTTCTGGTAATTAAATAAATATATAACCTCTATGAAATAACCACATGGTAAAGCCTGTTTTTGTATACTCGTGTGTGGATTAAATTGTTGACAAATTAGTATTTTCAAATTTTTATTAAAGGGACATTTCACCCCAAAATCCAAAATACATATTTTTCCTCTTACCTGTAGTGCTATTTATCAATCTAGATTGTTTTGGTGTGATTTGTCTGGTGTTGGAGATATTAGCCGTAGAGACGTCTGGCTTACAATGTAATGAGACTACAGTATATGACTGTGGTGCTCAAAGTGCAAAAAGAAATACATTTGAAAGACTCAACAACAACATCGTCTCTTCCCAGAAACCATGACCCGGAGCCTCAAGAAATCCACGGACCTCGTTGTGAGCAGTTTCATGTCGGAACTATCATGGAAAGAAAATAGTTCCTGCATGAAACTGCTCACAACTAGATCTGCCACAATACAATTCCATTGAAAGACGATACATTATCTGCCAGCCCTATTTCTAATGTGTTTCTAATATTTTATATTATATTTGTTATTTAATATTTTGTATTATTTGTCTCCCCTCATTTTTTTTATAAAAGAAGTGGACAAAACATTGGAAACATCTCTGAATATAATGCAGTCCAGTTCAACACCACTGCAGACTGCAACCTCAATATTTATCAGATTGTTAAATGAACACCTCTCAGGCCGTATCCATCACAACTGAACTTAGATATCACTGTAAAGATAAAATTTATGGCTGAGCTCTTGTATCGGATAACATTCAATTTCACAGACGTACTTAATAAAGCTGCCACTAAGTGTACTTACTAATTAATCTTCTGTCGATCAATCACTATCTTCCACTCTATTATATACAGACACAACACGCATACTTTACATCAATAATGTAAATTCCTATATTAGCCATATACTTAAGTGGATACTCAGTACTCCAGGATTTGGTAAGTAGTCAGCCTTTCTACTTTAAATTCAATGAATTTAATTAATGATACTGCATACTACAGCACAGGTCCCTTACGTAGAAGTTAACTGACACTGACAAAATACATCCACCGTTTTTTTAAGTTGAAAGAAAAAAAACATTTTCAGTAATTTCATGCTGAGATGGAGCCGGTGCTCGTGGTGTCTCTGTTTCCTCAAAGAGCCAACAGCTGTAAACACAGTAGCAGGTAATGGCACTGCTGTGTCTGGATAAACTATGGCGCTGTTGCACAGATCCTGGTTTGTCATCCATTATTGATGAGGGAGTCATGTTTCACACCAGCCAGACTGACTACATGTAACTTACCAGGGCCTCGTGTGTGTGTGTGTACTGGATGTTGTTGTGGGTGTTCGGTACCTGCGCAGGTTTACTGAGTGAGCCAACGTATTTGTGTGTGTGTGTGTGTGTGTGTGTGTGTGTGTGTGTGTGTGTGTGTGTGTGTGTGTGTGTGTGTGTGTGTGTGTGTGTGTGTGTGTGTCTGTTGCAGTGATTCATCATTCATTAGTGCAGCCGTGGCAGTGCCATAGATCTCTCCGGCTTTCCAAGCTATAGATTCCAATTTGCTGCAGGCCTGGGCCTTTTATTATGAGGATATTGATTTGAATTTCATAGTGAGACCAATAATGCTGGGTGGTAAACAGAGGACTGAAGAAAAAAAGAGACAAAAAAAACAGAATAAATATCTGGCATGAGCGATTGCAGCTGCTGCAGCATTTCACTGACTGTACTGTACTTCCTTCGTTAAAGTGGAATGTGAAAGTGTGTAAATTGCAAAAAAGATCAGAAATATTAGTTTTTTTGTGTTTATCTCTACCAAAGAAATGTCCGGTAGATAGGAATCAAACCCACAACATCATGAAGCTTAGAGTGAAACACATACGATTGTCAGCATAATGCATACACTTTAAGGGTAACGTCTGTATTGAGGGAGAACGCCACAATGTAATCGCTCGGGGCAACCCCTCACGGTCCTTGTTCTTCCACTAAAAATGCTTGTAGTAGCCACTGACGGGCTGTGAGTATTATTGTCAGTGTCTGACATCATCCGTTTTTTTACAGGTGCTGTATAAATAAAGTTGTTATTATTATTATTATTATTATTATAATAAAGAGAGAAATGGAACCTTTTTTCTTTCTCTGTCACTTGATGCTTGTTATTGAATCATGAAGACAGCGGTGGAAACGTGAGTGAGAGTTGGAGAGAGGAGCGCCGGTGTTGTCATGAGTTTACTGTGTTGAAGTACAGAAAGCGTGGCCTTGTGTTAGCTAAACCATTTTCACTTTCATGGCTGAATATCCAAATGATTTTTCGACAACTTGGATGTAATGCTAGATTTCAGAACGAGGCTTCTCTAGGTGAACAGAAAGACCGGTATTATTAAGTATTCTTATCAGTACTCGGTATTGACAAGTACCTAAATGTATAAGTACTGGGATCTTGTCTGAGAAAAAGTGGTATCTGTGCATCCGTAGCGTTTTTACATAAAATCCTGTGGAGCTAACGTTAGCAGAGTGTGCCAGCACCTCATTAACTAGCGTTAGCACGTCTATGCTATGCTAGCTACAGAAGGTATACTGAATGTATACACATGCTGCTTGAGCTTTTTAATAACAAACAGTGAATAAAGACCTATCCGGCTTTACAGAAACAGTGTTGTTCCTTAATTTCATCGTCTTCTGTTTGAATCTCCAGGTGATGTGGTGGTTCACTTTTTCTCTGTGATCTGTAGCTTTAGCTTCTTTATCTTTTTAACCTGTTTTCACTGCTCAATCAGTTTGACATCCTGGGTACATCAGCGTCAGGTCATTTAATATCCAATTTTGGAAAGAAACATTTTTACCACAAGGAGTGTTTCCTTTTTTGTATTTACTTGCTACTCTACCGAGTATTTTAGCGTCTTTCAGCTCTTTATTTCCATTTCACAATCCACAACTTTAATGTCACGGTTCCCTCTCACCACTGCATGTTCCCCGACCAGCACCAAATGACACACAGTTAGCGGCTAGCTTGTCAGTGCACTGGAGCATAAAGCAGCTAAGAGGCAGGAGATTTTTTTTCAAGGATGTGTAGTGACCAAACTAGAGCTAAAAGGAGAGTGAACTTTAGACTCAGGTGGCCATAGACGCGACTCCAAATGAGTGCTAATGTTGCTCTGTGTCTGCTGGATGTGCAAATGCTAACAGGTTCACCATATCAACTTTATCCGGTGGCCATGTCAGTGTTGTGTGTACAGCTTGTTGCGCTGCCCCTGATCGGCCCAAATCAATATGCATTCTTCCCTTTTCATTAACTGTCACTTGTTATTAACGACTTCCTATAGGGATCAATAAAGTCTTAAACTGGGCAGAAATAGAGTACTTTATGTTTGGTTACATGGAATTTACAGTATTAGTATAATTAACTGAAAAGTGAATTTTTAGCTCTTCAATTCTGAATTATTGACAATGTGTTGAAATGCTCCCACAGCAGAGAAAGTTTCACAGCTTTGCATTTGGCTGTTTTATACTGCAGTATCATCTGCACCCTCCCCCAAACTGTCTCCCTCAGTCCTTCAGCTCACTCTCTCATCCTCTTTCACACTCTCTCTCTCTCTCATTCTCACACACACACACGCACACACACACACACACACACACACGCACACACACACACGGCCATGTTGATTAAGGCCTCCTCAGTGGCCAATCGCTCAGCAGTAGTTGGATTCCTGAGCAAGAAGGACATTTTAATCAAACTTCAACCAGGAAACACAGTCATAAAATATGGATGTTATATATATAAGGCATTGTCAGCAGGGCTTTCTGATGAGCTTATAAATAATACATATGGATGTTCCGTAAAAAGACGGGCACAAGGGGAGAGGACAGCTTTCAGAAATCCTCCTGCCGCTCACGCATCAACACATGGCTGGTGGCAACTTGTATCTTTCAGGATAAGTAGTAATTCCAATAATCATATTCAAATCTCCTGAGACTTTTCAGAACAAGCATCCATTTTATTTGATAGGAAGTCAACCCCCCCCCCCCTCCACACTCCCCCCACCCACTGTGATGCACTTGAGTTTTTGTCACATGTGATTATGTTTGTCATTAGCATTATTTCCCTTTAAGCTCTGCACATCACATTTATCCATCCTGCTGTGTTCTCTGCCCCGCATGGTAACGACGCTGCATCCATAGCTGCTGTTCGCTAGAGGCGGAGAAGCAAGAGATGCAAAGAGAAAACAATTAACCCGTACACCAATCGCCCCCTGAATATTCATATGTTCCTGATGTTACCGTGTATACCTGTGCAGATGGAAATATGCTGCAGGGTGAGGCGCAGTGGGTGAGGGGTTTGTTCCCCGACAGCTTGCGGGAGGATAGCAAAGAGTTAAAGTGAGCAACATGGGAAGTTCTGCATGAGGGGGGTTATGGTAGGCCAAGAGAAAGCAATGGTCGTTTTTCAAGTCAGACACAACCGAAGGTGAGGTGAGATTCAGCTGGAGTCAGAGTCGTGATTGCGTATATGTGTGAGAGTGAGTGAGTGTGTGTGATAGAGGGCTATACCAGTGAAGCGTGTTTTCTGAAAAAATCTGCCCGTCATCGCTGCGGCGGGAAATAGTGGGGTAGGGGTGACGTGGAGGGGATACTGATTCCCCAAATATAGGTGGGGGGTGAAAAGTAGGAGGTGGCAGTGGGTTGTTGTTGGGGTGGCGGCGGCGGAATGAGAAGTGAGCGCAGCAGTGAGAGGAGAAAAAAAGAAAAAAGAGAGGGGTGTTTTCCCAAAGCAGGGCAGCCACTGCAGAGCCTGAAGTTGAGGTTTGTTATGCCACTGCTGCACCACTGAATCGATGAGGGGGGAGGAAAGGAGAAAGGGGAGGAGGGTCATCCCGGTCGGGGGTTTGCTTCACTGCAGTGGAAGCTTTTTGTCCTCCACCTCCTGCCTCACCTTGATAGACCCCCCCCCCCCCCTCTCTCTCTCTTTCTCTCTCTCTCTCTCTCTCTCTCTCTCTCTCTCTCTCTCTCTCTCTCTCTCTCTCTTCTCTGCTGTCATTCTCTGCTTGGAGTCTCATCTATCCACCTTTGCTTGACTCTCTGTCTCTTTCTGTCCTCATCCTCATTTTCCTGCTTCCTGATACCTGGCGCCCCGCTGTCCGAAACTAATCCGTCAAAAAAGACCTCTGGTGAAGTTGTGTCTGGCTCTGTGCGCAGACGTCGCGAGCTAGCCAAGACCTACACTCCTCCTGATTAGCCCCATCAGCGTCTGTCAGATAGTAAACCGAGTGCAGTTGCATAAAACTTCTACTTGAGTTTGTCTGCGAGGCAAGTTGAAGGCGTATGGCGTGCATGTCACCGTTTCAGCTAGTGCCCCCAAAACAACATTCGCTTACGTTTAAATGACAAAGCTCTCTAGCGGCCGTATGAATTACGAGGACCAAAGGAGGAAGTCAGGTGACACCACTTCCTGCAGGTGCTTCATATTGCAGTGGTAGAGCCATGACGTTTTGGAAAAGTGACATGCCCAGTTAGCGAACGTTGGCTAGTAGCTAAGAATCACACGGCTACGATGTAGCTTTTAAGAAAACAAGATTGGATTTTGGATACCAAAATATTCGAGTAGGAAAATTCATATCGGTATATCCCATCACTTTCAGAGCTAATAATCCCAGACCAGGACTGCAGCAGGTCACATCCCATGTGGGCCCTCGTTGACAGTCCCTTTGGTGATGAATAATGACTGCTTCCCATCGCTGATTCATGGATAACGACACATCTGTTTGAGCCACAAACTATATCGTTAATTGAAGCTTCGCTAATTCTTGTTTAAAGACATCGCAGAGTCACATTATGTTCCTGTGTTCCTTATGATTCCAATGTATTTCATATTTTGTCTGTGTCAATGTGTGTATGATGTAACACACTGCTGTGGGTGTACAGCATGAATAGTGTGAGTGTTTATACAAATACTATCCACTTGGTTAACAGAAGACTTACAGGCTGCGGTTTGTGTCTGGTACTTAAACTCTGTGTGTGTTTGTGTTTCAGTGTGCGTGGTTTGAACCACAGATAGAGGGAGAGAGAGACACAGACAATAAACTAGGACGAGAGAGAGAGAGAGAGAGAGAGAGAGAGATAGAGAGATAGAGAGAGAGAGAGAGAGAGAGAGAGAGAGAGAGAGAGAGAGAGAGGTTGATAGAAAGGAGCAGGAAACCAGACCAAACATGGGCACAGGTGACGCACAGAGGATACCCAGTTTCCATAGCAACAGGCAGGTGCAAGACACTGGGAGCTCATCTCGCTTTCGATCTGCTGAGGTGAAACATTTGCATGCCCAATACACACACACACACACACACACACACACACACACACACACACACACACACACACACACACACACACACACATTAGCACGAGAACAGAGCTATGTGTGTGATCTTAAGAGAATACACACACAGACACACACACACTGAGCTATAGTACATGGTGAGAAGCATGCTGAGCACAAACCATTACAAAAGCGGAGCATGTGTCATGACAGACACATACATGTGGACATGGTAGCAGTAAGATGGGATTGGTCAGCCAGGACCCCAACCTTACTGACCCCCCCCGCCCCCCTCCACACACACACACACACACTGGAAAACGCCTGACACATTGGAGATACAGGGGGATGGGCGGAGGATGAAAGGGAGTTTAGAAGAAGAGGAGAAAGATGAGCCAGGAGAGTGAGATTAAAGGGGGAGTGGAGCTTGGGGAAAGGAGTGTTGATCCCTACCCTTGGGGTGAAATACATGATGAAGAGGAGGAGAGCAGGTGGAGGAGGGGGGAGCGAGGGAAAGAGAGAAAAGAGGTTGAGGGAAGTGAAGGCAGCTTTATATACAGTTTCAGGTTCAGAAATGTTGTCAGGTTCCTTTAAAGAAAACCAATCTAACAGTGTACATCCATGCTAGCAGCTCTGTAACATCAGTCCGCTAAAATGCTCACAGTGACAATGCCAGCACACCTGTGTTATAGCAGGTATAATGTTTACCATGTTCACCGTCTTAGCTGAGAGTGTTAACATGCTAACAATTACTAATTAGAACAACAACAAAAAAACATACCGCTGAGGCTGATGGGAATGTTGTTCTGCAGGTAGCTGGTAGTCAACAGTGTTGGTCAAGTCACTCAAGAAGTAGTAGAAGTAGTAGTAGTATTACTTTTTTGTTTTTTGTTTCTTTAAGAAATAATAATATAACTTTACCTAATACTTTGTGTCAAAAGCAGTTAGTTACGTTACTCGTTCACCAAAGTTTTAGAAATTAGAAGTTTGACCCGATGATGGTGCTTGATGAAAAAAGAAGCTCACCCCTTCACTTTCACTCACACATTTTCTACACCTCATCCCGAGGGGTACATGAATGTGTGTACCAAATATTATGGCAATCCATCCAGCAGCTGTTGAGACATTTCACCCAAAACTACAAATGGCAACCTCAGTCATTAGAACTCACCATTTAAGGACCACGACATTCTGTTCAGAATTTAGTGTCAATCCATTTAGTAGATATGGAGATATACTGAATCAGTCTATAGGTGGACACAATGACCTGCTGGTGGCGCTAGAGTTAAAGTCTGGGAATTACCAAAGGTAGAAGTCATTTTCTGAATGTCTGCCAATTTTCACCAATACACTTAGTCGGTGAATAAAATAAAATAAAATAAAATAAAGAGATATTTTTGGCTGGACCATAGTGGTTGAGCGGCCATCCCTCGAGCTGGGAAGCGGGAAGGACAGAAGAGATGGTATTTATTGCTAGAACATATGAAGCCATTTATTTTTACCCAGTGCAGTATTCTCTAGTTACCATGACAAAGACAGAAACGTCTTCATTTCCCTGCCTTGATACAGAGCTCGTTGCATTTCCCTGCTCCCATTGTGTTTCAGCTCTAGTCATGCAGCAGGGCAACCTCAGCTGGTCAAACATTCACACACACACACATTTCTACGCAATGTTACATATGCACATATGGGAGATTGAGAGTACGCACATTTTGAGTTCAGTTGGCAGTAATGTTCCACTTCCTGTGAGCTAGCCAGGAGGGACGTTAGATTCTGGGCCAGTGCACACTCCTTCCTTTCCTTTTCCTCTCCTGTTCTCTCTCTGCATTACCTTGGCTTGTGTTACTTTATGTGCCACGTAAAGTGTGTTTGTGTGTATTTCGTCGTATTAGAGCAGGATACTTGATAACTTACATAACCTTATGTTGCATCATGTGCTGCTCTGTTTGTGTACACTCTGCTCTTTGCTCCTTTTTTGCTGATTCACAAATACGACTAACGTCTAGCAAAAGCAGACAAAAAGAAAGAGAAAAGAAGAGATGAGCGAAAGGGAGATGAAAACGTAGTTAGGAAAGTAAGTAAGGGAAAAAGTGCAAACAGAAGGACAAAAAACAAAAAAAAAGACAAGGAGAAACGAGGCCACTGAGGTGTAGAGCTGCGGATCGATTCTCCCTCTGACAACCACCCTCACCATCGGATACAAGACCTTCAGTCCCACACTCATCAATGTCGCCACTTACTCCCCATCTATCAATACCTCAATTATCAGGTTCTATAGTGCTCTCCACAGTGGGCTGGATGAGACTGAAAGCTATTCTTCATGCACGTTCTCACAGTTCAGCGCCTCTTGGAAAGAGACAAAACAACGCAATCAGAACTCAAACACAGAATCCTGAGAGATGATCCGTTTTTTTTAGCGCTTACATACATAAATACACGGCAATCATCAGTGATGCAAATTTTACTCATGTACTGTACTTAAATATACTTGTGCTTACTTTAAGCTAGTACTCCACTACATTTCAGAGGGAACTGTATTATATATATATATAATAGGACAATAAAATATAGGGCATGCATAAGTCTGAATTACTTGAATTCTTGCAACTAGTCAAAGTGGAGCCAATCTTTAAATTACTGTGAGGAACTTTGAACAGTTTACCAAACAGTCTCAGTCTAATCCTGATCCTCTATATGGTAAATTATTCTGATTCTGATTCTGGTGAAACCAGATGGCATCACACAGGTTCACCAGAAACCCCTTCAGCTCAGACTCCAGCGGGGCTTCCAGCAGAGACCAGTCCACCGTAGACAGACCCAGATCCGGCTTCACTGCAGCCTTGGACCTGCAGTCGGAGCTCCGGAGGGAGAAGGAGAGCTCAGCTCCCGGCAGAAGTGTCTCCTCCTCCAAGAGCAGAGCTCCTTGCTTCGCCTCTCCCGTTGGGATCCGACACCGACACCACGCTGCTGGAGACCCAGGACGTACTGCTGGGCCCGCTGGAGGGAGGGAAGGCACGGGAGAACTGGAACCAGGACTGAGAGGGACAGACTGTCAGACCCTGCTGCAGTAAAATGAGAGGTTTTCTGAAGGGAGTCTGGTGCATTGAAACAATAGGGACTGCCCAAATCGTTGTAACTTTAGCTACTTCATAAGTTGCTGGATACAGTGGTAGTTCATTTAATAACAACAAATCCAATTTTGTAGGCTGATCATATATTTTGTGTTGAAAATCTTTATCTGTAAAGTAACTAAATCTGTTAAATACATATAGTGGAGTAAAATGTACAATATTTCCTACTGAAATGTAGTAAAATAAAGTATAAAGAAACATAAAATAGAAGTACTCAATTAAAGAGTAAATCGTCTTCAGTTTCCTGACAAATAAAAGGCACTCACTGCTATTTTATGCATTTATGATTCAGCCCTGATGAACGCATGTAAGCTTAATCAGATGGAACATTCCAGCACGGCAGCCGAATCATACGAGATGCACTGTCGTGACAAGCTCTCCTAGGACTGATGAGAAAGAGGCCTAATAGTGTGTTTGGTACGATGACTAAGGATGGATATTTGAGGGAGAGAGAGAGAGAGAGAGAGAGAGATAGAGAGAGTGCTGAGTCACAGCCCGGCTGCTGCTGCAGCACCCTCCCCCACACCCAACCGTCTCTCCTGCCCCCGCTCTCTTCTCACACACACACACACACACACACACACACACACACACACACACACACACACACACACACACACACACAAGTTCCCACTGTAGATCCCATGGAGTGTGTTCCATCTCTGCCTCTCTTCATTTGTAATGTCAGAAGTCTGTCTCTGTCGATTCTGTCCTCTCCGGATCTTTCACACCTCTTAATCTGTTTTTAGATTGTTTATTGCCTCGTCACTCTTTCACAGATTCCCCCCCACCACCCTCTTGCCCCCTGCATTCCCCCAGCCTCACACCTTCCCTGTGAAGTTTAATTAAGAATTAAATCAGTCAGAGAGGGAGATCAGAGTGTGCAAGCTTGTCTGCTACCGGGTTGATAATGCTGCGGCTAATCTTCTCCTCCACTTGCTGTGTTTTGCTCTTTGACCGTGAGACGAAGCGCCGCAAAAGCCAAGCTCTCTCCCTTCCCCGAGTTTCCCCCACACACACACGCGCACGCACCTACACGCACACACATACACACACACACACACGCACATATGCACACACGCAGACACCTACAAGCTTGCACGCACGCACGCACGTACATGCACACACGCACACGCCTACACGCACACACACGCACACACCTACACGCACACACGCACACACACACACGCACACGCACGCACACGCACACACCACCTCCCTACAAATACCACTGTCACTTCAAAGGCCTCTTCTGAAAAGTTAGTCATTCTCTTTCATCCCAGCAAAAAGCGAAACAACAGCGGGCTTTAATGGATGAAAAGAAAACGAGAAGCGAAGAAGGGATGAGTTTCATTCTCTCAGTTTATCGGTATAATACAAAAACATCTCACCAACTTAAGGCGTTATATTATATTCACATGCTAAGTGACTAACTCCCTCCAAAATCCACCTAAATCCAGAACTAAGAAGCCAGTTTTTAGACTGAAGCTGCTCTGTGGAGGATGAAATGTGGCCGATAAGCAGCAGCAGAGCCAGGGGGAGGTTTCCTGCTATAAGTTCACAATGCCTATTTCTTCTGATAACCCTGTTAGACAAGAAAATTATATTAATTTAAAATCCTCACCGTATTAAAAGAGTAGCATTTAAAATGAGAATAATGGGGGTAATATTCTCTCACTGATCTGGTACTCTGGGAGAAAGATAAAAGGGGGAGGGTGGGGGGGATCTGCTGAGTCATTGCAAGACATGTAGTATTTTATAACAAGATATTAACTATACATTAAAAGAACCTGGATGACATGACGTCTGGCATGAATGTAAGGAAACCAAGCATGGCCCCGACCGTGGCTCTGAAATATCACGTAGACAGATATCAACAATACTCTGTATTGAGCGCTGTCCGGGGTGCTGACATAGCAGACATACTGTATTTGTAATTGGGACCTTTTCTCTGAGTTCCTCCCTTCCGTCAGTTTCATCTTGGATCGATATTATTCTCTGTACACTCTAGAGCTAGTGCAGGTGTAAAAGAAATAAAACGGAACCATGGAGCAGTTCGGCAGTTGCGAGTGAACGAAACAAACCGCTTTGTTATAAATTAAATAATCGGCTACTTCAGGAGTCGCTGAAGTACTTTTTTTGTGGAATAGAAATAGGTAAACGCACACTGAACAAAACTTTGGTCTCGACTGACATGGGTAGATGAATTTTCCTGAACTGATCAATTCAAATGACTTTGGTGATCCCCCGGCCTTTCCTCCAGCGCCACCATGACGTTGACATTTGTGGTTTTGATTCAGATAGCCAAAGAAGTATTGGATGGATTGCCATGAAATTAGTACCAACATTCACGTTCCTCTCAGGGTGAACTGGTACAACTTTGGTCATCCCTTTACTTTTCATCCAGCTCCATCATCACCAAATACCTGATAAGTAATGACATCAGCCTCAATTGTACATTCTGTTTCGTGTTAATTAGCAAGTGTTGGCATGCTAACACGCTCAACATAGGTGGGATACCTGCTCAACCGTATACCTGCTAAACATCAGCGTGTTAGCATTGTCATTGTGAGCAGACTGAGATGCTGACGTTAGCATTTAGTGCAAAGTATCACTGCGGCTCTGGACTCTTGTTAGGCCCTGAGTGCTAGGCAAACACCGAATGAGTGCTAACGTTAACTTAATACAAACCGTAAACTGTACGCCACCTAATAGTTAGTAGTGCCGTTAAAACGAATGAAAGCAACTGACCCTAAAGATCAGCTGAGGTTGGTAGAGTCATATAGCGAGCTAATAAACTCCACCGTGATATTCATTCTCTAATAGGGACCTTATTACCCTTTAAATTAAATAATAGTGATATTATTAGATGTGTTGAGACCCCTGAACCTGCCTCAGGAACCCTTAGAGGCCTTGCCTGCCTGCAAACAGAACCCCAACCCTCTGCTCCCTGATTTGGGTTGTTATACTCCTGTAGTATTGTTTCAGAGGAGAGTGAATGATGAATGAAGGACCTGTAGATTCATTCTCCTCACTTTGTCGACACGCACACTGAGCACACCTAGAAAGCAATACACACATAGACCCCCCAATGCAGACATACCTGGAGTCAGTACACACACACGCACACGCACACGCACACACACACACACACACACACACACACACACACACACACACACACACACACACACACACACACCCCTCTCTTTTCTTCTCCTCTGGCTCTCCTCTCCAAATGGATTTTTCATGCAGAGTTATCATTATCATTAATTTAGAAGACAGGTTCGCTTCAGAGCAATTGAAGACACATTTGTTACAGTGCCGAGAAGAGACGGCGGCTGGAGGAGATGAGATGGGGGGGGGGGGCATTCCCACTGTGCTGAGTCCACAGACGATTCAGTGTGGAAATGCGGGGAAAGCATCATTCGGTGTGTTTCTCTCAGCGAAAAAGAACATGGTTGAAACTAATATTTTAAATCTGGAGAGACAAGACAGGTGAAGAAAAGATAATTGTTTATTATAAACAGATGATGTGGATGATAAAGTCTTTACAGAGTCTTTGGCGCTTGGACTGCCCACCTCAGCCAGACACTGGTGGTGGTGGTGGTGGTGGTGGTGGCTGATGAGGCTGATACAATGATGAGTTGATGAAGCTGATGGATCTGTGAAGACTGGGCGGAGATGGGGAGGTGGAGGGGTGCGTAACAACAGCATGAACGTACTGAAGGTAGGGAGACAGTCATATTTAAAAGAGACAGCAGCGAGATGATAGGCTAACGATGTTATTGTTTCGTTGTGCTATTGGATAGAGGAGACCAGCTGATCAGAACAGCTGATATCGTGACTGACAGCCCCGAACAATGACAGCAAGGAAATTATGAGTGCGCATGTGTGATAAGTGAATGGCAGATGTATGAGAGATAAGATAAGATCATTTTCAGCTGAGTGACAAACAGCTGACTGCTTCTGTGCAAGTCGGGCTGACTTTTTCTTCTGAACGACAGACAGAGGAAATGGGATGAATGTGCAGTGTGCAGGAATATATATGTGTGTCCATTAAGCCCACTGAGACAACACTGTCCAAGCAGCAAGCGTGCTGCCTTAAAGGATGAGGATGGTGATGTTCTATGTTTTTGTAATTGTTCACGAATCCCATGAAAACGACCTGAAGCAACAGTGCGCGAGTCCATCCCTCAAACCTTTCTGTCCTCGCTACCCTGTCGGTGCCACTCAACCCCAAGGCCCCTGGCTTCTAGTGAAGACACATCTTAAAAAAAAAAAAAAAAAAAAAAAAAGACCACAGATATATAAATTCACTTTTTTATTTATTTTTAAAGATATCTTAATAATTCCCTGAAATAGATGAGTACTGAATTCAACAAGAGTAAACAGCAGATTCGTTGGGGACTATTTCCTGTGGCGGATTAATCCACATGGGTATTTACAGCAGCAGGATGGTGGCTGTGATTGACTTAAAAAAACAAAAAAACGACAGTGCCCATGATGTTGGTGATGATAAAGGAACATGACAGTGCATCAGTGTGGCTCATTGATGTGTTTCGACAACAGTGGAGCTGCACAGAGAACTAAGACATATCAGGCTTGGGACGCACAGATTCTTGTTAGTGGGATCAACGCGCCATTCGTTTTGTTTTTTTTATGGGATTTGTGAATAATAAAGAAATAATATCACCAACCTATTTATTTAAAACCTTGGCAGAGAAGCCTCCATGCATGGAACAATGCGCTTCTCAACAGGCCTTTAGATATTTTGAATATACTTTCATCTTTGTCTTGCTGCAAAACTGAGAAAAAAGGGAAAATGACGCCCTTTTCCATGATGTTACAGTGGATACAGGGATGATGCAGCAAAGCACTGGACACAGCTGGACACCTACGAATCTACAACTGCTGGATGCCTAATTTTCCTATGTGCTTACATGAGAAAGCAAGAAACCGCTAACTCGCTCCATGATTAATCCCCTTTGGGGCCCTCCTGACCCCCTATTTAACCCCAGTTCACACTATCTTCTTTTACTGGAATACAGCATGCCTTCAAGTTTGTTGTATGCTAATTTGACTAAAACACGAAATAATCTCGGAAAACGCACCATGTAAGCAGAGTATCAACTGTCTTAGATATTGACACACTCAAGACCAGAATAGGGTTCCAAAACAAGACATATACCTACGTCGGTTTATATTGTTGAAGTGGTGCGTATATCTCATACGCACCAAGGCTCACTTTGCCTTATTAGGATCCCCACCGGCCGGTGAGGTCTGATTAGTCATGCTGGTAGTAAACACCAATGACGAGTCAGATCGCTTTGATTTAATATGCATAGTAAAGAAGGAGTCCGACTTTGAGAACAACAGTGACAGTGCAAAGCTTTTTTCAACAACAAAAAAAATATGGCACGTGGCCACATTTATTTTTAATCCGGTGCCATAATGGAACAACACCGATTAGGTTGCTAAAGCTCAAACAAATAACCCGTGAGAAATGACAGGTAAGGAGCAGGTGCCTCAAAAACGCATGGCTGACCCTGCATTAACTAGCAGCTCATCATAAATAATCCATGCGGAATTGAATCTATATCTGTGGCGGGAAACGTACAACACGGACACGTGCTGATGCCCCATTACAACAAACGGAGTTTTTGAAGTCTCTCTCCCTCTCTGACAGATATCTATTAAAAGCCGCCTGCTGCTGCTGACGTCAAAAGTGTCCGCCATCTTTGACGAGAGCTGCACTGCTACCCCCCCGCCCCCCTCCCTCCCGACCCCCATTGAAGAAGAAGTGAGGAGAGGAGGACTCAACCGACGCGCAGTGCCTTTGCAGCATCTCAGTCCTATACAGAGAGAGACAGAGAGAGAGCGCGCGCAAGAGAGAGAGGCTGGTATCGGTTAGCTCTTGATATACGCAGACATACTCTCCCATACTGTCTGCGGGGCACCGACAACAGGCTCAGGTAAGACCAGAGACAGTTTGTTTTTCTTCTCTTTTGTCTGAAGCGGGTTGAGATGTCGTGCGGGGAGAGCAGCAAAGGTTTCGTTATCCCTGATACGCGGTTTTCGGACGAGCGGTTTACGCCAGTCCGAATGGTGCATGCGGTAGCCTGCATGGTTGTTGAGATATAACGGGTCATTTGCAGCATTGTTCAGTGGGAAGAGAAAGGGGTGAAAGAAGGGAACGAGGAAGAGGAAGGGGAGAAGGCAAAGTGTGACCTCCCCCTCGGGTGATAAATCTCAAGCGCGCAGTGGATTGCTGAGAGCGCGGATGCGGTGCGCTATAATGCGTCTGTTTCCACTGTGGGCGTTTTCAACGTTTCAGCACCTTGGACAGCACCAGAGCAGCGGGAGAAAGAAAAGACGCCGAGGAGGCTGACGTGAGCGTGTCAACAGCTCCATGTTGTGTCTGAATCGCCGCATAGTGAAGGAGGCTCGGCCAAAAGCATTTCTCACAGACCTTTTTTAGAGGGGGGGGGGGGGGTGTTTTCTTAAAAAAAGCAAAAAAACAAAAAAAAACATCAGGCTTTCTGAGAGCCTCATCTCTCACCTCAAAGCCGATATACGCAGCAGGTAGACCGCTGATGCCGCAGCAAGATGGTGAACAAACAGGCAAACATCTGTCACGCTCGTGTCAGCCAGATGAAAACACACACACACACACACACACACACACACACACACACACACACACACACACACACACACACACACACACACACACACACACACACACAGAAACATACAGCATCCCCGTTGATTTGAATAGAGGAGCCGGGGTGATTGTGTAAGTGTACAGTCTGATGAGAAGAATGTCACGTTATAGTAAACTGCGCCATGGTGGAAGTCAGTGGGAGGAGGACGGCCGATATAAACAGGAGGGAGGGAGGAAGGAGGGGGGTGGGGGGGGGGGGGGTTGGGGCATGATCAACCTCCATGAATGCGTCGCTTCTTATTATTTTAAATTTTTTTAAATTTGTGCCACGGGTTTGCGTCACAAACCCGTGGCACATTTACGTGACCGAGGCATGAAGGGAAGCTCGAAAGTACCCTGCTGGTAGAACGGCGGGTTCATGCAAGTCATGGGGGAAGAAGCGCGCCGGGGAGGACCGTGGTGAAACCCGCACTCCCCCCCCCCCCGCCCCCCCGCGCGCCTCTCAACCCCTCATCTCAGCATCCAGCCGTCTCCGAGGAGACACAAATCGCGCACTCTGTCTGTCAATCACGCACGGTGCATAATAAAGACTGGGTGCTGATTTGGTACCCGAGCGCTCCACGCGCTCCAGGTGTGTAGTTGTGGAGTGCTGCAGGCTATCAGGCCACATACACATTACATACAAGATGGCACGAGCAGGCTATGCTATTGCTTTCAAATGAGACCGTTTTAGCCCTATGCTCGCCTCTCTCTGCGTAATTTGCTGTGTGTGATGATTTTATTTTTTAATCGAAATTACCCGTCATTTGAAAAAAATAAAATCGGTTCGGGTATGGACGTCTTGGTGAGAAACAAGTGTCAGTGTCTGGCTTTAGTGTGGCGGATTGACGCCCCCTGTGCCGCCCGAACCACGGCAGCTGCGAGAGGCAACCCGAGCCCATTGATGCAGAGATAAAGAGACGATCGCTGGACATCCCGAGGTTCGACGATGCGGCAGACTCGGCGTTGATCTCTGGCGCACCTGGGATTAATTCATGCTGCCACACGTGCCGGACCATGCAGCTGAGCCCTCTGACATGGGAATCACAGTAACAGGAAGATGCCCTCACATTCCGTGAGTGAGTTTGTGGTGATTTTTTTTAACCACCCTTAGAACAACAGACATGATCGTATGGTCAGAAGCAAACACACGCAAGTTCACTTAATAAAGGAAGAACTGCCTCCAGGCTGTGGACACTGACAGCTGCGTGTTCATGACAATGGCAGGTTATAGCAGAGAGAGAGAGTGAGAGAGAGAGAGAGAGAGAGAGAGAGAGAGAGAGAGAGAGAGAAAGAGAGAGAGAGAGAGAGAGCACAGTAAAGCCCCCCAAGGATGCTCCAGTTGCCATGACCGCTATACCATGTCACGTTATGCGGCTTGCGCTGTTTGGACTGCAGAGAGGCGGGTGAGACAGAAAACAGGGAGGGGGTAGTGGTGGTGGTGGTGTGGAGGGAGGTTGGGGGCGGGAGGGGGGGGGGTGTCAGGCCTTTACTGCACTACACTGTGCAGGGGCCGTGCTCTCTGGATAAATGGTGACTCAACAACACCATCACCGTGCGTTGATTGTTTCTCTGAAACACCCCGGCCATTGTTCATCTCACACAGGCTGGCTGTACTGCGCCGTTCTGAAATGGAGCCAAAGCGTCTGTGATCGATGCCGGTGAACACCGAGCTGAGCTGGGCCAGCCGGCCGGTCGGCTGGCTGCGCATTGCGTGTTTTGGTGCAGGCATAGCTCTTATTTGTTTCCTGTATCTAGCAGCTCCTTTTTTCATTTTGAATGTTTTCTGATTCAGGCTGTTACACTAAAACGTCAAGTGATAATCAGGTGTGCCAAAAGCCAAAGAAATGCAGAGCAGCATGAATCTTTATAGAGTTTTTATGGTTTGAAAGGTCCTTAACAGGCCCAACCACTCACCTCAAGGTAATTAAGATGAGCATAAGCAACTATATTGATCTCATACTACAGCCACATTAGCTGAGACAGACTTAGCTAAACCTTCTACAAACAGTCAGAGGGATTTTTGGTAACTCACCGTTTTTGACTTGTGAAGTCTTGGTATTTGTCGGCCTTCACATATCAAACAACCTCAGCATTGTTTCATGTTTTTCACACTAGAAGTTTTTATTTTCATACATAACTCATCTTGGGTTTCACAACACGCTGTTTACGTTGAGGGCCTGAATCCAACCTGGAGCTGGAGATAGAAAACAGCCGGACCTGCTCAAAGAGAAGCATCCGTGATTCTGTGCCCTTGGTCAATGAACTAGACCACTGCCTCGCTCCCTCTCTTATGGAGTACTCTTTTTCTTGTTTGAACTAAAAGCCCCACTGCAGTTGTTTTCTCGCTGTCACAGTGCAACTCAGTTTGTATCTGCATAACAAAACAAAGTCATCCTGTAGGATTCAGAGGAGCTCGTCCTGCTGCTGTCGCATTAGTAACTCTAAGTTAACACCCCGTGGTGGTCAAGTATGCGGTTCCTTCCCGTCTGAGCTTCTTGGAGACATCACATCAGGGGTTATTCGTTTGTTTTCAGGACATTGTATTGTCGCCAGGCCCTGGAAAAGAACATTTAATCATTGTGACTCTAGTAGTATTTACGTTTGTTTTTGATTTAACCAGGTGGTCAGCTTTTCATCACAATGAAGAAATATATATATATATATATATATATATGTATATATATATACGCTTTAGCTACATAATGTGATATTTTACAGACGTCAAATCTTTGAAAGGACATTTGAAATAAAGCAAACTGCAAACAGAGGAGATGTAAATCTTCTGACATAGGACTAATGAAGTCGACGCAACGCTGCACTTCTTAAGGGAAACGTTTGACATTTTGGGAAATAAGCTTGTTGACTTTCTTGCCGAGAGTTTGATGAGAAGAGAGATTCCACTTTTACAGCTGTCTGTTATGAAGCTACAACTGGCAGCTGGTTAGCTTAGCTTAGCATAAAGACCGGAAACAGTGGGGAGTAGCTCACCATGCTCCCTCCAAAGGTAACAAAATCCAAAAAACAAGAGATTAAAGAAACAAGGCAGTGATATTAAGTGAGCTTCAGAGGTTTATTAATGACTGTTTCCAGTCTGTAAGCTAAGCTAAAGGGCTACTGGTGGTAGCGCCATGGTTAACATACAGACATGAGAGAGTCCTTATTAATCTCCTCATCCCCCTACTGTAAACTGGATTAGATTCAACTCTATTGTCATTGCACGGAGCGCAGGTACTGAGACAACGACATCCAGTACAAACTCTCTGCAAGCTAAGAGATAAAGAAAGTTAAGTCCCCAAAAAGCGTCAAACTGTTCCTGTGAATGAAACGGGAGAGAAGAGCCTTGATTTAGAAGAAACACGGCATCTAGTCAGAGGGTATTTGAAGAAAAAGGAAAAGAGTGTTTATTTCCTTCAAAGTGAGTATGAGATACATGAGAGCAGAAGCTGAGTAGAGTGAGGGTGAAAGGCAGGGCTGAGCTTTTTTTTTTTGAAGTGTCCAGTCAGCCCTCGCGGGACGGCCTCGCTCACATTCTCAGAGACGCTCTGCACTGCATGCGAACAAAAACACAGAATCAAAATGGCTGCTCCAGAGGCTGTGCATTGCTTCGCTTACCGATCTGTTTCTTATGTTACATCATCTTTTTTTTTGAGACGGCAATAGTTTTGTTGCTTTTATGAGTTTTTCATTAGAAAGAGACAAGGTGTTCTTGGTTTCAATCTTCATTCAGCTGTGCTCTGTTCCGGATTTGGGACGTTTTATGAAACTTGTCAGATCGACAGGATTGGACTCGTTGCATTGTGTTGCGCAGTTAAATGTTTATCATTGGAGATCTGTCACAGATTCGAGCAGTATACTGTGGTAGTCAAAACTCCTTTCAGTGCTCGCACAAAAGCACGACTTCTCTAAATATAGTTTTATTCATCCTACCTCAGTTGTGCCCTCTCCCAGAAGCAATGTGACAGTTACAGGGAGCGATGCTTTTGCTTTTGAAGCTTTTCTGGAACTGAAAATCAAAAAACACTCCTCCCTCTTTCTACCTCTCAAAGCCACATTTATGGGACAGTTATCTGAGAGGCCAATCGTCATCATTCTGCCATCTGTCCGACACACTCTCATGAGTTTAGATTGTTATTCCTTTGATTAATGAAAGGAAGTTAGGGAGGGAAAAATGGAGGTGGCTTTAAAGAGAGGGAATGAGAGAAGGGAGTGAGATGGAAGGACCGAAAATGGATACATGGACAGCAAGAGAAAATGCAGTGATTCGAAGAAATACTCGGAAAACAAAGAGATTGTTCTACTTCTTCTGCCAGATGATAGCCTGAAATCTCCAACACCTTTGTTGTATGCGTATTAATAAAACATTTGGGTCTGGGATGTGATTATGGCAAGCTTATATTTCGGAGTACAGTAGCTTGTGCGTGTGCTTGTGTGGGATATGACGCAGACTGCTCCAGTTTCACATTGATCTGTAGCTTCAAACATATCACTTTCACCACCGCATTAGCCACGGCTTTGGCCGTACTCTATTGTAAAACCATCACTGTACAACCAAAGCTTCGATTTCCAGAATAAAAGCATGCATAGATATCTTATCCCCGCGTCAGTGAAGCATAAAGTCACCAATAAATCTGCTCGGGTCAACACGAGCATGCCCTGCGCCCTCTTCCCTTACATGGCATTGTGTGCTCAGGTGCGGGGACAACACGACTGTATCAGTCTACTGCAAACACGCGGCCGCGTGGAATGTGGGGACGGCTTTCATTCAAGGATCAGCGGTGTGTTATGTGTTTTTTATTTTTTTTTAAAGTTGCTGTAGGTCTGTCTGTTGGGTCGCGTAATTTATGATGCTGCAGTGCAGCTGAGTGAGGCTGCTGGTGCAGGTTAGCCTGTAGGGCAGGACAGAGGGTACACGGAGGATGTTTCATTCCCCGTTTGTCACATTTTAACTTCGTTATGCAGCACACAAAACTGCATAATACCGTATGAGGACTGCATACATTATAGGACGTAATGGCATGCATGGTGTGTTGCATTATGGATATTTTACTTTGTAATGAATTTGGTTTTAGCTTCACAGTCCCTACGCAGATATCGAACCTGTCACCTTTCAAGTCACGTTATCATTTTTTAATTCCACTTCAAATTAATTTCTAACACACTGTATTTAATGTCCATATACAACATATATAATGTATTAAAATGCCTCATGAGCAATACATAGTGTCAGATTTATTGATTGTTTTATACGGGCCTCGTGGAGGTCAACATTGCCCCCTGCAGCATTTACTGTAGACGGTTAAACACAGCAGTATACTTGGAGTTTCTCTTTTCTGTCCCTGTATAATTTAACTCATTTCTTAAGCATTGAACAACAATAATGTTTTAATTTTTATCATTCCTTTTTTCAACGTCTTCTGTGACAGTAAACACATTTCTTTTTGTTTTTTGGACCAAATTCCAAAGAAGACGACACATTGGACTGCAAGTTGTGATGAGACCGAACAATTGATCTACAATGAAAAAATCATTAGCTGCAGCCCCAACTGCTCTAAAGTTTTTATCCTTAATGTGCCAAAACCAACTATATATATATATATATATATATTGTTTGCTACATATATATATATATATATACATATATATATATATATATAACATGTTATATAGGCGTTTGCCACATTCACAAAAGTATTTTTTTATTTTAAGGTTATTCAGCGGCTCGGACTGAAAAAGAAGGCAGCAGTGCTGAAATGAGATATTTTCTATGAGGAACGTATTCTGTCAGAAGGTGTTTCTCATCTTCTGCCTGCACCTAATTGCTTTTTAATGTCATTGTTTTTATGACTTCTCAAATATTGAAATGCTCTTCTGTGACACTGAAGTGGCCTGGCTACTGCGGCCCGTGGCCATGGATGAAGTAGAGACTTTCATAGCGCTGAATGTGTTCTGTTGGACTGTGAAATAAACCTCTGGGGATCACTCATCGGAATTACTTCATGGTGTACAAATATGCTCCACCCACATCTGTGACCAAAGGACTAATGAAAGACATCAATACTGATTAGGCATGTTACTGTGTTATCGCCCAAACATCCGGAATTCTGCCTGTGCGTCTTTCTTGAGTGTTTCCTGCGTTGGATTCCATCAAACACGCAGATATAAAAAGGACATCTGCTGCATTTTTCAGCAAGTGGGCCTTCACATCTCTCCACGCTGATGTTTATTGCGTCGTAAAACACAAGAGGTAGTGCTTCTAATTCAAAACAGGCAGCAGATGCCTTGGTTGATTGTCTGTCATGTGTTCATCTGCACCGCCAGCCCCTTCAAAACCTCACCCCATCTGGACCGTCCCACTTCTTCTATTTCAGGGAGCGCCCCTCATGCTTTGCTTGTCAAATGCCGTACATCCACGGCCCCCTAGCCGCCAAAATGTTATCTGTAATAGCCACATGGTAATACATGTGGCTCTGAGTGCTCCCTGGGGTCGGCAAATGTTGCGACCAGGAACCCTTTCATCCACGGAGACCACAGAGGTGACTGTGAGCACGGGGCTGGAGGGCGGTACAAGTGCTCTGATTTGGTGTGGTATGCTTTGCATACTGAAATATGGCCTTATTTTATTCTCTTTTTCATTCTTGTGTGTTTGTGTTTGTGTGTGTGTGTGTACCACATACATATAATATAGGAGTAGAACAGACATTCCTATTAAAATCACCGAAGCAGGATAGTCAGAGCGGCGGCCATTTTTATGTGTACTATTGCGACTCACTGATGTGAGGTTTTGCAAGAACGACTAAAACAAACAGCGGAGTAGCCGGAGGAAATTAGGAAAATTGTAAAAACCTAATGCTTCATCCACACATTCTTGTCACTGCGTAGGAAAGCACATTACTATCAACAGATGAGGGACAACTTTGTTCAGCCATAGACTGGATATAAGAAGTGGACGTAGTTGTCGTGACGTCACTCATTGGTTTGTGGACTGCCGTTTGTTCGGCTCGTTTTCTGTAACCGGTGCAGCAGTAAAGCATGGTGGAATTAGCAAGCTAGCTAACTACGTAATGGCCAGCAGTGGCGCTGGCTCTGCCTCCAGACAAGAACAAGCTAACTACCTAGCTAACTAGCCAGCCACACGTCTCCCCGGAGCTGCATCCGCTAATCTTTCCAGCTAGCTGTGACAACACTTTCCGGCTCAACTTGACATGCATTGTCACCATAACAACTAACAACAATTGCCATTTTCTTTTGCACCAGTCAAATGACTAATCCTATTCTATATCTAAGGTGTTGCACTCTCAGGGTGCAAATTCACAAATGGGTTGCGCAGATTTTGCGGCTGCTTAACTTCCACAAATAAGAATAAACCGCGTAATTCTCAATGCACCCGCAAAGGATGAAATACACCCCTGACTGCGCTGCCAATAGCGTCTTAGTGCTCCTGAGATTTGCACATATTCAAATAAGGTAATATGCGGATTTGGTGCAAAATTGGGTCTTTACTATGAGATTGAGCCTCATTGCAAAAAAAGTTTGATTCACAAAGATCAGCGCTGACAGCTACACACAGTTAAGGTGAAATTATTAGTGTCCTAATGTAACTGGAGTGTATTAATAAGAGGTGACAGGCCCAGACTTTCCTCCGCTTTAAATCATGCCATCTCCTTTATAGTCTGGAGGTGTGCTTTTGAAAACACCAACAGCATTGACAGACTGGGATATTAAATCCCAAACATGGTTTCTCTCTATGCCATGTTTCAATTCCTCGCTGGAAGCTTTGAGGAAGCGCCTCTGCACCTCGTCGGTCAGGCCCTTTCAGCACGCGGTCTGAAAATATTTTTCTTTCTTCTGCCTACTGTGTTCTTGGCACAAAGGCAACGTTTATCATTTGCCACGTGGATGATTGAACTCAGACGCAATGAAAGGGCAGATTGCACTCAGCTCCAAAAGTTTATGGGCGTGTTTGCACTGTAGCATCATGAGGGTAATATCTTTTGTGGTTTGGACCCTGAGACGGGTGCAGATAGTGGTTGCGAGGGATGCGCAATTCATGGTGCTGTCAGCGGCCGCAATCCATTCTTTGTGAATTCGCCCGTCAGCTCTTCTCATCTTCCTCCAGTAGCTTAAAATAAATACCTCAGTCTGCACCACTGAGATGCTCTTGTCTCCCTGTCTCTTTTGTTGAATTCTGCTGTGCTCTTCACTTGTTTCCAAGGAGCAGGACACTGGTTGATAAGGAGCGATGCTGCTCAGGACCAATCCGGAGACGGATGGGGGGAAGAGGTGGGCCTTAAATCACCTGGCCTGCCCTCGTCTTGTATCCTCAGTGTATTTTGTCTTTATTAGTAGATGCAGCGGCAAGGCAAGCTTCAAGAGACAATAAATACCGTAGGATGATGACATTGTTTTAACTTCGGTGCTGCATGATAATGGGTGAACTGTCCAGCAGTATTTACATTAACATACACACACGGGTCATCATGTAGCTATCCCTATGAGAGTAGGTGTGTGACTAGAATACCGAGTGAGTAACCTCCCATCGATGACGATTTATGTCATTTGGCGCTGAAACTTCCAGAAAGCAGTAAACTTCTGGCTTCCCAGAACCACATTCACTTTCCTCATTGATTTGAAAAACAGTTTCTTAAACCACTATGTACAGTACCAACAGTCACTTCCTGCACTGACTGACCTCTTTCCCACAACCCTCTAAATAGCTTGATAAACCGCCATGGGCATGGATACGATATGTCTTGTACGATTTACTCATGTTTTGTATGACGTGCCTTGTAGGATACTATGAGCAGATTATGTTTGAATGTTTGTATCCCTTTGCATGGAGATCACAGGGTCCTCACCTACCCAGTGGCTATAGCATTCATCATATATAAGGGAATTTATTCATACATGCCTTTATATTGTAAAGCTGCCTCTCAGATTTATTCCCACTGAGCTCGACAAACTGCTAGGTTCTCTCTGCTCACTTACAAAACAATCCTCAAAAGCAGATCAATAAAACATCACTTAATAGAACATTAGGTTTTAGGCAAATGTTCTTGTCCTGTATGCTTTTAAAGCATTGTTTGGGGATGATCAATTAATCTCTTAATTATTTTCTCAATTAACTGATTAATAATTTGGTCCACAAAATAGATAATAGAAAATTGTCTATTTAAATTTTCAAAAGCCCAAGTTGACATATTCATATTGCTTGTTTTGCCTGACCAACAATCCAAAATTCAAACGTATTTAGTTTGATATCAGAGAAGACAAAGAAAAACAGGTGGAACCAGTTTGTTGGGAGCGTTTTTACTTAAACAAAACTAAGTACAGGTGCTCTGTGTAGCTGTATGTACACACAGTGTCTTGAGCTAAATGTTAACATTAGCATGCTAGCATGTTCACAAAGGCATTGTAGTAAAAATTCATTGTCATGTATAACAATTATCACGTTCCATGTCCCTTTTGCCCCTTTTGGCCCTGTTGGCATGCTAGCATTTGCTAAAGACAGACCAACATTTCAACATTCCAACATTCCCGTCTCTCATGCCATGTCGCTAGCTTAGCTATAAGTTAGTTATAGGTGTTCAATTTGATATTCAGAGCAACAATATAGCAGCAATCAACTTTTGCAATGTTAAGGATGGATGTGAGTCTCTCTATTGTGCCCCAATGGCTAGCTAATGCCTGCCAATCTGCGCTGCGCTTATATGGCAGCTACAGCTGATAACGCTGTCCCAACCAATGGCATCGAACGGCATGGAAGCGTAGCACCCACCCTCCAGTGCCCAGGTTAACACTGTTATCTCTGTCAGTACTGTTGCCGTCAGTACTGTTGCCGCACTGTTCGTGCTGTTAGTACCGTTAGCTTCTAGCCGCAGGCTCAGCCGTCGTCATGTTAATAGCCGTGTGGAAGCAATAGAAATACGCTGAATTCCTTTAAGAGATCCTTTAAACTATTAATCAATTTTCAAAATAATTTTCGACAAATTTTCTGTTAATGGACAAGTAGACTAATCATTTTACCTTTATTTTTCCTTCTCAAATCTGGAACTGAATGCCCGGTGCTCTTCCGAGGGCCACAGTGGAGAGAGTAATGTGATTCACTTTCACTATCTCAGGAGCCTTTTGAAGTGTCTGTAGCAGATAGCCTGCAATGTTATGATCCTCCACCTTCTGCTCTTTAGCCATGTGTTTCTGAGATGTGGATGGTACAGTGGGGGCCAGATGAATAAGTGATGGGGTTTTGGACTTCTCAGGTCAATAATGCATGACCTTCTTTGTAGAGCGGGGCCACCGGGATGTCGCTGTGGCGCTTAATGCTCGCTCCTCTGCGGAGAGAGAGCTCCAGCTGTAGTGACACTTGGGCTTGCTGTGTCACGTTACATCTCTGTTGTTATTATTCAGGCTCACCGTGGTTCCTGGAAGGGTAGCGTCACCTCGACGTCATGCTTTTAATGTGTTGAAAGCATTTTAAAAGCATTGGATGTCATTTTACGTGTAACCATTTCATCTGTAGCCAAATGACAATTCTGTAGCCAAATGACATCATCTGTAGCCAAATGACAATTCAACTATGTTTATGTCAAAAGAAACGCCTCCTTGATCCGTTTCACTTTAATGCTTTTGTCACTGCAGTCTTCTGTATGGAGCGATAACAGCAGCACTAAACCATGAGCTGTAGTCACCCTCACAATTAATTCGTTTTACGTAACACAATTTTTACAAGGGCAATTCACATCAACCTCTCGTCTGTTACTGTGCTAGGTGGATGGAGATGGAGAGCACACAGGCAACTTCCAGGCCTGAAGATAACCTTTAAATCCAGTTGTTGTAGTATGCATGCAGTGTTGATGTAGCTCTCTCTTTCTGCATGTCATCTCTTCCTGAGTTTTTGCAGTAGAGTAGAACATGAGACGCTATTTCATCTCTCAGCTTCATAGATATTTATCAAATCTGTGCCTAACTGCATCAATCACACTTCATAAAGTCCCACAATTACTTCATTTCCATTGATAGTTGTTCATTCAAAAGGACAAAGAAAAGTGTTTGATGCAGGGACAGCGATGGAGCGTCTGGTAGTAAAAGCAAACAAAATGGCAGCCAGCACACACACACTTAGAGCAAGAGAAGAGAGAGACACACGCGTTCAAATCCATGTGCATAAAACAAAGACCTATTGTCTCTCTTGCCACAAGCCTCATCAAAGCATTTGTGGTCATTTCCTCTCACATATTGATAAGTCTGTCTTAAAGCCATTTGACTATATCTATAGTAAGTATTCAGATGGATAATATAAGAGGACTATTTTGCAATAATAGCACAAAAGTATTCTTAATTTTGTCAGATTTTTCTCTTAATCACATTTTAAAACTGGAAAAGGGAAATCTTTTTTTGCATTATATAATATTTCTTTTACTGACAGAACATGACTTGTATTAAACCTGAATGATGTAGTGTACTACAATATGCTATTTAGCAAGCGTAATGTCAGATTTAATATTTATTGATGCGCAATGTATCTAAATTACTTTTGTAGAGGTTTGGTCCAGTCCGTGCTCTTTTTATAGTCAAGTAAAAAGGAAAGAGGAAGAAAGAGAAGTCAAAGAAAAGAGGAACAAGCCGGGAGACAGGGGAGGAGGGATGCTAGAAAAGATGAAGAGGGAAAGAGAGGGGAAAGTGTTTAGACGGAGCAAGTCGGTGGGGGCTGGTAATCTTCTCAAGGTGGAATGTGATTGGACAGGGTGTGAGATATGCTGTCCTCGGGGGTGCAATGTGTGGGGAAATGGAAATAAGGGCATCTTCATGTCTTGTGTTATCGTTCCCATGGCGTTTCGTGTCACTCTCGAGGTTGAATGAATGTTCAATGAAAAATATATGGAGTTCTTTTTTTGCTAGTTGTATAGTGCACAAATGCAGATATCTAGCCGTGCAGCTCATCCAGTTATTCCAAATACTGTTGATGAACGTGCAGTGTTCGGCCAATAATTCCCCTGAACCCTGCCACGCTCATCATATATCACATTTACAGCACCTTTTTCCATATAAAGTAGTGCTCACCACGCTCAGCATGGATATAATACAGTGTGTGTATGTATATATATTCCTGCACATACAGAAGATAGATGAGTTTATGGGTTTAGTGCACTGTGCCACAAACCAATTGTGTATTCTTAATTACTTAGAGGTGGCTTTTCGTCTTTATTGTCTTCCGGTTGACTTGTAGTCAAAAGGTCGGGGAGTCAGCGTCATGTGTAGCACACGATGACAAGCTGATAGAAACACAGGAGCAGAGGGCGTGGCACAGTGGAAGACTAAATGAACAGAGGAGATAGATACAGTAGCTGTATTTCCCCCCCGAGTGGAAGATGTTTGGTGGCAATAAAGGATTCAGTCAGTGCATAGCATTCCTCACACTGACAGATAGAAAGCAACATGCAATACATTATAAAGATCAAGGATTACTGAAGTCTCATTACAAGAAGTTATTACTGTTACTGATCAAATTAACTAATTTAGTTTCATTAGTAAAGCAATTACTCATTTGAGTGGGCAATGTATTTGTTCCCAAATAACACTAGTTTGTAGCAGCGACTGGACAAAAAAAAAGAAAAAAAAAGAAGATTGATTACTGATACAATAAGCGTAGAGGTCCTAAAAGTGTGCATGCATGGTAATTGATTATGTTGTATGTCTCTCCAGAAGCACATATTGTAGGATTCTTCTGATGTTAATATTGTACATGCATACTAGAGGTGCTTCACAAAACAGCGCAGATAAACATCCAGATTAAATATTCATTGTTCTGATTGGTCGTAAATGTATCCCCCCCCCCCCACTTTACTGTCTGTGATTAATTAAAAATAAAAAGTGGGCTGGCCAACATTTAATCAGATAGGGGTCCCCAGATTAATGGGTGCGCTCGGAGAGGGAGTACTTTATGAATGGTGGTGCAGCCTGCTGGTTAAAGATTCTGTGGCTCAAAGGTCACATCAAATTGACCCTGGTGATTGTTTTATCTCAGTGCAAGTGGAAAAAATGGAACTATAACTTTTGACCAGACCACTCAAAATGATAAATTTTAATTAAAACTTGTCTTTTTCACTTTGTGTACATTTAGTTATATAAAAAAAACAGAAGCAGCAGCAATAGATAATAAAACCAAAGACAGAATGTTGTTAAAAATCTTATCACATGACTCAACTGCCTTACAAAACAGCTGATGATAAACGAAAGCACATTCGTGGTTTTCAACTCAAGCGTCACTTACTTAGCCTTTTTTCGAGCGCTTTTGACCATAAAGTCTTCTTTAGCTCGCTCAGGTGACATCACAGACCTCTGCTCACTGAAGATATGGTTCTCTTCTAATAACTAATTGTTTCTATTGTTAGTCAAGCAAAGAATGTCTTTACTGGTTATACATGCACTGGTGGATATCACGATAAATTCTTCACTTTGACTGTAACATAACCTAACCCCAGAACATCCACACCGATTAATCCATTGATTATAAAAGCATGTTATTACGTAACGGCTGCTCCACCAGTATTTAGCATCTCCTCTTGACGAAACCTGATGACGATCTTGTCCCAGTGCCGAAAACAGGCAGCACTGAGGGTAGCTAATATGCAAAATGCGAAGCTTGTAATTGAGACGTAAAGCAAAAGGTCAGCGGTGGCCCCATTAAAAACGTAATTGTCCGAATTTGGTTGCATAACTGGACGGTGCCCCCCCCTCCAGTGCTACTGAATCCGACTGAATTCAGACATTAAGCGATGCACTGCACAGTCCGAGGTTTATGTAACCCAACATGGCCGCTACTGCTGCTGTGAAAGCGGTGCAGGAGAGCGGAAGGAAAGGATGAGGGAGAGAGCACAAGAGAGATGTGATAAACACGGTCGCATAAATATAACGGATTCCGATTCAACGTGACAAATGTTAGCGACTAAACAGTGGAAGGATCTTTGTGTGAACCGGCCTCTGAATAAATGGCGCAATAAAAAAAATAGAGCCTTTACACAACGCGGGCTTGATCATCACCATGCAGCTGTTGATCTGAGGAGGTGTACCTGACTGAATCCATCTGCTGAGGCGAATGCAGATGAATCTATATACCACCCGGGGAGGCTTTAATGATTCAGACCGTGGCGTGCTGGGATATTGCCATGGCAGTAAATAATGGCTTCATATCCTGTGTGTGAACGTGTGTGTGGCCAGCAGATGTTGTTGTTGAACATCTCTGAACACACGAGTGGGTGAGGCAAACACAGAGGGCGCAGCGGGCACCTCGGGGGCAGAATATCAACCAGACTGCTCGCTCAGTCACCATGATGAGACATGTCCAGCTGGACGAAGCCGTCTGTCCAAGACTCTCACTCCTGTTCTTGATGAGTCCTCGCCTGACGTCTTGCTTTGGTATTCACACTGTTTTTTTGTGGCAGCGATCACTGAGGATCATTCGATTGAGATTATTGCGTAAGGGAGATGTTTCTGTTTTCGTGGCCTTTTGGTTAATGGTCTCATAAAGACACTTCATTACTTGAAAGACATAGTTTCTATTAGGTAAATTTGGGGGATTTCTTTATTCTGTGTGTCTTATAAATGGGAGTACAGCATCCAGTGCATTCATGTCTCAAGGGGTTGCAAACAGACTGGATGGTCTGTTTAGGTGTTTAGCTCTACTATTTTCTATTAATACATTTACCCTTTGATCAATAGACGCAGAAATAGTTTGAGCAGATTTGTATCTTTTGGATTACAGAAGCTTGTCACAGGCGAAGCATTCCGCACAAGTACATTAAGAAACCCTGATGTGCAAGTGGAGTTTGTCCCTTCAGAAGAGGCCAAATGTCCAGCTGATTGTGTTTGACAGGGCATAACCAGAGCTGGGGTGAGCCCACACGGTGTCCTCTTCGCCACCCCGGTGCCTTAATGAATGTGCTACTTTAACACACTTAGGCCGAAGTTCAAATCTGTGCCTTTAACCAGCATTAACAGGTTTTTTTTTGGGCCTCTTGTGAGGCAGCAGAAACAACCCGTCAACACATCAGTTTCCTTGGAAAATAGATAAGGTATAATTGCATTAATGTTCTGAGTTTGTCACTATAAGTGACACCTTTCACATGCACGTAGCTGTGATGCATTTTTTTATATGAAAATAAAAAAGTATGTATTACAGAGGTCACACAAACATACATGAAATGTCACATTTGCATTTAACCATGCTCCTGTCTGGCTCAAAGACACTTTAACAGTAGGAGCCGGGGATTGAGCCGACAACTTGAACGACCCGCTCCACACCCTGAGCCACAGCTGCCCCAAAATATTTATTATAGTTGCTTTAAACTATAAGAACCCTGTCATTGACAGCTCCTCTTAGCAATAATAGACCATTATAGAGCAGAAAGACAGCTTCCATATATAATGTGCTCATCAAGTCGTCAATGGTGAAAATATTGTGTCACCATGGAAAGAATAAAGATAAAAATGAGATTTTTCAGGACTCCTTTGATAGTTTCAACGTCTGATAATGGTTCAACATCAGCTATATGTTGGAGGAAATGTGGTACAACTGGAGATCATTCACATATCTGTTGGGTCTGTCTAGCACTGCTGGACAGACCCAACATACAAACCCAACATACCAACCCAGAGCAATGCTCTGGGTTGGTATGAACTTTGGATGAGACACTGTTTGCTATGCGGTTGATGAGAGCCTCCAAAACAACGGGCCTTTGTAGAGCTGCAGTTTGCTGTTAATTCTTAGTGCCAATGATTCATCATTCATTATTCCCCCCCTGGGTAGTAGTAGTAAAGGCCATTATTGCAGCAGGATTACCGCTTAGCGAGAAAACCGTGGAAAGGAATTGCATTTGATTCTTAAGGGGGTTCAAACAATTCGGATGCTAGTTTGTAGGGATGTCTCATAGCCATATCCACGGATAATCTCTAACTCATCTGACCCATGGCAAGTTGTTTCGTGATCGTCTTTAGAGTTTGCCCATGGTAAATCCTACATCTAGAGAGGCCCCAACTGTTTGGTTTGTGGTGCGAGCCTCTCGTGACCCTGCAGGAGAGGGAAGGATCGCAGCCACAGAGCCACTAGGCTGTTTGCGTCTCTCTCAGTGGCTAATCCTCACAAAAATCCCAGTCAACCCTGTCTGAGGCTGGCATTCCTCTGCAAACATCTGTCGTCTGCTCCCTTCCCATTCATTCCCCAACAAACAAACACCGCTGCTGCTGCTGCGGCGGAGGCTTCCTAATCCTCCATTATACATCCTGCAACAGTCAACAGAGACTTGGGAAATAGAAGCTCTGATTCCTCCAATTTCATTTGGCCCATTTTGTTGCTTGCTCTTTCGTCCTCTCGTGTTTTTCTTCCCACCCCTCCGGAATATGTTTTTCATGTTGTACCTTCGGCTTTCAGCTGCTGCTGTTATCCAGGGTAGCTTGTAGCCGCTGGCAAGGGAAGAGTGCTTCACCTTGCCCAAGGGCATCTTCACAGGGCACAAGTGATGATGGATGTATTTAAACGGTTGAATTATTTAGTCTGAGTTCGTCTTGAGTCATAACACTATTAGCTATTGTTAGTATGCGTTTCTCGAAACAAACAGTTTTTGGCTAATCCTTTAGATTTTCGGTCAACATCGTCCCGGTCTGAGCCTGGTTTTCTTCTGCAAATATTGTCTGCCTGCTCTCACTGTTTGTCCTTTTCTAATCCTCCATTGACTGGTACCAAGTGTTTGAAGTATTGTTCCTCAGAGAGGAGACCATGAATGTATGATTTCCATCAATACTAAACCATATTTTCCAAAAGCCAGCTCATTTGTATCTCAATAGTGCAATGAGCCAAGTTCTCCATCACCCCGAGACTTGTTCCTGAATCATCTGTCATTTTCTTGTGTTTTGTCTCTCCTCCAGCCCTCCCTGAACTCCCACTAGGATCTTCTCTTCCCTGTTGGAGACCTTCTCCACCCCCCACATCCAGCAGCCATGGCAGAAGATGCGGACATGCGCAATGAGCTGTCAGACATGCAGCAACGCGCTGACCAGCTGGCCGACGAGGTGAGAGCAACACGCTCGCTGCATCGAGGTGCTTTCAGTTGTGATGACACATGAACATGATGGCAGGCGCACATCTACATTCACACTTACCCACGGACTGGACTCGAGCACATTCATGCGCATACAAATGAGAGGCACATTAGAGGGACTTTGAAATGGCAGATCTTAAAACTTGACAAGAATGTGGAGGATGACTAATTTAATAAAAAAAGGCCCTCTTTTTCATCAGTTTTCAAAATCTAAAAGCTCAAACGACACTCTTTAACTTTAACTTTAACTGCATTCTCACATTGTGTAGGATATTTTATACCCTCAGTTCAAAATGTAAAAATGTAGTTCTGTCCTTGAACACATAAAAATATCAATGAAACAGCACCATGTTATTGTCTGTGTGTGTGTGTGTGTGCAGGTGCTTGCAGAGTATACCTGCATAATGCATCTTTACATTACACTGCACAGCAACATCTTGAGTGTGTGTTTGTGTGTGGGAGCGCACGTGACACAAATGTACACACTCATGAACGCAAATTTGCAGAACTAATTGCGGGAGTGTGTCCGTGTGTTCATGTGTAGGAATTCATCGGTGTGTGTGTGTGTGTGTGTGTGTGTTTCAACAGCATGGAGAGTGAGACAAAGTCACAAGTCATGGCCCAGAGCACATAAGCCCACACCCCTTCCAGCTTCACATATGACTCACACTGACACAGCTGAGCAGAATATTAAACACACACACACATGCGTGAACATGGGGCATGCACAAAATGGCGGTGTCAGAATTACATCTTTTTTTTCCCTCTGTGCACTAACTTACATGAGCTCTCAGATTCACAGACAGGAAAACAGCTCAAGGGTATTCTGGTTGCTTTATTTCAGATGAAAAGAAAAAGATGGTAATAATGAAAATGAGTAAAAAAAAAAAAAAAAAGAGAGAAAGAAGAAGAGAAAAAGGACTGGCTACCACAAAAATGTCCACTCAATAAAGGCTGTGCCCCCTACGATTCCTTATCCAAACACCTTCTCCACCCTCCACCGCTCCGGGGACAAGCATGGCGAAGCTGTGTCATTAGCCGTGTTTCCATTCACATTTGTTGTACCTATTCAGAAGTATTGCATTAGAAAAGCTGTATGGAAACTTCGATAAAACTTCCCCAATTGCATTTGAGGTGTTTATTGTCTTTGTCGAAAAAGAGTCAATAGGCTAAATTAATTATGGAAACTCCTTCACCGAATAAATTCTGACATGTCGCGAACGTTTAACTAACATGGCTGATCACAGCTGTTTCTGCTGTCGCCGTCTTCTCGGTTATCTCCACAATGTTGCAAATACTACGTCTGCGGAAATCATAAGACACCACCAACTAGCTGACCAAAAAAGAACAACCGAATTGAAACAGATTTCTGAAACCCTAAGGCAACTTGTTTTGCTTCATGTACAGATCTCCTTCTTCTTCTTCTTCTTCTTCTTCTTCTTCTTCTTCTTCTTCTTCTTCTTCTTCTTCTTCTTCTTCTTCTCTGGTTGCTGGCGGCTCACAGACATGCGTAGCCTATAGTACCGACTTCTGACCAAACTACACAGTATTCTCTCCTAACTAGTTGATAGAAACGCATCTATTTTTTGCGACGTTTTAAAAGTTTGCTTAAAAGTCACCTGACTGAGTTGAATGGAAACACGGCTACTGTAAAGAGGACGACCCTGCCGAGTGACTCTAGCTAGGAAGCTTCTCCTTCTTCTTAGAGAGGGAACTGGAACGTGCTGCTACATATTTATCACCACACAGGCTAATAATAGACATCCAATAGTCTGGGAGAAAGGGATAGAAAGGGTGGGGGGGTCAAAGCATGCTTTTATTGCAAGGGTAGAGTTCCTGTGTTCTAGGGTAAATCACTAGTGAGTTAGATCTCAAATGTGCTTAGAAACAACTTCATTTTGCTCTCAAATCCAAATCATTGTAAGCATCCAGTTGATTGACAGCAAGTTGGTCACCACACATTCATAATTCCCACTACTCTGCAGACAGCTTGTCTCTGTGAGTTCATGTCGATAAACGTCAGATATTGATCCCCTCTGTGTCCCGCTGATTGCTCAAATTGACTCCACTTTGTCGTGACACAAGCTTGCTTATGCTCAATTCAATGCACTTACATACAATCAACATACTTTCGAGAAGGGATTGTGATTTATAAAATCCGTTATTTCACCCTCTTGATGTTAAACAGCGCTGTTTCCCGTTTGCGATGGCTCTAACAGTTTAAATCATGCCATGTCATTAATATTTCTTTTATTTCTCCACAGTCTCTGGAGAGCACTCGTCGTATGCTGCAGCTGGTTGAAGAGGTAAGAAAATGAATCAAACTTTTGACTTTATTGATGAAATATGACATGAATGAATAAATGCAGGGACGCATCGGGTCAAGTTCACACACACTTTGAGCAAAGCTTAATTATTGATTGTTACAGTGTCTGTAGTTTGAAGGCCATTTAATGTAATCATGTCATTGAAATGTTCATTTTAGCAAGTTGGAATGGGAGGATTGACTCCAACCAAAAGAGCAGGCACACAGTTAAAATAAATGGTCATACTTTGTCTCTGCAAAGTTGGTATTTTGAGTCCTCAATATGTGAACCTGAGGAAGCCAGCTTTTACACAGTGTTCCCATTATACTCATTGTTCAACAAAGAACACCATGCTGTTCCGTTTACAATTGAGAGAGCAGCAGCGAGGACATTGTAACAACCTCAGTGGAAGACAGTAGGTTGCCTCACACGAGAGGAGCTCGATGTGTGCTGGTACAGCGAGAACAGTGAGAGGCCCCCCTGTTATCTTTGGATACATGGTTGCACTACAGTAAACCCGTAAGATTTCAACTTGTCTCCATGACGACAGTAAAATTAGATGATTTGCACGGAATGAGACGTTATTTCATCTTGGCACAGGGTCGAACAAAAGGCAACTGAATAAAAAGTAATTTATATGTGGTTTCCAAACTCAAAATTGCTTCAAAGTAATGAAATAAACTAAAGATTAGTGAAAGCAGACTAACTGCCAATGATTATATTAAAAATAAAAGGATATTTATAAATGTGGCACATTCTACTAAATCACTCGTACAATATGCCGAATCGGACGGAAAGCCATCAACCCGGGCAGTTTAGTGTCAACAATGCAGGACAAATCCCAAACAAGGAGGGCTGACGGCCGAGCGTCTTGTCCAGCTGGACTGAATGAACCATGTGTCAACCGAGTGATGGCCTGAATAGCATTGTATAAAATGAATTAAGGTCTAACTAATAGCATGCACAGGCATCGTCGATGTTACATTCATGAATAAATAACGCTGTGATGGACTGAGAGTGAAAGTCAAGGAGAAAGAGGAACCGAAAGCCCGAGAGTGACACTTCAACCAGCGGACAGAGACGGAGGGAAGGAGGACATAAAAGGGAAAACAGTGTAGACAGCTGGGGGCGGTGGTGTCTGACAAGCTCTCGGTGCAGATCTCAAGGTCACATTGATCATCCGTCGACATGTCTCACCACGCAGCCCCACCCATATCACTGTGCTGCAGGCAGGGAGATTACTGCTTAACAAGCCGTTATCACACGAATAGCTAACACAAGGCCACAGACATTCATTCTATTTTACAATATCATTCAGGGTTTTTTGATATCAGAAATGGGTGGTGGTGCAATCGACTGAGGAGATGATGGGTTGAAAAATACAAAGAAAAAAAAAGAAGATTTGAATTTGATTTTGAGGAGAAACTATTTTTAAATGAGTGCGCACCCTGCGGTTGCTTTTGAGCAAGTAAGAATCCTTCATGTTGCAACACACCAAACCAAATCTGTAACCACATATACTGCAAATGAACAACCTACTGCATCTATACCAAAATGTGTGAATCCCTCCACCTGATTTGAACGAGGATTCTGCATCGAACCACCTCTACTTCTGTATTGGATCCCGGTTGAGTTTCCCCGGGGGGAATCATTTGACTTCTTTGGGATTTCTCTTGGACCGAGGCTTGCTGAATTACAGAATCATTTATACACCAGAGTTTCCTCATTGCTCCCCCGTTGCCTCTCAAACATAAATGTGGCTTTCCTCCCAAACTGCTGAGGAGGCTGGTGGGTGGGTATGTGCTTATGTGTGTGCACACCGACACACCATAATCTTATTTATGCCTATCAGGCAGGTGGCACATTTTAGCACGGCGGTGCTGCATTTCTAAGAAGCAGAGGGGAGTTGGAAGCGTCAAAACCTGTAGCCAACCCAGCCTATCAGTGACTAATAGCTTTACTGTTGCACCCATGCAGGCTCAGCTGTTCGGATGGCTCACAGTCAGGAGGGAATTCAAATGAAAATCTGAAGGCTGAAAAAACGAATAACGGGATTATACATCTAAAATGTGGAGGAGGGGGAAGAGAAATAGTGTCACTTGCAGGTTAAAAGCAATGCTAATGCATCGGCCAAAGGTCGAACAGCTGCTAAGCCTTCGACACAAGGGGTGTTGAGTTATTAATTGTGTCATTTGTACAAGGAAATCCAATGGCAGGTTTCTCATTTTAATGAGAACTCTGCCGTCAGCGTTGTTATTGTTAGTCTCCTGGGAGCAATTTCCATGTTTCCTGCTTCAGGTGTAATGTCCAAATTACCCTTCTAATCAATATTACATGCTGACGTTGGGGGAGCAAAATATTCTAATTTGTTTCTTTAGGAGGAAGGACACATCCACAAAATGATCCCAACGTATCGTGATGTTAAATTAGTCATTTGGCTTTCCAGAAAACCTAGTAGACTTACATATCTTATTATGTGTGTGCCTCGAAAGCATTCATACAGTAAGACATTATAGGTACCAACAGTTAAAGGCTTAAAAGTGTTTACCTCTACTTTGATTTTAAGATGATCTTATTTTTCACTTTGGATATTTAATGAATAGTTAAATAGGATTTTAAGAAAATTGATACCACTCTCATGGCTGTATGCTCAATATTAAGCCAGTGTAACGGTGTGGTAAGGACCCAGAAGCAGTACGACGGACACACAGAATAGTTGAACGAAGCTTTATTCCAGGCAGAAGACACACAGGGAAACAGTCTCGGATCAGCTGTTGCGGAGAAATCCACTCGATGGAACGCCAAGCCGTCAGGGGAGAAGGCAGACAGAAACCAGAGGAAGCAGAGGCTATTCTCATGGTCGGGGACAGAAGGCTATATGGCAATTTACCGGGGCAGAGGCAAGGCAAGAATCTCGTGGTCAGGGACAGAAGCCTGAGTCGTTTACCGGGGCAGAGGCAAGGCGGAGAAGTCCAAACAGGCAGGGTCAGCAATGGGAAACCAGTCGGAGGGTAAACGCGGGAAAGTCTGGCATAATGCGGAGAACAATCTGGCAGTGAGTGTGTGTGAGACTGGGGTTTAAATACTAAAGGGAGTAGGTGCAGCAGAGTGGGCAGGTGAGAGTGCTTGAGCTGACGAGGTGGGTATGACTAACAGGTGCACTGAATGAGCGGATTAAGTGAGTGAGAGATAGGCTGCGGTTGAATAGTCAAAAAATTACCTCCTAACATCTATTCCAAACCACTTTTCCTTGACCTCTGTGGAAAACGTCACGGGGTCAAGGATAGATGGGAAGGAGAATTCATGAGGAGTTAGGAAAAGACAACCGCGGTGTTTAGAGAATCCGACTCCACTTTCACTAAGCTACGTAGTTATGATGTTATTGACGTAGGTCTGCAGCGGTGAAACAACAATGTTCAGAAGATGGACTACAAAAAAGCGCATCTTTGATACTTCGTCCGTGTTCTTACAGTGTTGCGTAATGCAGACGACATGAACATGGACAACTCGGTTTAAAGTATTACTTTATTAACAAGGTTGGAATAGAAATGAAAGAAGGAATATAAAAGTGAAACCAAGGGATTTTCACATAGAGTACAAAGCTACTATACTGTCTCATTGTTCAGTTTCAAACATGCTGAATCAAAGACGTTATCCCACTAACAATGTCTCATATCCCTTTGTGTTGTTATGGTTTATATGCAGATTATGATCTGATTATAAGAATATGCAGACAATAGTTTATGAAACACCACACAACTCTGTGACCTAGAAGTGTTGACTTGATAGTGTTTTAAAATTGTAATGTGACAAAATAGCTTGAAAAGATGATAATCAAAAACATGACTCAGCCGTCCCACTGAGGAGCTCGTCCAGTTTAACCCGTCTATTAAAGCTTCTGTAACTGCAGCAAAATAAAAGAATGAGGGCTGAGGCTGCAGTACAACACCAGAGAGAGAGAATATCAAATACGTCAGTTTGATCAGTTTACAGCAGTTTTCAGCAACAGCAATGTAACATTCGTAGTTTGCCAGCAGGTTTAACAGATTATTGAAAGTTCACAACATCTAAGCATTTCCAAGTTATAGCAACGGTTATTTACATGATCTGCGTTTGGTGATCATGATCGTTTGTTCCTATGAACGGCCGAATGGTGCGTCACTTTAAATGTTGCCGCCGCAAGGAATTGTGGGGCAGAATTATCTCCTTTCCTTTCGTAAAGGAAGGTCCAGTGTTTCCTATGCTAAAGTAGCTAATTAAGGAAGCATTGAAGTACCTTTCCTTAGCATTTAAAGAATTCGAACAGCTCTTATCATGACGGCCACTAAGATACTTCCGGGTAAGTTCATCTAACTCAGTTAGGAACCTTCCTAAGCAAAAAGGACTATTCAACCGCAGCCATAGAGTGGTAGGAGAGAAGGGGCAGAGCTGTGACTGGCTGGTGAGGTGGGAGTGGCTGAGAGGTGAGTGTGATGTAGAGTGACAGAGGAGTATGGAAGCTGAACTGTGACAGCCAGAGCCAGGTTAGCTTAGCACAAAGACTGGAAGCAGGGAGTTAACAGCTGGCAAGCTTCTTTCCAAAGGTTAAAAGACCAACACTTTTAAAGCATACTAATTAAAACATTGTATCAAATTTGTTTTGTGGTTTTCTAAGGCGTTAGGTGCTGTAACTATTTCTTGGCCGGACCAGTAACTAGCCAGGAAAGCTAGATTTTATGCTAATCTTAACTAATCTACAGCTACTGGCAGCTTCATATTTAGCATACAGACTTGTGAGTGGTATCAATCTTCTACAAGAAAGAAAGTTAGAGTGTTTCCCAAAATGTCAAACTATTGTTTTAATTATATCATCATAAACCTTGTCACAATTGTAAATTCAAATGCATGCAGGTAAAGCCTCAGATTTTTTCCTTCCCACCCTGGTCTCCTAAAAATACGTTCCCACACGAAACTGCATCGTTATTTACGAGGGAAACGTATTTTATTTGGAAGATGTTTTTGATCACAAAAACATTTCTCATCAAGTCTGTGGAAGTCTGCATAGGGAGGAGATCCGGGTGGACGGAGGAATGGATGATTCAAACATAGGACTTTCACCCATAAGGCCTCAATTCGTGTCCCATTTGAAACCAAAAACCAAGTTTACTTATTTCATGTTTATCATTACATATACGTAACCTAAGTTACTTAACAATTGCACCCATTTTAGGCCAAACCATGATCTTTTAGTAAACCTAACCAATTTGTTTTTATGCGTTTCCCTCGCCAACGTAATTGAGCGTGCAGTTTAGTTGTGTGGGAATTGTGAGGATGTACCCTTGTGTTAGCTGAAAGTTGTAATGTATTCAGTCACTATGTTTTATGGCATTAGAATAATTCAATACCACAGAATGCAGAATACTGATAAAGCGCTGTGAAAAATATTGTTTCTGGTGAAAAGGGAAAATGTTGGAAACGGGATAATTGTTTTCAACAGCCACTGTTCCCGTCACTGACCTCTATTTAATTTGATTTTTCCTCCCTCCCTCACCCTCCCTTTCTACCTGACTATCTTTGGGGAATAGAGCAAAGATGCCGGCATCAGGACTTTGGTTATGCTGGATGAGCAGGGAGGTAAGTCTGCACGAGAGGAGAGGGCGGGTTTAGTCAAAACATATAGGTATCAATAACTGAGCTATCCACTTTCAACAAAGCTCCTATAATGAATCTGTATTCAGTCAAAAATAATAGATTCTGTTTATATTCACATATTAGCAGCACCATAAGGGACATTATCATTTGTAGATAGTAGTGTTGGTGTTAAATTTATGGTATCAAAACACTTGTGACTGTGATTGTTTCATATGCAGTTGCTTGTTTTCATTTAAATGCATTTCCAAACTAATTTTCTTTTTTTCCTGATTTGATCAGATTGAAATTTTCTGATTTGGGTTATGATTTAATGCATGCAAGGTCTATTCGATCAAAAGTGCCAAAGGGTTTAACTTTGGGGAAGTTTTCTTGTTTTCAGCTTCCTTTAACCTTTTGTTTCCTTTGGCTAACTTTTCTTTTTTTTTATGGTTTGCCTCACTGCTTTTGATTTGCCAGCAGCTTTTTGTAATTTTCATTAGCTAACAAAGGCAGCTATAGGAAATCTTGAAAATGCAAACTGCAACTGCAGTGCCAAAACCCTACAGCTCAACATCATCTCCTGTTCTTTGTGTTATAATCCTCTCCAGAACTACTGAGGAAAAAAACTGTTTGGATGTTAATATGATCAAAAAATGCAGTGATGTTGGTGTCACAGCCTTAGTAACATTTAACTCATTGCCAACAGATAATTAATATTTTGCCACAGCATCTAATGAGCCTGAGAGGAAATAAGTGGCAGCAGATATGCCACCTTTATAAATATAAAGATCTGCACACTGTATTAAAAGCTCACAGCAATTTTTATTTTTGCAACATTTTGTCTTTAACCTGTTGTCCATCTTACCCAGAACTACAATCCCCTTAATGTTAAGCCACACAAGTTCAACTGAACTTTCACAAATTTGAGTGTGGGCATGCTTTTTCTTCATTCTAACAGCAGAGCAGAGCTGTCTGATACTCCCACATGGAGGAAAGAGCATGAGCCTCTATGAAAGAGAATAGGAGTATTTATTTTCTTTTGTACTAGTCAGATGAACACGGAAAACAGTTCAAAGTCCATTCTACTCCTGTTCTGTTTCTATGACCAGTCTCTATGATAAAGGAACTAGAAACATCAAGCATATATCAAATATAACATATCAAACATATACATCATAAATCATCTACAATGTACAATGAAACTACAATGTAGAAAAATATATAGAAAAAGCTGAAAAATAAAGTAAATGATAGTAATCTATTATTGGCCCCAAAAAAGGAAACCTTTTTTCATGGAAATCAGGCAATTTCAGCTTAGCAACTGGCCACAATCTGAATTCATACTTACTTATTAAATAGAACACCTAAGAGATTGAGTCAAATGTATATTGTAAATCACAATTCATTCATGAAAACTACTATTATTACTCGGTCCAAAAGGGATTCCAATCGGGGTCAGCCTTGCAGTTGGCCCGAATTTGTTTTAATATCTACAACACAAAGAAAAAAAATGTAAAGGAAGGTTGCATCAACAGAGATAAACGTTTTGGAGAGAAAAATAAAAGTTGATCGTACTTTACATACAACATTTTGTTTTATTAACGATAACCACATCAAAGAAGTAAATAAAAGGGTAAAAATATATAGAATGCCTTTTCACAAGAATTATTCTGCTGTCCTGAACTAAAACATAACTCATTCACACTGAGATACACTGGGTCAAATTATTATATAATTTTTCTTTTGGGACTATTAGTAAACTATTATTTACTATTTTTTTATATGTATTTTTCTACATAGTAGAGTCCAGGGTAATGGTTTATTCCAGATGATTTGTGGTATATCTTTTTGATATGTTACATATAATATATCCTTGAATAATATTGATCCTGGTGTTTCTAGTTCCTTTTTATAGAGGCTCATGTTCTGTCCTCCATGTAGGAGTATCAGGCAGCGTCCTTCAGCTCTGATCTGTTTGGGCCAACTTGAGAAGAGATTGACTCCTAATCATGCAGATCACAATCAAAAAAGTGTGTCTCTGTCTATAAATATATTGCCTGCCCTGCTCTGTGTTGGAGAGTTCATAATGTCTCACGAAGAGATCTCTGCGAGATCAAAGTGTTGCACAGTTAAAATTGCTGAGTGTGCGGATCTTTTGCCTCATTTTGAATTTTTTATTGAGCACCTGTTAGGCTTTTACCCTACACGCTGTTCACCTCTATAAATCGGCCCTGTTATATGGTTCTGGTCAAAGATCACTTCTTTAAATGATTACAATTTGGCCAATCTGTCTTAAGCCATCTGCTGGTAATAATACAGGAAGCCCAAATGCCCAAACAGGTGTGAGAACAGCTTAACAGGCCCTGCCACCCTTCTGACAGTCCAGAGGAGTAAAAGAAAACGATCGATTTAGCTGGTAACGACAAAACATTCAATCACTCCTCTATCAACACATGCGCTGCTTTGTACAATCCCTGGTTACATGCAGTTTGTTAATGAACAAGGCCTCCAACCCACAGTGAATAACACGGTTGCCACATCAGACGGCAGTGCAAAACTAAATATATATATAAAACGGTACTCATTTGGCTCTTGCGAGGACATGAGACTCAGCTCTCTTCCCATTGGCTGGAAGGCATGCAAACCGATTCACCAAGCCTGTAAGAGAGAGCAGTAAATGCACCAACATCCTTGTTCAAAAGCCCTATCCCTCCTCTGACCACCCATCTATCCCCTCATCCCTAGGGTCCACACTATTCCGTACAGATGTACGGTGTAGAGGTTTGCAAAAAAAAGGAAAAGTCAAACTTTTTAATGTGTGCTGCATGGTCAATGTCGTTGCCCCACTTCACTCTAATAACACTGACTCAACATGGATCCTTTCTGGGTTGAGTATATTTACATGAATGCATGCTAACCAGGGATTTCACAAATCTAAAAAAGTCAATGAATCACTTTTTGAATCTGCTCCATATTTAACTGTGCCTCACCCTTTCTCACTCCACTCGCACCGCATTCTCTTTGATCACAAACAGGATGGGAGAGTGTCTGTGCTGTGGAACAGTCCCCATCCAGCACATCAACATGACAAAAGGACCCCAACGCTCATAAAAAAAAAAGCAGACTCTCATCACACCAGAACTCCTTTAAAGTTATACCTCGTTTGCAAAAAGCAGACAAAGCAACACACTTATATTCACTCCACCATGGCCGAATTTTTTTTTTTTACATTTTAATTCAACAAAACTGGTATTAGAAAGAATGTTGAAACTCGTAAAGGGTCTCTCAACTAGAAAGAAGTATGTCAACCACGAGAGCCATTTATGTTTCAATACTATTTAAATAATTGCAGTAACTCTCGTGGTTTGCATAGTGGCTGCTAGGGCTTGGTCAGACCAAAGAACATGTATAAATATATATAGATAGATATTAGATATGATGGATGTCTGAACAGCAAAAAAAGGAGAGGCTTATCTCACCGTCCTTGTTTAAAAATTCTTCAGAAGTGGGGAAAAACATGCTGTCAGTGTTGCATCACAAACCGCTCTCAAGTGACATTTCCTTGCTTTGGTCTGATAAAATGATTGAATATTTCCTCTGAACGCAGTTCCACGGATTTGAACTGCAAGGAAGCAATCTCTTGTTCTCCTGTTATCTGACATAAACACGTAAAGTGTCACGAGGAACAGTTAAGGGATTAGTTTGACATTTTTGTAATCGGGTATATTTGCTCTCCTGCATGAAGTTAGATGAGGGGATTGATACAATTCTCACATCTGCGTACTGAATATGACGCTAGTGCCAGGAGACGGCTGGAGAGTGGTATCCATCTTCTCATCTAAACAGTTGGCGAGAAAGTGACTGAGCGTACTTTCCCAAAATGTCGAACTATTCCTCTACCACCAGTGTAGAAATCTATTTACTGTCATTACTTGATTTTTTTGTGCTATCTTTCTCTGGCCTACAAATTCCTTAAGTTTACATAAACGTATTTTATCTCACCAAATCGGTGCACTCAATAGAACATCTTAATCTCTGACCCTGACACATACGCATCAGAGTACCAGTATGACAGTTACTGCTCATCATTACTCATATTTCTGTCAATCAGTCAATGAAATTCATTCCACTACTGTCATCCCTTTGTCCTGACCAGAGCAACTCGATCGTGTTGAAGATGGCATGAACCATATCAACCAAGACATGAAGGAAGCCGAGAAAAATTTAAAAGATTTAGGGAAATGCTGTGGGCTTTTCATATGTCCGTGTAACAAGTAGGTACTGACAATGTGCCCCAAAGGTTCTTTACATATGTGGTGGCGTCCAGTTTTTCCTTTTTTTTTTCTTCTTCTTTTTTTTTCCTTTTACTTTTTTTCGTCACAGTGAGTGTCTGAAGTTGTTGTCTTCTCTCCTTTTGTCCTCTTTATCTCTCTTTTCCTCTCCTCTTCCTCCCCCTCTCTCTCTCTCGCTTTCTCTCTTTCTCTCTCTCTCTCTCTCTCTTTCTCTCTCTCTCTCTCTCTCTCGCTCTCGCTCTCTCTCTCTCTCTTCTCGTGCTTCGTTCTGTGGGGGATAAATGACTTGTGTTTAATCAGAACAACTGGAGCGCATCGAGGAGGGAATGGACCAAATCAATAAGGACATGAAGGATGCAGAAAAGAATTTGAACGATCTAGGGAAATTCTGTGGTCTTTGCTCCTGTCCATGTAACAAGTAGGTGCTGCTTGCCTGCCTGCCTGCCTGCCATTCAGAAATAAGAGTCAATATCTGAGAAGTCTAAATATAATCGAGGTAGAAGTGACATCACGATGGCCATCAGCCAATAGTCCGCTCTACCCCATCTCCTAATCAAGTCCGACTCCACCCCTTTCACATCCACACAAGGTGGACACAGAAGGCCATGATGTGCTTTCAAATGCTTTCCCTCCCACACTCTCTCACACACACACACACACACACACACACACACACACACACACACACACACACACACGCAGACAAGACACAGTACACTTAAAGTCGAACTCAAATTTGATTTCTTCACTATATGTGGAAGGAAAATCATATATATATTTTAAAGACAATAAAACCCTTTTTTGGACATATTTTTGGACACAGTGTCTAGGCTTCAAGCCTCTGGATGGGTGACATGGTACGCTGTCCACATAGCGTTTGTCGTGTACCAATAGTGATTGAAGACATCCGTCCCTTTAAAACCTTCTACATCCGTGAGGACCCATCATGCTGTCGAAGTTTGTACTAAGCTCGCAAAGTGAAAGCTAGCAAGCTATGCTAACCAGCTCCGTCTTGGAAAGTGTAAGCTAGATAGCATAGCTTGCTAGCGTTGCCGCTGATTCCCACTAGACACTACTTTTTAGCCCGTACACACATTCAGCGGTGTGTCCGTCTTGCATTATAGAAAGGATCGGGTCTGGCTGATGTTAGCTGGCTCTCTTTCATGGATCCAAATGTGGCAAATGGCCAGTCTGCCAGAAGTCACTGCGACGGCTAGTCCTGTTAGCTCAGCGCTCCATATGTTACCCAGGTATTTCAAATCACAACACAGAGTAATGTAGGGAGTGTTCGAATCACAGCTGTTACTAAGCAACAGCTCCATTATTGCACCAATCAGTTAGCATTACTGACATCGTCAGTCGGTACCCAAAACTTCACACACCTGGGACTATTTTTACAAGACAACAAGCACAAAGGGTTTATACAGTGAGCAGAAATGTGAAGGAATTTTAATTTCAGTTCGACTTTAATGCTAATTTGAACGATCTGCATACTCATACTGTAGATATGATAAGGCATTGTGTTCTTACAGCATATCTCCCCTAGACTGGCCTCCAGACATGCAGTATCCAAAAATGCATACCTCCACGACTGGCAAGCATCCCATAGTCTATCAGTCTGAGCCATTAGCGACATGATTGGCCTCTGAGAAGTAGCACACGTACAACCCTACCCCATTCTTTGCTGCTGCTTGTGCACAGTCAAACCAGACGTGTGCAAATAGACTGGGTGAAACCCAAATCCTATAAAGCCAAGCTCAAAAAGTCCAGTCCTCCACATAAGCTCTTCTCCACTCAGACTGGGCCATGGTTTATCAAGTGCCTCTCTTAACACCCTTCTACCAAGGGCCCTTCTCCAAGTGCCCTGTCCTCCAAGCTTCCACTTCTCCAAACACTTTTAGAATGGGAGTCATCTACATGCAGGTGTAGCCATTGTAGAAGTCCCACCTGTAGCATTTTATACTGATTTCCTCCTGAAGAAGAGTCTTAGTATAACTGCAAAGCGATGGGAAGAGGGGACTTCTACAATGATTTCGCCGCAGATGTCGGCCTCTCCGACTGTAAAGCCATTGCGATCCAACCAGAAAGAGCAGGGCTGGGGCGGTCGAAGCATCTTGGCACTCAGATCATATTATGTGTTGACTCCAGCTGGAACTTCGGTGATCTCGGTCCCAAAATGCCTTCGGTCAGCCTGGCCCGGGACTGTTTGACACTTCTCCTCATCTGCATGATCTCTACCACCACCGCACCGTTCTAACATCCAGTAGATCTTCACCTCTTTGCGGGCAACAAGACCTTTTTGTTTCCCTCTGAGCAACCCCCTCCCCCCACCTCAGCCCCACCATTTTTGAACCACCAAGTGCCAATGACATGGAATGACTGACGAGCATGACCCTTTTGAATGCTCATGCATGCATGACGATGCAACACCACACATGATGATGCTGAGATCATGATGCTGATATTAACGATGACGGTGATGTTGATGATGTTGATGGTGGTGATGAACACATCTTTATTTTATGTTTCATTTAACTTAAGCAGTGCAAAGCCTGGGGCCTTTTTTTCTGACAAACAGGGATTAAACAGCAGAGAGATAAAATAGATTTAAATTATTATTTTGAAAAAAGTCAAATCTGGGAAGAAGACATTTTTCCAAAAGTCGATTCTGTATTTGTGTCGAAAACTATGCCAAAATATTAAACCAATACTTTCATATAAATTGCAACGGAAAACATAATTGTATCTATCAATTTTCAGGATAATAACAGCCATCATTTTGTGATTTTCATGGATTGGACCAAATCGAAATCAAGGCAAAGAAAGAGACTACAAATATGTTAGTTGAAGCCCTACTCGCATGAGAAAAGAAGAGACGGTTAGAAAAAAAAAGGAAGAGACAAGAGTAATGCTACACGACAACATTGTCAAATGCTGGAAGGAAGGCAGTGAACACATCACAAGAAGAAAGTGACACATTCGAAGCAAAGGAGAAAAACAGGAGGGATCTGTGTAGCTCCCTGGGAGCTGGAAACTGGGTTAGGACACATGCGCAGTGAGCTCTCGTCTGGGGTTTAGTCATGTTTGTTGTGTAAATGAGTACGTCACGCCGCTGCGCATGCACTTCGTGGTACCCACAAGGCTCCGTGTGGCGATCCGCTCCACCGCTGCTTTGTTTCCACCCTCTGGTTACGCTGCAGTTTGTCTGCAGTGCCACCTCTCCTGCAGAGCGCTGAAGCGCCGAACAGGCCTTTATCCAGGCAACGTTGCCGTTCGCTAAGCTCCCTCTCCCGTGGGGAACTCGCTCACATGTAGGTCAGCCATATCAGAGAGTAGCACGATAGCCTGCTGGGAAGTTGAGTCGAACTGAAGGCACACAAAAAAACACGTATTTTTGTTGGATTTCTTTCACAACTCAGAAACTTAATCATACATCATAAATGCTGGGATATTTTACTAATCCCTTCGGCATGTCGGCTGTCTGTCAGAATTAGCTGACTCCTGGTTTTCTGGTACTTAATACCTTTTGGATTTTGTCTGTCTGCATGCCACTGGATTTTGATTGGAGGATAGTAGCTCAGCTTGCAAGCCACTCAGGGAATGAATTAGATAGAATGAGCTCACGGGATACGCAATCCTCATATGATCTGATCAGATCATTTCAGTTCAATCACAGCAAAGCTGATTAGAGAAGCACATTACAGCCATTATGAGACTGCAGGGGAAGCAAACTGCAAAGGGGACCAAACTGGATATCAAATGGAGGGAAAGTGATTTGAGGGGAGAGGAAAGGAGAGGTCTGTACAATATTAAGGAACAAAAAGAAGAGAACAAAAACAGCTGAAAAGAAGCAGGTAGAAAAAGAAAGGACTCAGACCAGGGTAGTGTGTGTGTCAGCGAGGCCTTGCCTCAGTCCATTTCTATTAATAAAGGCATTGTAGGAGGCTTAGCCACGGCCATTCCTGATACAGCTCAAACACATCCACACAGCACTCCAAGGTTGTACAATACCCAGCAACTGATGCTACTAAACAAGCAAAAGAAATGACAGAATTTTGTTGAATGGATGATGGAAGAAATATGTATAGATATCAGATTAATTTTTCTTGAATATCGGTGTTAAACTGTTTGAGGGGAGATAAGTGTTTTCGCTGTCCTGTCATCAAAAGTGCCTTCAAATTCTAAAAGTTTTAATTTTTTTTAAATGAACCCTATATCTATCACCTTTTCCTCTATCCATGACTCCTTTTGTGCCAAAACGGACGCTGAAGTTTGACCGGCAGAGTGAGGCGACATTTACAAAACCCACGCAGCTGAGCCATGACTGCATATGGTGTTAGCACAGCTGTATTTGTCGCACACTTTCTACCCGTGAGATAGAGGCGGACACAGATTTTGTCACACTCTTCACTCCTCTGCCTCGCTGCTACCTGACATCCAACTCCCAACCTGGAAGAAAAGCAGTGACATTTTCTAAAGCTCAACGCAAAGTGAGGGCGGGGGTTGTTGCAGCGGGTCGAGGAATAGTTAACCCTGGTGTTAATCTCTGTTGACTCCCTCAAGTTTCTTGTTTTTTCTTTGGTTTCCTTTTCACGTTTGGCAGTTTGTTCTCCACATTACTCGTCGTCCCTCCTAACAATGTCACAGTCCTGTACACTCTGTGTTGTGTGTCTGCCAAAAAGCTTGTCTCTTCTCTGTTTTCTGTCGCACTGGGACATTTAACTGTGGGGGGGTTATCATCACAATGAGACAGAAATACCAGTAGGATGATTACAAATTAAAAAAGTGAAAGGGAACACACTGTGTCATCTCACATGTTGACGCTATTAAAATGCATGCTCACATTATACAAAACAGACAGCTGTGACTTGTGCCTGATTGTGACCTGTATGTTATATACTTACAAGATATAACATAACACACATTACTACTGTGTAACAACAGAATGAGCCTGTACCTACCAAACCCACTCCACCAACCAGTCCGTGCCTGCTATGCTTTGCTTGACTTAGTCTAGTCCCCACCATATATTTCTGTGCCGGATGCATGAAGCCAAATAACACTTTTTATGTCAGCTGATCACACCACACATGTTTATATGCCATTGCAGTGGCCCAAGGCTCTCTTTGTAGATGTGACGGGGGGAGGTAACTGCTGTGTCGCTCAGTCAAAACTGTTGAGTAACTATCCCTCCTCGTCCTCCACATTCGCTGTCGGCGGCCAGGATGAAGAGCGGAGCCAGCAAGGCCTGGGGGAAAAACCAGGACGGGGTGGTGGCCAGCCAGCCCGCCCGCGTGGTGGACGAGCGTGAACAGATGGCCATCAGCGGAGGTTTCATCCGCAGGTAAGAGAGGTGTACGCGTCGTAATGCCTGAGATGGAGATGAAGTAAGGGGATGTAAACGAATGCACATGTGAACAGAAAGATACAAGGAATGCGAGCGTCCATGTGGAGGTGGTGCAGACATTTTGGGTTGTTAGAGAACCAGCAAGGGATCCACACAAAGGAGAGAGACAGAAGCAACCAGGCGGAAATCTCCTGTTCTGCCAACTGAAGCCAATGCATACGTGTCTTAAACTTGCATTCTCTCTAATGGCCATCAGGTGCAACTCCTCTGGTTGCAAAATTAAGTCAGATTGTATGGAAGTCTATGAGAAAATGACTCTACTTCTAACTTGATTTATTACCTCAGTAATAATAGTACCTCTGCTTTAGGGCGGGGCTACCTTGTGACTGTCAGGTCGCTGCCACTACCAGAGCTGTATCCGGCGTCTCTTCGTCACTCTTCCGCATTCAAAATATGGTCAATTCCATTTACTGGTTGCAAAAAGTCAAGATTGCGACGGCCATATCGCCGAACTCGAGGCTTTAAAACGGCATTCAAAAAAACAATTGGTGACGTCACGATGACTACGTCCACTTCTTATGTACAGTCTTTGGAAGCACTAGGTACAAAGTGGGACATTCTAAAAATATGCTCATTCACTTTCTTGTTGATAGTCAGATAAGTGGATTAATATGAAGCTACAGCCAGGAGACTATTAGCTTAGCATATATTAAGACTGTAAACTAGAGGAAACAGTCCATATACTAGAACATCTCAACATCACTGATGACCAAGTTATATAATAACTCCTTTTTTTAATTTGTACAAAACTTAAACCTATAAAACTGTAAATGTGTGTTTTTTTACCATCCAGTTTTTGTACATTAAACTAAAGAAATAGAACCCATTAATTAGCTAGCTCTTTCCATTTGCTTCCAGCTAAGCTAAGCTAATTGCCTCCTGGCTGAAGCTACATGTTGATTGTACCAGCATGAGAGTGATATCGAACTTCTCATTTACTGTAAATCCCTGCAAGAAGTCAAGGAATAAGTGTGTTTCCCGAACTATTAAGACTTTTTGGTTTTGCGTGAAAGAAAACAATCAGTTTGAGTTTTAACCGAACCAATTTAAATAGCTCGAATTGGTTTACAGCCACCAATTTTACGTTAATAACGATGTTCACTGGGCTCGGTTATAACTAATCAAAACCCAGGTTTTGTCAAATTTTTGGGACAAACATGACATGATTCAAGATTTGGGATAACTGCTCGTAATTTTGGACTGTCACAAATGTTTCGGGACATCTGGTTGTCCTGCATTTGTCCTTGACATAACTTAAACAACTAACACTGGGAATTAGAGTTTCATCTTTTTAATTGCACACACCACTGGTAATATACGTTTATGTTATATAGTATTGTCTGTTTCACACAGACAACATATTCACATATCTCTGTAATGTGTGAATAGATTTCATTCATCTCAATCTATATTCTCTCCAGTGAACACCATGGTGTTTAGAGGTTGTGCTGCTCTGTAAATTGAATTGGACCAGACCTGGAAATCAGCTGATATCATATTTAACACTTTGCGGCATCGCTGTGGTCCAAAATGTGTTGCAGTAAGACAGAATATGAACTGCTGTGCACATGATCCTCCTGGTGTCCAGATGCCTGGTCTGAGGTCAGACACCTTTCTTCAGGGGCCCGAGGAGGATTCGAGGTGGAACTTGGATGAGGGGGTCACAGAGGGAGCGGGCAGAGCCTCACTGAACCCGGTCCACATGGCAATATGTACTCTGTTCGACCTGGTGTGTTTCCGCCGATGTTGCCGTATTTAAATCTGCCCTTGTGTGTGTTTAGGGTAACAGAAGACGCCCGGGAAAATGAGATGGACGAGAACCTGGAGCAGGTGGGCGGAATCATCGGTAACCTGCGCCACATGGCCCTGGACATGGGCAACGAGATCGACACCCAGAATCGCCAGATCGACAGGATCATGGATAAGGTACCAAGATCTAGATTTCATAGCATTCTATTCTATTTATGATAAGGTTACATTTATTGTTTAACACATTATGCGTAGTATGCAGCTTTATTTAAGCCATTTGTAAAGATAAAGGTAATTACATTAAATAATATACCCTTTCCTGATTTGATTTACTTTCCACTGAGAGTAATATTATTATTTTTTTTTTAAAGATGATCTGTCTAAGACATAATGACAAAGTTTCCTATAAGTGTTTTCTTCTTAAAGGAGACTTTGACTGAGCTCGTTTTCAGTGACTCTTCACACATTTTTTTATATAAATCCACCACTTCTTAGTCACAAGCCAACTCCTCAGACCTTGTTTTGATAGGTTAGAAAGACCGAATGAAATCTGTAAATATCGTCAAAGCGAGAAAACAAACATTGTTTTACTGTATTCACATCTGGTCTCTTTAGCACTATTAAGAGAATATCATTTGGGAAATGTAGCGCGCAGGACATAAAATGTGTTTGTTCACGTGTTTCTCAGTATCTCTATTGATATAGCTGACTGTCAACAGACTAAAATCCTGTCCAGTCTCATTTTAAGCGAGTGGATGAAAATATGTTTTGTAAGCCAAAAACAGCAGAGCCCTTAAAGAGAACAATAATTATAATAAAATCAATTTTGAAGAGATGATTCAAAATCATTCTTAGGCCATGAGTTCAAGTTCTCTTTCCTTCTAAGAAATATTGACCAGACACCAAATAACAATTTTCAAAAAGTCTGACTCTTTTACTTGTTCAGTTACCAATTTAACTACTTTTTCTGTAAAAAAAAACCCGTCCCAACATGAAGTACTCCATGCTGTCCATGCAGTGGCCAGCAGGAACATAATTCTTGTAGATAAATAATGAATTCTTTATTTATTTAAATTAAATATATAATTATTTATATATTTATGTATCTACTTGTTGGCTTAAAAGTTGTCAAATTTATATTTTTATATATCGTAAAAAACAAACTCTAAAGTCTGTATATAGTATATTATGAATCAGTGGTAGCTCCAGATTAAATGGTAGATGGATGGTGGTGTCTCTGAACCACAGTAACCCATCCACCTCTACCCAGTAGTGTGGTTGTTACAGTAGTACTAATGCTGCATTTGCATGGAATCAGCCAGATGGTAAACGGCAAACTGTCTATCATTTTAGTGGATGAGAGCAGGACAGTGAAGAATACCAGCGGTAGACAGCATTGCTGTCCAAAGTTAGAATATTTTAACTTTTCACCGTCCTACCGCGACGGGAACTTACAGCCAGATGACCAGAACCTCAACCACATGAGGAGAAACTTAAAGAGAAAGCTGCATTTTACTGCTACATGCATTACTAGAATAGCTTAATAAAATAGTTAACACAAAATAATTTGATTTCATATATTGAATCCATCACCATAGCAACACATCGTCATGCGTGTTCCGTCTGGCTGTTTGTTTTCCCTGTGCCGTCCAGAAGGTGTTGTCCGTCTGCCTGATTCCACGTGAATGCAGCATCTGTGTTGCTGACAACTTACAATATCAAACCAATACAAGCAGACTGATGATTGTTCCCGTCCTTCTTTGTCCCCTCTTCCTTCACCCAGGCTGATTCCAACAAGACCAGGATCGACGAGGCCAACCAGCGCGCCACAAAGATGCTGGGCAGTGGCTAGACGCCCTGACCCCGGAGTCGGCGTGGTCATCCCGGTGTCCTACAGGCGCTGACATGCTTTCATCATGGTATTGACCTTCTAGGTTTGCACACATGCACATATCACCTACCCCGCCCCCCAACCCTCCCCCCATTGTAAATGTTGTTCTTTGTGTCGTCCGTCGAGCTTTTTCAAGATGATTGTCCTCGTAAAAAGATGATTTCTTATACTCCGTATATCATTCTTTCCAAAGGTTGTATATAGTGCTGACTTGATGGCTCTCTAGCTCACCTGTGAAGTTTTTATTCTCTTTCTCAAAATATATATATATATATGTATATTTATATATATATGTATATATATATATGTATATATATATATATATATACATATATATATAAAGTACACCGCTCTGGATGACAAGTATATAATAGGAATGCTATACAAGCTGTTTGTTTTGATTATTTTTTCTTTTCAGTATCTCAGTATCGTCTTAGTCGAACTGTGTCATTCCATGTAGGCTACTGTCATGCTTCTTATTTTGGTATTGTGGCGACAAAAGGCAGGAGGTTGAGGGGAGAAACGGGAGTAATGGTTTACTAAGCGTCTGTAAAGACGAATGGGATCGCAAAGAGCACTTACAATCAAAAGGCAGTTGTTGGTACATTTTCCTTCATCGCAATCACACTGAGTTACTGTTTAGACAATGTGCAACTAGACTCTCTATAGCTGTATTAGACATTGCATTCCAAGTGATGTGAATTGTGCGTTATCTGCATGACAAATGGTAGATTTTAGTCTTATAAATAAAACCTGTCTGAAAAATATATATAAAAAATGATAACATGGCAGTAGCAAATTGACAAAACGCATGCTCAGTATTAGGACACAGTTGATCGTTCCATACTCCTGCAAGTTTGCAATAGTGCCACTCTTTTTGTCTCGATATATTTACCGACTGTGACCATCTCGTTGTAAAATAATGCAAAAAGGGTTCAAAAAAGTGAGACAAAGACGTAAAAAACAAACATGAGGACTTGGGGTTGTATTGCAAAAAAAAAACACAATGACCTGTTTTCTAAATGATTATGCAGTTCAGTGATGAAGATGTTAATTATGTGCTGAAAGATGAGGACTGGTTGTGTATTGTAACATAGGTTTTGGATGCTCTGAAAAAAAACACAAAAAAAACATTTGCAATGTAAAGCAAAGACGCATATTTCTGAGAGACCTTACTTTTATAAGAAGACTGTATCTGTATCTCCCCGTGTGGTTTGTTATTGGTAAAAAAATAATGATACTATTGAATAACAATAACTATACTCTGAAACAAAAAATACATTCAAAAGTTTTTTTTGTTGCTTCTGTACTTTAGAGCTATGCACACCAAATCGCCAAACTGTCGAGTAGTTAGAGTAAGGTGATTAAATACCTATACCTGAATGACACAATAGGTTCAACCGTGAGATTGATGTCCTCAACGCATGTAATATTAAAGACTCCCTCTCTGTATCCTGTCAGTGTGTGAAGTGGTGGACATTTTGTAGCTAGCTGAATTGATTAAAAGTAATAAGCCCTAGTCGCACATGTGTCTGTCTTTATTGCTCCAGTGGGTGGAGGGTCTCTCTCTCTCTCTGAGGTCCAGAGGATATTTACAGAGGAAAACCCCTCAGGTTATGCATTTCTACATGTGGACTATCACTGATGTAGTCCAGCAAATGTCCTTGTTTCCTCACTTCTCCAAACAAGCATCATCTTTAGGCGTAGAGCCTAAATTAAGAAACTGTCAGTCAATGAGATTTATTCAGGCTGTGTGTAGCTAGACACTAGCTACACACAGCCTGAATAAATCTTGAATAAATAATACTCTAGCTGCTAGAGTATAACTTTGGAGGACATAAATGACTAAGACTTAAACATAAAGGATCCAGCTAATCGACACAAGTTCGACATGATGCTTAAAGCTACTGAAATCTTATGTATTTCTCTAAAAATATTCGATATTCACGACCAAATAAGCAACAATCTTACCTACATATATGTGGTTCGATCAGATTTGATTGAAAGCCATCTCTAGAGTCCCCCAAAAAAATAACGCAGCTGTGATTAAAATATTCTACTTCACACACTTCAACTACCAGTATTGCTCTCACTGCAATCTTTTTCAGTCCTTTAGTACTTGAATGAAAACTTAAAATACCTCGGTCAAGGTGATTGCTTGAGTGTTCGTTAAGGTGCTCCACATGGTGTGTAGGGTGTTGCTAGGATACTAATATGAGATTTCATAAGCAGTATTTAGTGTGCTGTTTTACTGGAGCTCAAGCAAGCACATAATACAGAGATTATAGTGATTAGACAGATGTGACCTACTGAGATAAAGTCCCACACAAAGTCCAACAAGTTCTTCAACAGCTTGGCAACATGCGGGTCGACACTTGCAGCCTTTTACTGAACCACTTACCGGTCCTCTTGGAGATAACCTTATTATTTAAATGACATGTTTCATTCACATCAGTAATAGCTACGGTTAAATGAATTTCAGGGTTTTTTAGGCCTCGTCTTGATATGAAGGTTGAAAATGTAGAACATCGCAAACAGTGCAACAGGTCCTGACCCAAAGGTTGGCTGAATGCCCTCACAGACCACGTGTCCCTCGATGCTGATCATCCACTGGCTGTTTGCCGTGGGCTCATTTTCTATTAAATAAAGTTTGAAATTAGTATTAAGTATTTTCTTCCTTGTCCAGTGCAATCTGACACCATTCTGAGTTGGTTTATGCCCCAGTCATAAACAAGGAAAAGGACAAGAAAAAACAACAAATCTTTATTATGACATTTTTTTATTTACACCAAAAGAGTGAAGCTTCTCATATCATATCTAACATCAGCGTATGCGGCAGACACATGAAAAGTGAAGAGAAAAGACAGTAGAACAAAACTAATAATGTTACGTATACAATCAAAAGAATCATTCAACAATCACTGATCAATACTCACATCAGCAAAGAATCAACAGCCCATCTGGGGCTTCACCAAAGTTCTATGACATCCAGGATAAACAAACTTAGAAGAAGCATTGGGTGTGCCACTGCATATGTTAACATGTCAGTGCAAGTCTTTGCACACATGCCATATGATATATATATATCTTGCTTTAGTTAAATGTCTGTCCATAACAAAGAGGCATTTTCAGCTTTAATGTGATAAAAGGAAAACTTGTGACATATAGAACAACAAAATGAGTTACTGTGTTTTAGCTAAACACGGCAATACTAAGCTAATTCAACAATATCATATAGTTTGAATGAACAGACTTGTCTATGTGATGAGCTGATTACGTTCGGTGAAGTAATGAAGCTAAGACAGGCCTTACCACAATGGACTAACGTTCAACAATAAAATTAATTTGATCTGGTTTTAATGTTGCTCCTGGGTCAACACACATACATGTAACGTTACTGTTAGCGTTACCTCAATTGTTCATCGTCTTGAACACACATCTTGATTTCTAGTCCCCTGTCCCTTTTGATAATCGTCCCATTTGCGGTTCTACAGTCGGTTCTATAATAGCACAAGTAAGTTAGGTTACTAATGTTACATCTTAACACCGTAATTGGTGATTTAAGTTATTGACGGTAAACTTTACTGGCTATGGTGTTAGCTAGCTAACCTTTCTAAGACTAATTGAGCTGAAGCTTGCTAAAGTTACAGCGCTTGTTCTGCCAATTTTAGCAACCGGATGTAATGAGACCGATCAAACTAAACAGTATCTGAGATGTTAACAGTTCAATAAATGTGCAGAAAAAACGATACTGGACAATTTGAATTTCGGGTGATAGGCGTAACTTTAGCGTAGCTCCTCGGGTGAACTCCACATAGACTGTGCTCAGAAGGATAAACTGAAGCTGTACTGTCCAAAGTCAAGTTCAGGAGCAGTCGGTCACGGCCTATCACTCAAAAATGACTTGTAGGCAATGAGCAGTTTGAATACTAAAAATATTCTGTCATCATAACAGACACATTCGCCTATAGACAGTACGATGTACAGTAGATGGATAGTGAACTTGTAGCATATATCCACCACTTCACAGAAAATACTGTACTATACTGATAGATTACAGTAGTCTGCTGTTATAGTTAATTTATGGCATTAACTTTTAATTTACATACGAGGGATGAACATTTAACTGTATGTTAGAATTATTATGAACTACGGTAAGATACTGTTTTAAATCCAGTGTAAATTTGCAGTAATTTATTACAGTGTCGGTGCTGTCTCCGATCTATATGCTTAATGTTAGCCGAGCTAACAGGCTGCTGGCTGTCGATTCATATTTAGCGTACAGACTAATGGATTTCCAGAAGATGTCAAACGATGAAGATGGTGATGATGATGCCAAGGTTACATTCTTGATGAAGTGATTCACAGTTTTTTTCATGGAGCCCTGTGAGCTGTTTTCAATGCGCCTGTCTCCAACACGCCTGTCGATGTGCAGAAGAAACTGTGTTGAAGAATTAATCAAAATGTTTAATGTGAGCTCTGTGTGTAACTTCCAACAGTCTGAGGCTGGCTGCTTAAAATGTAACCAGCAGGTTTGTCGTGCATAACTGTGGCCTGACAGTGCAGATGGAACAAATACCTGCTGCCTTCAGATGGCTGTAAAGAGTCACCTGTGTAAAGGAAATCCCTTCAGTGTAGAACTGAAGGGCACCAGAGAACAGCAGTGTTGATATTTACACGTTGGAAAGAACCCAGCGCCTATAAGCTGATGATCGACAGGGACGGGGGCAGACTCAGAGAGGATTGTGGAACACAGCACTAGCTCGCTAGCTGCATCAGAACATTAGAATGCCCTCTTTTGAACAAATGGAGGCCAGAAAACTCCATGAGCTGCAAATGATGAGCAGACTCTGCGTTGTACTGTAGCAGCAGCACAGCCAGGAAACAAACAGGCAGTCAATGTTTCCTGGAGTGCTACTGTACCTAAGGTAATTGGTTCAGTGGCGAGAGGCGCCAGTACTATTTATATTTTTTGTTGTTGTGGAGATATTTTATATCTGCTGTATATACATGTTGGGATTGATAACATTGTATGTAATATTATAGCAGCTTATGAGCAGTCCCAACACAACTTATATATACTTACAGTATATATTTCCAGCTTTGTTGTAAAATTACACATACTGGTATTCACAGATGAACTCTGTGTTGTGGACGCATTCTGATTGAACAAGTGTTTGTGGTTGACCTATGTCCCGGTTAACCTAAGTCCTGCATGCATATTTTCTGTTTATCTGGTTATTATCTGTTTGCCTGGTTGACCCAGTAGGGTTAACTCTTATCCATGTATGAACTTATGTCGCCGTGCCTGTGCTCAGCATTTCTACCTGTGATGTGGATAGCTGACCTTTGGGTTCATCCATGGCTGTCCCACCCCCATGTGACGGGAGGTTATAAAGGTCTTACGTTTTCCTCAGAGAGTTGAAGAAATTCTGCAGTCCAGCAAGCTGTGCTTTTCTTCCCATGATTTATGTCCAATGAAAAATTCTGATAAATTGATCTTTGACTTCAACCACATCTGTGACCTCTGTTCGAAGAAAATCAACTACCACATTTGTCCAGCCATGACTCTTTGTGTGATTTGTATTTTTTCAGTTTGTGGATGGTTTGAATAGTGTTTCAAATAGTTTTGGCAGTTGAGATTTGAAATCTAATAGCAGTACACCAAATAAAGAAACAACAATAATAGTAATGATGAATTGATATATATGTTTTCAGTGGTTCTAGTTTTGTATATCTTGTCTCGTACGTTGGCGACTGAAGTTTATAGTTTATCCACCTTTTTTGTACGCTTTGAGAGAGCTTCCACGGACATGCACCTCTCATATCAATATAATCTGAGATGTGCTGTCACATACAAAAACAAACACAAGAAAACACAGATGGATTTGGATGGATGGACAGAAGGAAGGACGGAGGTGATCACATAAGCTCCGCTCGCTGCTGAAGGTAAAAATAGTTTCTCTGAGTATAAAAGAAAAAAGGGAAAATCTATAAACATCATCTTCTCCCATTCTCTAGTCTCTAAAAATCATACAGAATACTAAACCTTTCTAACTAACCACATCTCCACATGTAAGGGACTATTTGAGTAATTATCTGTGTGCACAGCAGATGGTGTTCTAATCCATGAAACAAGTAAAATGTAAGTGTTATTCATTGTAGAACATAACATTAGAAGCTTGAGATGATTTAAAACAGATGTCTTGTGTCTACCCGACGCCGTTGGGAACACAATATTAAAGCAAATGCTTTGTTTCCATTCAACAAACCAAAAGTTTATTTCATGTGTCTTCAGTTTTGATCCAGTACAGGAAGAAAAGTAACCTACGAGTGGCCAAGCAGGAAAAGTCTGGGATTCATGAACGCCCCAAAAAAACAAACGGGGAAAAAATGTAAGAAACATTGGGAAGATTGACAGAGGACAGAACTCCCTCACAGGACTGACAGACATGCATCGATGATGTTTGGACAGAATAGACCAACACAGTGAAATTACAGTACGGACAATCACGATGACAAAACATGAATAGTTTGAAAACTGACCCTGGGAGATGTGTTACCGGGGGCAATAGTTCCTGGTCAGGTCTACCAAGGAAAAGTAGACCCATGGGAGGGTCCAGACCACAAGTGATTCACTGACGCTAATTGGGTCCGGTATCGCACACTGGTTCTAAAAAGGTTAAACTTCAGGTCTCTGGTGTGGAAGGAACCGGAGTTGGGGTGGTAGGTTACGCAATGCAGTGGTTCTGGAATAAAACTCCTGTAGTGGTGCTGGACTTTGCCTTTTGAATGTAAGAGGCGCCGGGCGGGTGTGGGGATACTCCCAAGCCGCTGACTCAGCACCGCTTTGTTGGAGTTTTCCCCAAAGAATGAGAGGGTCGCCTCTATGGGACTGTGAGTTGCTGAGAGATAGTCTCTGACTGTTGTTTGTAATTATGCACCAAACAGCAGCTATATAGATCTGCTTGGGTACTTCTACACTAACATGGGAAACATTGTACAAACCTGGAGAAAGCTGATGCTTTCATAAGACAAGACTAAAGAAATGAAGTAACAGTCGACTTTGATAGATGGATCCGCCTCATACGTCTCCCAGAAACAAAAATCCTTTCCGTTATACAAACACTCATTAAGAACTTCACCTGGGTGACATGTTACTTCTCTTTCTCTAAAGTCAGAGTATTCTCATTATCTGTGTGAGAAAGAAAAGATAAAACCTTCTCACAGGACAGGACAAAGATGCTTTGATGATCTAAGGCCTCTGTACACTGAAGGCCAAACTAACCTATGACCTGACTGCAAACTCAGAGGAAAATAAGACATAAAATGTAAACCATATAGGAAAAATATAAGCGTTGAATATAAAATCTTTTATCTTGATGTTTTAGGTTAATAATTCATGCATTTCAATTTTCCGTAATAAAATAAATACTCCGTTTTATTTAATTAATCTCTGTCCTCATGCGCATAATATGTTATTGGAAAGGAAAACCTAAAGTAAAATTTCATTTTTCTATTGCTGATAGAGAACACAAAGAGAGACTATGCTCTGAGCCAGAACTCTGTTATGATCAAATCATCTTGACTAGCATTAAACACATAGTAGCAGCTTTCAGAATTGATATGTGGATATGAATGTCATGCACTTGTAGAAGTCTATCAAAACAAATCTGTTGCATAAAAGTACACTAATGCAGAGAAATTTCAAATTAATGTTATTCACCAAATGTTTTGAGCTGTTATGGGCTATAATTGATGAATAGGGGCCAGAATATTGTGAAGCTATCACTTCCTGTGTTAATCACTTCAGTCCATACGTTACCATACCACAGGCCTACTCATTCGGACACAACCAAGAAATAGTCCTCTCTTCCCAGCATGCAACACCTCACTAACGGTATCTAATACCACACCTATGTACTTAATACAACGTATAACCCACCACCCAGCATGCAAGACAAGTGATGAAAAATGCATGGATACAATGCAGATCTCATGCAGAATGGCTCCCTCAGACTTTCTTTAAAAGTAATACTGTTCTCTATCTCAGTGGAGTTCAGATATGTGTAGTATACTTCAAGCCTTGAGTTAATTGTTGTAATTGCTTCACTGAGGCAGGACAACTCCGCCTATAATTTCTTAATGATCTGCTTCATTGAATCGTTATTCTGGATATATACCCAATGGAACCTGCCACATTGACAAAAACAAGACAGAAAATTAGAGTAACACAGCATTTCATGGTAAAAATAAAAGCAATTTTATTGAGAGCGGCAACAATATAGACCTCTGCAAGAAAGTGAGTTTTCCTGATGTTTGTTTCCTAGATTTAAGTAGAGCAAACAGAGACCAGCAGAGGTTCACCATTATACAGAGGAAAGAAGTGTTCAAAAGAGACATATTGTGCTCATTTCCAGGTTCATACTTGTCTTTTTGGTTACTTCTAGAACATGTTTAATAGTTCAAAACCTTTTTGTTCTTTCATACAGTCTGAGTAGAACATGATATTGGCAAGCTTCTAAAGAAGATATGTCTACCAACACTCAACAGTCTTCTTAAATTGTTATTTTAAGATAAAAAAATGTAGAAACATAGATCTACGTTAAAGTACATGTAGTGATAGACAATCATACCAACTGGCTGATAAAAGCCCTGATTTTTAGAGAATAACTAAATCCTGTCTGGTGATATTTGGACTTTCTACAATGGCATCTTATTTCAAATGAGTTAGAGTCTTGCAATGGAATTTAAATGTATCATGTGACTGCTGCACCATAAAGGTGAACTGCCATTCCATTGTGTTTATGTGCACCTTTTCCAAACTTTTCCTTTTTAATTGCAAGAGCAGATTCTGTGTAAGAGTTATGGCGATTAAATTCAGATAGGCCACACCTTGAAGAAGAGTTTGGTTACTCATTCAATTAGTGTGACTCACTGTATGAAAAACTACATTTATTGAGCTATTGAATATAGTTAATTTAGAAAGGTCTGGATGAAATTTGATGAACAAGAGTCAAACTTTGTTGTGTCCATAAGATTTATATTGAACAAACTCATAAAATGTGCTCCTGTGCCTCACAGCCCTTGAATTATTAACTAAAATTTAAAGTGCCCGCAAGATTGCGTAATGTGTAAGATTATACACATTATACCGCTCAAATAATTTGTTATCACACGAACTACTGGATACCGGCTCACAAGAGGTGCAGCAAGAGGGGATTTTATTATCCCACTCAGGAAAAGGGCTTTCAGTCAGTCTGCATTTTCTGTACAAGCTGCACTAGACTGGAACTCCATTCCAGGGACCATTAGAGAACTACAAACATACAGTTAATTTAAAGCTCAATTAAATAAATTAGTACCCAGCTCTGTCAGCACTAGAACGTAACTGCTCCTCACTGTCCTCAATCTGTCCGTGTTGAACTTTCCCTGTCTGTTGTCAGCTGTCTGTCTGTTGTCAGCTGTCTGTCTGTTGTCAGCTGTCTGTCTGTCTCTCTCTCCCCCTCTGTCTGTCTGTTGTCAGCTGTCTGTCTGTTGTCAGCTGTTTGTCTGTTGTCAGCTGTTTGTCTGTTGTCAGCTGTCTGTCTGTTGTCAGCTGTTTGTCTGTTGTCAGCTGCCTGTCTGTTGTCAGCTGTTTGTCTGTTGTCAGCTGTCTGTCTGTTGTCAGCTGTTTGTCTGTTGTCAGCTGTTTGTCTGTTGTCAGCTGTCTGTCTGTTGTCAGCTGTTTGTCTGTTGTCAGCTGCCTGTCTGTTGTCAGCTGTTTGTCTGTTGTCAGCTGCCTGTCTGTTGTCAGCGGTCTGTCTGTCTCTCTCTCTCTCCCTCTGTCTGTCTGTTGTCAGCTGTCTGTCTGTCTTGACTTTGCCGGTCGACCATCGTCTACCTGCATGTCTTTTATTGTTGTTTAGCTGTGTCTGACTGATTTATATATATTTCATGCTTGTATGTTCTGTGCCTCTGACATGGATGTTTTTTAGTCTCTAACAACGCAGCATAATCTTGTCTTTAGTCCATTCTATTTTAACATAGTTATCCCTCATTTTATTTGCTTTGTGTGTGTTGAATTTGTGAGCCTCTGTGTTGCATGTCTTGTTACTACTTGACAATGTCTAAGAGTCTCCTGAATGATGATACTACGTATTAATATTCTCACTATATTTATTGTTTGTGCATGCATTGTAAAGCGTCAATATTGTATAACCTTGAATATTTAATTTTATTTCTGTTTTTAGGTTTGTTTTGTAACATCTGCCTCTCGGGACTACAGATGAAAAATAGCCTCTTGGCTAACTCTGGCATATTTACAGAAATGTTTTTATCAATGTGCACTGTCCCCTTAACAAATAAACCATTATAAATTGTTATGTATCGTTAAGTGTAGGAAATTAAGTAAATGTACTGTACCCTTATTATTCATAAAGACAAATACTTTGCCAGCATATATGTATGCACAAACAAAAGCCATTACATTGTCCCAGACCTAATTAATGAATTACTATATGAGCGATCTGGATTCAACTTACCATCCCAGTTGTAAAGTCGGTGCTAAAGTTGTCCAACTCACTGCCTTTTATTTCCAAAAAAGGTGACATACATGTGGTCCCTTGTTCCTACATGTTGCATGTTGTGACCTGTTTTGACCTCTGGCTTGTACTCAGCCATTGTCAGTCCTTGGAAACTGCTTGGAAACTTCTCTGCAAAAGAAAATAAAAAGGTTGATTGGCCACCAATTTTGTCACGAGTCCAAAAAAATGGGAATGGAAGAGGGAAAGAGGGGGCAGCCAGGCAGGTATACTGTAGGTGCCAGGTAACAGGTGCCATCAGAAGCTCAAAAGATAATCTGGGTGTGGGTGGAAATGTGCAAGTTAATATGTATTTTCTTTTGCTTCTTGTTCGACATATGGTCTGATAGAAGCTGGCTTTTTGCGAGTCCCTAAATGTCATCACAAACAGTCAGCTTATTTTCATGTATTATAGCATTACTACAACCAAATGTCAGACTACAGAAGCTATGGCTGTGAAAATTGACATTTGCTATGTTTTTATAGAAGGTGTAGCCAAGAAACAGCAAAATCAAAAAATACAGGCAGAGGGTGGGGGGTCTGCAGATACAGACACCGCCACACACTTCTAGTGGGTCATAAGTGATGTAGTTTGTACTGTTAGCTCTGTTGCACCGGTAGCTACGAGCTACGGGCTCAGGCGTTGCTCTTGTTGAGAGCCATTGAGAGGCAATTGAAATGCTCCCAAATTCATATTATGCACCTTTAATCAATGTTTTTTCACTTGCACTTTAACTAAATTAACTTCCTCTGGCTTACCTTTGAACAGGAGAGCAATCTTTGTAATGTGGCGCACAGTTCTGCACATCATTGTCAGTACAATTGCTTTATCCTCTCCATCAGTTGATACTACCAGCCATTTGCAGAAGGTCCTTTAATAGTGCCTCAGAGTCAGCAGGACTGTGATGGATGTGTATCTTTGCTGATCACCGGTTGAATCTGTTCTAAGCTGCTGATATGCAATGTAATCAGGATTTATTTCTTTGGTTATTGCACTCAAACTCATTATTTTAAAGCTGATGATTATGGTTGTGATAGGCAGCTTCCTGTTGTGATACAAAGAATTGCCGAGACACGCCATGGCTGTATAAAGTTTATCAAAGGCTTAGATGTTCCTTATTTAATACTGGGAGGTTTACTACGTGCCTGTAATCTCTGAGGGGAGAGACAATCCTTCATGAATTCACGTCACATCTTGGTTTAACCTGTGATGCTAGTTCAGTATGTTTTTGTTTTGTTTTTTACTGTGATGTCATCTCTCTTATTTATATTGTTGTTGCTTCTATTGTTTGTTTTTACCACGTGAAGTGCCTTGAGTACCTTGTAAAGTGCTTTACGAATAAAATCTATTATTATATTTATGTTGATTTTGCTGATATGTTTATATTTTGTCCTTATATTTTATCCTTAAATGTAAAGTACTTTAAGTTTACTTAAAACTAAATTTGCTACATGAATACAATTTATAAATTTCTGAAAATGGCACATTTACAAGACTTTCCTTTTAGTGTAGAAAATGTCTTCCTGAATTGCGTGGCAGTAATATTGTAGAAGAATACATACACATTGTTTCATATATGTTTATTTATTTAGTCCTAAGGTCACTGAGAGATATTACATTTCAATCAAACACTTGTGGACCAACAGATGTGGAATGAGTTACCAAACTCAACAATCAGTCAGCGCTGATGTTTTAGCATTAGCTTAAAAAAAACAACTGACTTGCTTGTGAGTAGAATTACCAATGAAGTAACCATATTAATGTTGTGTTTTTTTCACCAATTACATACTTTTTACTCACGCTCAAGTTATGTTGACTTTTACATCTCTAACAGGTATGTGACACACTGAATAACACCAATTGAATCCCATGCCGTTTTTATTTGAACTGCAAACAAAACAAAAGATTAGTCATTAAATACAGGTTCATACTGGTGAAGCTTGACCCTGTACAAGAACATAAGCCGTCATACATCACTATATATACTGTTCTGTACTCGTATGTGTAAAACATAAAAAGGAATTGATTACATAGCATAAATAACTTGTTACTGTCACAGCCTCTAACTACCACCAAACTAACATGCAGGGAAATATGCTCCTGTATTCTTGTTCTTGCTTGCATATAAATGCTGAGGTGCCAAGTTTTATGTGAGAATTTTTATCAAAGACAATTTACCGTATTATTACAGGAGTTAGCACTTCTCCTCCCCTGTGGCTATTGCTGAGGCCATTGTCGAAGTTACAGGGGTCTCTGGTTGTGACAGTTTCATCATGGGGAGTGTAATGCCTGCCTACCATTCGCGAACGTGATGTAAATGGGAAGATTTCTTACCATGGGACCGGTGCCCTGGATTTGGTCTGTTGTTGTGGGTGTCAGCTACTATGTATGCCTCGTCTCACAACAAACAAACTTCAAACATCTTCTAAGCCTCCTTAGAGCCTCCCAAATGATTGTTTTGCCCCTTTTGAGAACTCTTTTTTTTCCCACAGATTTTTGTTCTGCACCAAAAGATGCAATGTGTTCACTGTTAACAATCTTTACTCCAGTGAATTACAATGCAATGTTTTTTTTCTTTTTTTTTTCAGGGGAGCTAAATTGGGATTGGTTGGCTTCTGTCTCTGATCCTTTGAAACATTTTGGTGACTTTGCACATCTGATACAAATTACAGATTCACCGACACGGTCCAATCGTAAACATCCCAACAAAAGCCAACGCTCCTTGACTTTTATTTTTTAAACTAATGCTCAACACAAATATAAAGCCTCTCAAGAAAAGTTGCCTTTTGATTTTAACTTTAAACCTTTTACTGACTGAAGAGGATGCTTAAAAAAATTATGAACATCAGGAAATTAGCTGGTCTTGATAGATCACATGATGTCATCACTGCTCAGCAGATATTTGTTGTTTTGGACTTTGATGCATATCATGAGTCCAAGCTCAAACAAGTACAACCAAAACTGCTCATTTTGGTTATTCCCCAAGATATGTCTATGTAAAGCATAATTCGCACAAAGATACAGGTACCCCATCATAGACTGATTTAATATGATACAGCCTAGTGTATAGTCTTCCAGAGTTTAACCCACAACCAAGCATGCAAGACGGAAGTTAAAAAGGGTATTGATATTGTTGCCTAATGCAGAGAGCTCATGGCTTGAGTTAAATAGTAATACTGTTCTCGATCTGAGCAGGGTCAAGGTAGCTGTAGGGTATTTCAAGCTGCAAGTTTCTTGCTGAAATTGCTTCACTGAGGTCGGACAACTCTGCTTGAAATTCCTTCATCATCTGCTTTGGAGCAGGCTCCTGGAATCGTTCTTCGGGGTATGTACCCATGGGAACCTGCCAAAAGGACAAACCGAAACAGTAAATCAGATTGACACATGCTTTTTTTTTTTTTTAAAGCACTTTTAAAAATGTGGACGTGTTCGTCGTCACCAAACCTACCATGTCAGAGTACGTCTCTGAAAGTACGCAAACCAGTGCTGCAAAGTTCACCGTCTCGCCAACATCTGGGAGGGTCTCCAAAATTGTCTTCATGCTTGACTGCCCCTTAGTGGTTGGAGGAGGATTGTGCAGCAGGAGTGCGCCATTTGGCACCCAGGAGTAGTAGTCAAACTAAATTATGAAAGATATTTTATATGTAACAACTCTGATGGAAAACAAATTCAATAAACTTAATTTAATGTCAAACATTGTAAAAAAAGTTATGTCAATCTACATTGGGAATTCAACCTTTGCACCATTATAGGGCATTCATGACTGCTGCATTTTAGTCTATTCTAGTCAAGATCAGTCTATAACAATGCACAGTGTCTACTGGTTTGATAGTCGAGTAGTCTGGGAAACCTTTTCCCCAATGTAATGCTCAACTAAATAAAAAAAGTGTAATGACTTAAAAGCAGATTGCAGACCTGCCAAATGTTCATACAGCTGTGTTAGTTTTAAAACTAACTCATACACATTCAAACATCAATATATAGTCCACTGGCTCAACTAATTACCTGCCCATTGTTTACTGCAGCATGTTGACCCGTCACTGTGTAGATCACCATGGTGATGAATTTGATCACCTCCTCAATGGTATGAACGCTTGCTGGAAACCCTGTTGGTAGCACAAATTCTATTAATTAATTATTGGCAATCCCTATCTTCATTAAATATTCAAGGTTACTATTAAGTTTTTATACATCTTGTGTTTAAAAAATAACTTCAGAACATGGGTTAAATACCTGAGTCTTTGTTTCCTAAGAAGCCATGTGTGAATATCTCACTGATCCATTCCTGCAGCTCAGTGTCTTTACCCACTTCACTGTCTGAGGGATAGTAGGACTCCACTGCTGCCCTCACAAAGCTAGTGAACACAAAATTTATACATTTTTTATACGTGAATAAGACAGAAATACTCTAAGCTGTTGCTTGAAGAATAAATCGGTGTGGACAGTTGCAATATTTATTGAAAGAACCTGTTGATGATGTTCCACAGCTTCAGGCCATCATCTCTGGAGTAGAAGTTGGGGATGGATTCCAGTCCTCGTGCAGTGATGTCCTCTGGCAGACAGAGGGAGCTGTAGGTCGTTTCAGAGAGAGCCCTTCTCATGAGCTCTGTCAGTCCGTCATATCCAAGTGAACTCTAATAAATCATTCATGCACACATTTACAGTCAAACAAAGTTCAAGTACAATAATTATGCATTGTTAAAAAGTTAAAGGCTATAACTTCGTCTTGCAAAGGTGCAATTTAATTGGAGTCGATTGAATATTCAGAAATATGTATTTTACAGAGCCATACTATACTCAAAGCCCCGTCAGGTCCAAAAAGAGTTGTGCGGGCTGCAGTGTTTATGTACAGAGTGGACCGGAAGTGTGGAATCAGCAGCTGTACAGACAAAGGGAAGAACTGTAACAGGCAGCACATCTTGTTTGTGTTGATAACCAAAGGAATCCAAACAACTGAAAAAAAGTGTTTTTTCTTTTACAAGAGTAAACCCTGATGGATGCAAAGTTCTTGATCTCTAACAAGTTACCTGTCACTTCAAAAAAAATAGAAAAAATGGAATACTCAGTAAAAAGGTAAGGCTCAGAGGGGGTTCACCATTGGTGTGAAAAAAAACAATAAAAAAACCAACAAAAAAAACACATTCTTTGGAAAGATCTTACAAAAGGCCAATACATCTTTGCTCTGCAATATTAAGACTGTTGCTTACTAGAATGAACACATACACAATTGGTTTACTATGAAAAGAAGCCTCTGTGTGATGTGCCTTTCAAAGTGCTGTCTTTTCTAGATAAGTCTGTAAAAAAAAAAAATACTCAAATGGAGGGCAAGGTTCCCTGAAAAGTATCTGGAGAATCATACGCAAATTTCTTTTATAGACTGAATGACTATGTCAGAAGGGCAACATCCCATTTAGAGTAGATGTGGTCAAAGAAAAAGTAGTCAGACTGTGGACTATCATCAACACAACATTGGTAAACTCAAGTGAAAAATGTTTTCATGCTACCAAGGGCAGACTTTCTTAGAGACATGTAACTTCATAATGACCCACAAAGAACGTAAAAAACCTTTAACAGTACACTGCGACAGGAAACACAGAACGAGACAAAGAGGGAATTGACAAGACACTTTATAAAATCATTTATAAAATAGTACTTAGGATGCAAACTAAATATTTGCGTGCGTACAAATGAGGAAATGTTCGTACACCAAAAAATATTCAAATTTATAAAACTTTGCTCACCAGTGCGCAATTTACTTTTAAAAATCCCAAATCAACCTGTAAATGTCTGCAGCTGGATCAGCCTCACATCCCATCCTCTATACGCCCAAGTTCAACCATAAATGCTCAATGCAAAACACAGAATGAATGAAATGAGCCTGCTGATCCATGGTTCTTTATAGTGAATCACAGCATCTACCAAGAGGAAGACCTAGAAAAGGATTTTTTGACACAGAAATCCAAGTGTTTGTTGATGAGGCAACCCTGAACAGTTGTTCTCTCCTAATTCTTCTATTTCCGCAGTCCTAATATCGTGTTGCATTACACGTTTTGAGTGCCACCACAGTATTTATATATGTTTACAGCATTCAGACTGATTGCTTCCAAAATGACCGCGACAATCAGTGATGATTTATAAAAGGAAGTTTGATAGGTGAACCCGATTTATTTATTGTCTTATATCATTTAATGTACTTTGTTTTTCATACCAATCTGGTGTTGGCAAAAACACGTAAAGTGACTCACCAAAGGAGGACACCCTCCCTAACCAATCAACAACCAGAAAAAAAAATTGACATTGCCTTGGTGAGTGTGAGGATAACTGGCAGTGAAGTGATGGATTGATGCAATAGCATATTAAATAAATTACAACGTTTTAAACACAAAAATTACATTTGTCCTGAGGCATTTTCAACAGAGTACAAATTTCCTTTTTGCACATTTAGGTTTCCCTTTCAAGCAGTACCTAGCTACTAGCATTAGCCAACACAACAGTTAGATTGTTGTAACAACCCTGAAGAACTGTAAGCTAACAACAAGGATGGATTTAGACATGGGGCGTGGCAGCTGCAAGGCGTTGCTAGCACAGCCTTGGGGCCACATGACCCACGGTGGGTCATTATGGTGGCTGCGGTGGACCAATGTGCTTCTGTACTTTGCTCACCCAGGACTAGAGCCCGGTATGAGTGACGGACCGCTGCAGAGGCTGCATGCCATGAAGGATGATCCTACTGTAACGTACTCTGGGCTGCGTCAACCCTCATTAAACTGACAGGCTTCTTGTAACAAATTACGCATTGAAAAGGATTATCCCGTTCAAGAGCCTGAAGTGATCGTATTAAAGAAATCTTGAAAGCCATTGTTTTACTGCTTCATTTTTCATTGAACATGAGAAAGAAGAGATGACCCCAACCAAGCTGACTCCCCAGAAGGAAGAATTTGATTCCCACTATGTCCCTCAGGCTTTGAGGGGGCTAACCATTAAGTGTACTACAAATAAGTTGTTGAAAACTGATACCATATGTGAATTAGAAAATTTGGGGAATGAGATGGAATAAATAACATGCAATATAGGCTAAGGCTCAGATGTGAGTCTTGTACTAGGCCTCGACACTACATAAAATTACTTCCATCTTTTGTTTCTCTTTATTGCTTTCTGGTAATACTTATTTATTTATATATATTATCTCTGAATCATTTAACAAAAATAGATATTTTTGAAATTGTAATGTTATGTGACCATTCTGAGGTCAACATGACATATAAGTTAACATATATAAAGTATTCACATTTGACCTTCATTTAATGCATTCCTCATCTCTTTTTTGTCTTTCCCTGTCTCTGCTCTATCGACTCTAGTAACGACCAAAATTATACCTGTAAAATCAATGTCAAAAGTCAGATCATCAGTTCAGATCAATGGAATAGATCAAAAAAAGTGCACCAGCAATCTACCTTATAGAGGGGATGAATCACAGAGAAGCTGCGGAGAGCGGCAACAACATAGACCTCTGCCAGAAAGTGAGTTTTCAAGAGGTGTTGGACTGCTTGATGATCCATGGAATCAGCATTTTTAATAAACATCTTGGCAAGCAGCCAGTCAGTCTCCGAGTCACTGGGCAGAAAGATGGGGTTCTGCTCAGAAGGTTGTTGCTGCAACTGGAATTTGATGAAAACATATTTTGTTTTTGGAAGTTAAAATAGTGCAACTGGACTTTTGAAAACATAGTAATGTACTGTGGAATCTAATAGATCATGTGACTAGACCTGTATTGCAATGGGCATCAGTTTGTTTTCTGGGTTCAAGTAGAACAAACAGAGACCAGCAGTCACATGCAGATCGTCGGCTCTTCGGGATATTCCATCCATCTTCTTCTGGTCAGAGAGGAATATATTGCCTTTCTATATGGGAAAGAAAGACAGAGGGAAGAAGTGTTTAAAGCATTAATATGTTTCACAGATAAAACGAGGCAATATGATATTGGGATGAGAAACACACAAAATTATCTCCCAAAGCAGAGATTATCTCCAAACTAAAGCCACTCTTCTTCTTTCATACCTTCATTTCCTCCTGCAGAGAGCTTCCCTCTTTCAGGAATGGCTTCACCATCTCCTCTGTGACTGGAAAGTTTGGGGGAAGCTCTGAGCAGCGCTTGATCACATTGGGATTGACTCCGTTCAGAAACTGGAATCCATAAAAATCATCTTCCTTCCAGTGCTCTGTAACATACTCTGGAAGAATTGTAAATATGATAAATAATATATTATCTATATATCTATCAAATATCTAACACTTTCAAGTACAACATGTTGATCATAGTCATTGCTGGTTTCTTCCTAAGATGTTTTTACTTTGCATAAAATTAGTTGTTTTACCCAACAGGAACAACATTTAATCTAATGTAATTCAACATTGTTAAATCATTTTGAAGGATAACATTGTGGAATTAAACGTAAAATAATATACAGATACAGTAGAATTTCCTAACTGACAATAAATGTTGGAATGGTGCTATCACACAGGGCCTCTGTTTCTTTGAAATATAGTCTGTTAAAAAAAGTTAAATAATTTAAAGTAAATTAATAATCATAATTAGAAAAGAAATGTTATACAAAATACATATTTTAGGAAAATATTCTGTTATTATGATGAGGTGAGTGACCTCTGTGTCTATCCACGGCTAATCTCATATTCTGCTGCCAGAAACAGCATAATGTTTTGGATACCCAGTTATGGCAGTGGTGACTCATACTTAAAACAATTTTTTTTCCCTGTTTTATATTGTCATTGACTACCTGCTGACTCCTCTCTTAACTGGCCAGTAGGTGCTGCTAGTGATTACACAGCCTCGAGAGATGGTGTGTTTGACTAACAGTTAACGGAACTATCGTACAATTAGCCAATTATGGGTGTATTCAGTTGTATATACACACACACCTGGCCGATATCTACACTCTGCTGAGTGCACCTTTCTAGTTAGAAGTGTTCCTTGGGTTTTCATTTTGGGATCATTTTTTAATTTTTGTAAGTCCTAGCTAGATTACAGAGATATTAGTCCCGAGTCTACTTAAATTAAGATGCAGTATAACAACTTTTCTTAAAGTGCTTTATACATATTGTATTATTTCAGGCAGTATTGTAAAATTAACTGTTGTTGCGTTGAACGGATGATAGTGTCTGCTAAATGCTCATATTCATTCACTTGTTATGAAATGATGTCAATGACATTATTGTTGTGAGTTGCGCTGCAGATCTGGATAATGGGATAAAAAAAAAAAAAAAAAAAGAAAAGAAAACCTACCTGAAACTGTTGTCTTTTTCCACCAGAAGATTTTTTTCAAGTCTTCAATGCTTTCCCATTTTTCAATAGATCCAAGCAGCCCCTTGAGCTTGAGTTCAATACCACTGAAGTAAGACAGGGTAAAAAAAAAAAGGTATTCCGAATTCATGATTAAACCGCATACTGATATTAATGTTTCAAATTTACTTTTTGCCTCAAAACATAAAAAATATTACTATAATGGATTCCGGTTGTGTCCATTGCATACATTAGCTATGTCAACTTACATTTTAATTTTACCATATTGTATTTCAGTGGATTTGGACTTAGAGAAGTGGATTTCAGCTGGGAGCTCCGACACCTTATTGAAATGGTTGATGTAGGGTAGTCCTTCAGCCAAAACTTTCCATCTAAAAAACAATCCAACAAAAAAAACAAAGTTACCAAAAGGCATGTATAAATTTCTCCAGATGAACTTCTGAGACCATAACAGCAGCTCCTGGTACATACTGTACTACACACATAAAAACTTACTGGTAAAAGCTCTTTCTAAGTATTAGTTCTTTTTCACGGTGGTCAATCAACAGGGGATGTTCCTCCTCAAAAACCTTTAAGGCTGAGGCATGAAAAGAACATAAGATCAATACAACTTTAAAAGACCAAATTGACAAACTGTCAACAAAACAAACGTGTGAAAAGTGGCATCTATAAATCTCCATATTAATGATCTTTCATCAACTATTTGGAGCACTTGAAACAGACCTCTCCCTCCTCTCAGCTCCACCAGTTCTCCTCTTGAGATCCATCTGTAACAGGGGAAAAGAATGGCTTCTCCTTCAGGGGTCGTCACCACTATTTTGGAGAGGTACCACTCATCTTCTGGGAATAACAAAAAAGGATCTTTCTCCACCTTGACCAGCAGAAGTTTCCCGAGGGACAAATTGGTGCTCAGGGTGTAAGTCCCGGTCTTGAAATAGAAGTTAAAATGAATTTAAACAAACAAATACAATATAATACAGTTCAACATGAATGTTAGTGTTGTAAATACACGTTAACCCTTAATATACCATGATAGATAGATAGATAGAGGTATTAGTATTAAATTGAGACTTAACCAGTTAAAAAAATCCTTCACAGTAACTTAAAGTGTGTTAATTATATAAAAGGTAAATGTTTCTTCAATTAGTCAGAAGACAAATACTAGCCAAGCATATATGTATGCACAAACAAAACCCTGACCTAATTTAAGGATGTTCAACAGGATTCAACTTACTGTCCCAGTTGTATGGTCGAATCCAAAGTTGTCCAACTCAATTCGCTCACTCTGCCCTTCAGTTCCAAATATGGTGACGTATATGTGGTCCCGTGTTCCTGCATATTGCATGTCACCTGTTGTGACCTCTAGCTTGTACTCAGCAGCCATGGTCAGTCTGTGGAAACCTGACTAGAAAAAGAAACACATTTAGATCTCTAAATTGCATTGTGAACGCTCCAATTCTCTGTAAAAAGACATGACACTGTTTATGTATTTTTTGTTACGGTTTTCACTAAACATTTTAAATTTGCAAATAATTTATTATTTAGCTTTTAATAGTTTTTCTAAACTACATTTTTTTGTCAACAGGCATAAAACAACCTAACACTTAACTTTGTCTAGGATTATCCCGTTTACATTACTACAAGTGTATTTAGATCATCAACTGTCATACCATGAGGAAAGAAAAGGAAAATTCCTACCTCCACCTTCAGATTGAAGCTGTTCAGTGATCTGTGTTCCTGCTTGTTGGCTCTTGTAAGCCTCTCCACCCTGACGTCTACCTTTTTGTTACTACCTCCCTCACTGTGCAGTGACAAGAAATGTTGTGTTTCTTGTTTTCTGTCAGGGTTGGTGGAACGAAGAAGGCAGGACCCAAATGCAGACTCATCAGAACAGGGTAGTTAAATGCAAACAAGGTTTTAATTCATCAAGGACCAGCCGAGACAGCCACGGGACCCAGGATCAAGCAAACAGACAAATGCACAAGGAGGGACCAGACAAACATGGCTTAAATACACAGGGGAGGTGCAGGTGATCATCACGAAGACAGGAAGTGAAGTGACACCAGGAAACACGAGACAGGGAACCTTCAAAATAAAACAGGAAACCCACACTTAACAAAACCCGATACCATGACAGTTTTCAGCAGGTATACAGTACGTGTAGCTGCAGAGGGTCAGGGTCAGGAGCAGCTGAACTAAAGCATGCTTTATGATCCTACTCTAAAATGCTCTACCACATGAACTAATGTCTGCTACAACAGACTACTTACTACTACTTCTGCTACTACTACTTGCACAGAAATAGAAATAAGGGACACCAAAACTGGGCAGATGATAAGAAATAAAACATGTATATTCAAGTGTTCTATAAATTGGAAACAAGAAATTGAGCAAATAAATACATACCAAATAGATATACATGGACTGAATGATTATGTACAGTATGCATCTTTAAAGATGATTATATACTGTATAAATAGTGTGTAGGATTTATATTGACACTTACAGATGATATGTACATTAAAAAGCAAATTGTGCCTAAAGAACTGTAAAATGATAATGTATTACGACAACAGTGGATATTTTGGTGTTACAGGGTTAATGACAGTGTATGACTGATGTTAACTGTTCAAAACATTTTGTGTTTCTTGTTTTCTGTCAGGGTTGGCGGAACGAAGAAGGCAGGACACAAATGCAGACTCATCAGAACAGGTAGTTAAATGCAAACAAGGTTTTAATTAATCACGGAACAGCCGAGACAGCCACGGGAACCAGGATCAAGAAAACAGACGAACACACAAGGAGGGACAAGACAAACATGGCTTAAATACACAGGGGAGGTGCAGGTGATCGGACACAGGTGGATTAATTTAACCATCACGAAGACAGGAAGTGAAGTGACACCAGGAAACACGAGACAGGGAACCTTCAAAATAAAACAGGAAACCCACACTTAACAAAACCCGATACCATGACAGTTTTCAGCAGGTATACAGTACGTGTAGCTGCAGAGGGTCAGGGTCAGGAGCAGCTGAACTAAAGCATGCTTTAGATCCTATCTAAAAAGCCACGAGAGAACTAATGCTCCGCTACAACAGACTACTTACTATTTTCTGCCACTAATACTTGAACAAAAATAGAAATAAGGGACACCAAAACTGGGCAGATGATAAGAAATAAAACATGTATATTCAAGTGTTCTATAAATTGGAAACAAGAAATTGAGCAAATAAATACATACCAAATAGATATACATGGACTGAATGATTATGTACAGTATGCATCTTTAAAGATGATTATATACTGTATAAATAGTGTGTAGGATTTATATTGACACTTACAGATGATATGTACATTAAAAAGCAAATTGTGCCTAAAGAACTGTAAAATGATAATGTATTACGACAACAGTGGATATTTTGGTGTTACAGGGTTAATGACAGTGTATGACTGATGTTAACTGTTCAAAACATTTTGTGTTTCTTGTTTTCTGTCAGGGTTGGCGGAACGAAGAAGGCAGGACACAAATGCAGACTCATCAGAACAGGTAGTTAAATGCAAACAAGGTTTTAATTAATCACGGAACAGCCGAGACAGCCACGGGAACCAGGATCAAGAAAACAGACGAACACACAAGGAGGGACAAGACAAACATGGCTTAAATACACAGGGGAGGTGCAGGTGATCGGACACAGGTGGATTAATTTAACCATCACGAAGACAGGAAGTGAAGTGACACCAGGAAACACGAGACAGGGAACCTTCAAAATAAAACAGGAAACCCACACTTAACAAAACCCGATACCATGACAGTTTTCAGCAGGTATACAGTACGTGTAGCTGCAGAGGGTCAGGGTCAGGAGCAGCTGAACTAAAGCATGCTTTATGATCCTACTCTAAAATGCTCTACCACATGAACTAATGTCTGCTACAACAGACTACTTACTACTACTTCTGCTACTACTACTTGCACAGAAATAGAAATAAGGGACACCAAAACTGGGCAGATGATAAGAAATAAAACATGTATATTCAAGTGTTCTATAAATTGGAAACAAGAAATTGAGCAAATAAATACATACCAAATAGATATACATGGACTGAATGATTATGTACAGTATGCATCTTTAAAGATGATTATATACTGTATAAATAGTGTGTAGGATTTATATTGACACTTACAGATGATATGTACATTAAAAAGCAAATTGTGCCTAAAGAACTGTAAAATGATAATGTATTACGACAACAGTGGATATTTTGGTGTTACAGGGTTAATGACAGTGTATGACTGATGTTAACTGTTCAAAACATTTTGTGTTTCTTGTTTTCTGTCAGGGTTGGCGGAACGAAGAAGGCAGGACACAAATGCAGACTCATCAGAACAGGTAGTTAAATGCAAACAAGGTTTTAATTAATCACGGAACAGCCGAGACAGCCACGGGAACCAGGATCAAGAAAACAGACGAACACACAAGGAGGGACAAGACAAACATGGCTTAAATACACAGGGGAGGTGCAGGTGATCGGACACAGGTGGATTCATTTAACCATCACGAAGACAGGAAGTGAAGTGACACCAGGAAACACGAGACAGGGAACCTTCAAAATAAAACAGGAAAACCAACCCTTAACAACACCCGACACCGTGACAGTTTTCAGCAGGTATATAGTACGTGTAGCTGTAGAGCATTGGTCTCAAACTCGCGGCCCGCGGGCCGATATTTTGTGGCCCCCTACTTGACATCAAAGTTTAGTGTTAGTGCGGCCCGCGCGTTTTTTCCACACGCACCTTTTTTGCCGAGTCGTTGCGTGAGTCGTTGCCCTGGGCGTTTTATATTTACAACGCGAATTAGCAACGTTAGTCACTTGGTTGAAACGTGATTCCGGAGTGACACCAAGTGGAAGGAAAATATATCCTGTCACCCAGCCCCAGTCATGTCTTTCTCAAAACCTGCCGTGAAGAGAAAGGTTGGCGACGAGCACAGACAATTTCTGGAAAAGTGGGAGATGGAATATTTTTTTGTTGAGCACAGGGGCACCCCGACGTGTCTTATATGCACAGAGAAAGTTGCGGTGCACAAGGAATACAACATCAGACGTCATTACTCAACTAGACATGCTGAGGAGTATGCAAAATACCAGGGAGATGAGAGAGAGAACCGGGTCGCCAATCTTAAAACATGTCTACTGAGTCGACAAGATTTTTTCAAGAAAGCAAGCAAAGAGAGTGATGCGGCAGTCGAAGCTAGCTACGTGGTGAGTGAGATGATTGCTAAGGCGGGAAAGCCATTCAAAGAAGGCGAGTTAATCAAAAAGTGCACGTTACAGGATGCAAGTATAGTCTGTCCGGAAAAGAAGGGTCAGTTCAGCAACATCAGCCTTTCAGCCAACACAGTGGCAGAGGGCATTTCTGACCTGTCAGGTAACATATACGATCAACTGCGTGAGAAAGCCAAACATTTCCGTGCATACTCAGTCGCTCTTGATGAGAGCACAGACATCACTGACACTGCGCAGCTCGCAATGTATGTCCGTGGTGTTGACGACAATTTTGAAGTGATGGGGGAGTTGCTCACAGTGATTCCAATGCATGGCCAGACCACCGTTCAAGAGATATTCCGCCAGCTTTGTGATGCCATTGTGAATGCCGGTTTACCATGGAAGAGGTTTGCTGGAATAACAACTGACGGAGCGCCATCAATGACAGGGAGGAGAAATGGACTGGTGGCACTTGTTCAAAGAAAACTGGAAGAGGAGGGTGTGGAGGAGGCCATTGCTCTGCACTGCATTATCCATCAGCAGGCCCTTTGCAGCAAATGCCTGAAGTTTGACAATGTGATGTCTGTCGTTGTGAAATGCATCAACCATATCAGATCCAGGGGCTTAAAGCACCGGCAGTTCCGTGCCTTTTTGGAGGAAATGGAGTCAGCATATGAGGATGTGCTCTACTTCACTTCACGTTGGCTCAGCAGGGGAAAGGTCTTGAAGAGGTTTTTTGAGTTGAGAGCAGAAGTGAAAGCCTTCATGGAGAAGGATGGGATGGCTGTTCCTGTGCTAAGTGATCCCAAATGGCTCATGGACTTAGCTTTTCTTGTTGACATCACACAGGAGCTGAATGTACTGAACAAGAAGTTACAAGGCCAGGGGCAGCTTGTCAGTGCTGCCTATGACATGGAAAGCCCAGCTCTCTCAGACAAACCTCTGCCATTTCCCAGCATGCAAGGCACTCATGGATGCGGGCACACCATTCAGTGGTGAGAAGTATGCTGATGCCATTGTGAAGCTACAGGAGGAATTTGATCACAGGTTTGCAGACTTCAAGACACACAGAGCCACTTTTCAAATTTTTGCTGACCCCTTCACCTTCGATGTGCAAGATGCCCCTCCTGTGCTTCAAATGGAGCTCATTGACCTGCAGTGCAATTCTGAACTCAAAGCCAAGTTCAGGGAGGTGAGTGGAAAAGCAGACAAGCTTGGACAATTTTTGAGAGAATTGCCCCCCACCTTCCCTGAGCTTTCCAGGATGTTCAAGTGGACCATGTGCCTTTTGGGGAGCACACATCTGTGTGAAAAGCTCTTCTCCACCATGAACTTTAATAAGTCAAAGTTCAGGTCCAAACTTACTGATGAGCCATACTGAGGGTCTCAACTACTTCCTCCCTCAAGCCAAATGTGGCTCAGCTGTGTGAGAGCAAGGAGTAGGCAAGAGAAGCCTATGTTCTGAAGAACCGTTCATGTTCTGAAGAACCCGTTCATGTTCTGAAGAACCGTTCATGTTCTGAACTGTTATTAATAAAGATTGAGAAGATTGGATCAGTTGTACTTTTTTTTTGGAATACTTGAAACCCTTTTTTTGTGGAATACTTGCTGCGGCCCAGCCTCACCCAGACTCTACCTCCAGCGGACCCCAGGTAAGTTGAGTTTGAGACCCCTGCTGTAGAGGGTCAGGGTCAGGAGCAGCTGAACTAAACCATGCTTTATGGTCCTACTCTAAAATTCTCTACCACATGAACTAATGTCTGCTACAAAAGACTACTTACTACTACTTCTGCTACTACTACTTGCACAGAAATAGAAATAAGGGACAACGACAACAAAGCTGGACAGATGATAAGAAATAAAACGTGTATGTAAAAGTCAAGTGTTCTATAAATTGGAAACAAGTACCACCCTCCACCTTCAGATTGAAGCTGTTCAGTGGTCTGTGTTCTTGCGTTTTGGCTTTTGTAAGCCCCTCCACCCTGACTTCAACCTTTCTGTCAGAGCTGCAAACCGTGCCTTCGAAGATCTGCTCTATGTGGCTGATATCGCCGCTTGACACGCCACAAAGTACTTGTCTTCATTTTAAAAGGTTTACTCAACAAAAATAAAGACTGTGACCACAGACTGATTAACCTCAACTGAGGGATATTGGCTATGACGTAGTCAGTAACGTAACTAAAGAAGCATTTCAAAAAATAAATTCTCACATCATCTTATTAAGTCTAATATGGCTCTTACAAGTAGTATTATAAAATGCGGAATTTAACTGCACAAAAGCTGCTAGCATAGACAACAGGGCCAGCAATGCCTGTAAATGTTGAATTAACCATTGGTAGCCGCTCGGTAAATGTGATACAATAATTATTTCAAGCAATGTCAACACAGACACCCAGTTTGTAACACTGCAAATATATAAATATTGCAATACTTTCATTACTGAGCCATAGGCTCAGTCACCATTGTGTTACCTCATTCTGCAATAGATAGACTTAACTGACATTTAATTAAATTCAAATCTCCAAGATGGCCACTTTATCAAAGCGTGGTTTATACCCGAAATAGTAAAGCTAGCGCAAGATGCGTGCACCAGAAAATGACAGTCATCCTACGCCACCAAATCAAATTGTTTACAGTATATTCAAACTTAATTTCTTTATATTGCATTTAATTCAAACGTTCCTCCCTGGTGAAGGTTACCAGAAAAGGAGAGCAGCAAACTCCTTTCCTTTATCTAATTCCCATTTTGTAATACATTCTTACATGTGTTTTTCATCTTAGAGGTTCATACATAACTAATATAGTAGTATACAGGATAGTAACTTTATATTATATATTCTTATCTTATACAGTATGTTCTTGTCATGTATGGTCTTAGCCTTTTTGTTTTAAAACAACTGTCAGTGGGTTAGGGTTATCAGAGATTACATCTTGGTCAAAGCATTCCGCCTCTTTCGTCTTCACACAGACTGTTTACCTACATTCAGCTAAAGCCTGCTTGAACTTGATTGGTCAATAATATTCATATTACAAACAAAACCAGAACGGTTCTGTTGCCTATAGATTCTAAATGTTAATGCAGAATCTGTTCATCGAGATTAATTGACAGTTGATTGTGTTGTTTGCTTTGTGGTTGGGTGTATGCTTGTGTATACTACTGTATAATTATATTTGTTGATTTTGCTGATATTGTCACAGTTCAGCTCCACACCCTCCTCACTCTATTTGTTTGACCCCGCCTGCTGTTTCTGGAGGTTTTGAAATGAAAGGTCAAAGATCCCTGGAATCTTGTGTGTTGCATTTGGGTCCAGATACAACCGGTTACATTGGGGGGCTCTGGGTTACGATCGGTTACAGATATATTCTTATTTTTTAATTCTTATATTTTGTCCTAGAATGTAAAGTACTTTAGGTTTACTTAAAAATAAATGCGCTATATAGATACAATTTATAAATTTCTGAAATGGCACATTTACAAGACTTTTCTTTTAGTTTAGAAAATGTCTTCCTGAATTGCGTGGCAGTAATATTGTAGAAGAATACATACACATCGTCTTATATAAGTTTATTTATTTAGTCCTATGGTCACAGAGGTATTACATTTAGAGCAAACACTTGTGGACTACCCCTGGTAGGGTCTCCCAAGACAAACAGGTCGCAGGGGAGAGTCCAGACTAAGAGCGGTTGAAAAACCCCAATGAACAGCAGCCCACGGAGTACAGCCACCTCGCCCGAACCAGGGAAACCGGGGAAACCCTCCCGGAGCCAGACCCGGTAGGCGAGCTCGTAGGCGAGCGTCTGGTGGCCGGGCCTTCGCCCATGGGGCCCGGTCGGGCTCAGCCCGAAGAAACACCATGGAGCAGCCACCCTGTGGACCCACCACCCGCAGGGATAAGTATCGGGGTCGGGTGCTATGTGGACCGGGCGGCAGGCCGGGCAGGGGGCCTGGGCGAGCTGATCGCCGGCGGCATAGACTAGCTCTAGGGACGTGGAACGTCACCTCGCTCCTGGATAAAGGTTGACCTTGTCCTTTTCTGGAGTTGCCCAGGGTGAGAGGCGCCGGGCGGGAGTGGGGATACTCACGAGCCCCCGGCTGAGCGCCGCCGTGTTGGAGTTCTACCCGGGGAGCGAGAGGGTCGTCTCCCTGCGCCTGCGGGTTGCGGGGAGTAAGGCTCTGACTGTTGTTTGTGCCTATGCACCGAACAGCAGTTCGGAGTATCCGGCCTTGTTGGAGTCGGTGGGAGGGGTCCTGGAAAGGGCGCCTCCTGCTGACTCCCATAGTTCTCCTGGGAGACTTCAACGCTCACGTGGGCAACGACAGAGAAACCTGGCGGGGGGTGATTGGGAGGAACGGCTTGCCCGATCTGAACCCGAGTGGTGTCTCGCTGTTGGACTTCTGTGCTAGCCACGGTTTGTCCATAACGAACACCATGTTCGAACATAGGGTGGCTCCTAAGTGTACCTGGTACCAGAACACCTTAGGCCGTAGATCAATGATCGACTTTGTAATCGTTTCATCTGATCTGCGGCCGTATGTCTTGGACACTCGGGTGAAGAGAGGAGCAGAGCTGTCAACTGATCACCACTGGTGGTGAGTTGGATTAGATGGCGGGGGAATCGGCTGGAAAGACCCGGCAAGCCCAAACGTGTAGTGAGGGTGAACTGGGAACGCCTGGCGGAGGATCCTGTCCGGGAGGTCTTCAACTCCCACCTCCTGAAGAACTTCTCACACATCCCAAGGGAGGCTGGGGACATGGAATCCGAGTGGACCATGTTCAAAGCCTCTATTGTGGACGCGGCCGCTAGGAGCTGTGGTCAGAAGGTCACCGGTGCCTGTCGTGGCAGTAACCCGAGAACCCGGTGGTGGACACCGGGGGTGAGGGAAGCCGTCAAACTGAAGAAGGAGGCCTTTCGGGCCTGGTTGGCTCAGGGGTCTCCTGAAACAGCTGAGAGGTACCGGCAGGTACGTTCTACGTTCCGACCCTCACCTATGGTCACGAACTCTGGGTCGTGACCGAAAGAACGAGGTCTCGGATACAAGCGGCCAAAATGAGTTTTCTCCGTAGGGTGGCCGGCTCAGCCTTAGAGATAGGGTAAGGAGCTCGGACATCAGGAGGGAACTTGGAGTTGAGGCGCTACTCCTTCAAATCGAAAGGAGTCAGCTGAGGTGGTTCGGGCATCTGATCAGGATGCCTCCTATTAGAGGTTTTCCAGGCACGTCCAACTGGTAGGAGGCCCCGAGGAAGACCCAGGGCACGCTGGAGGGATTATATCTCCCAGCTGGCCTGGGAACGCCTCGGGATCCCCCAGAACGAGCTGGAACGTGTTGCAGGTGAGAGGGAAGCCTGGGTCGGCCTGCTAGGCCTGCTGCCACCGCGACCCGACCCCGGATAAGCGGAGGAAAATGGATGGATGGGTGGACTTGTGGACCAACAGATGTGGAATTAGTTCCCAGACTCAATCAGTCAGCGCTGATGTTTTAGCATTAGCTTAAAAAAACTGACTTGCTTGTGAGTAGAATTACCAATGAAGTAAACATATTAATGTGTTTTTTTTCACTAATTACATACTTTTTTAATCATGCTCAAGTTATGTTGACTTTTACATCTCTAATAACTATGTGACACACTGAATAACACAATTGAATCCCATTTTAATATGAACTGCAAACAAAGCAAAAGATTAGTCATTAATTACAGGTTCATACCGGTGAAGATTGCACCTGTACAAGAACATAAGCCGTCATACATCATCATATATACTGTTCTGTACTCGTATGTGTAAAACATAAAAAGGAATTGATTACACATAAATAACTTCACTTAATGTCACAGCCTCAAACTGCCACCGTAATAAGATCCAGGAAAATATGCTCCCGTGTTTTGGTGTTTGTGTTTCTCCTCCCCTGTGACTATTGCTGGGGCCATTGTCGGAGCTGCTGCTCTCTGGTTGTGATAGTTTCATCATGGGGAGTGTAATGCCTGCCTACCATTCGTGAACGTGATTAAATGGAAATTTGGGTAAGTGACTGAAGCGTGTCTTCGCGCACACAGTGCATGTTGTTTCTAACCACAGGACCGGTGCCCTGGATTTGGTCTGTTGTGGGTTTCAGCTATACTATGTATGCCTCGTCTCACAGCAAACACACTTTAAACATCTTCTTAGCCTAATCCTCCTAAATTACTGTTTTGCCCCTTCTAACAACTCTTCACACTTTTTTTTTTTTAAAGAACTGACTTTAAGAAAGCTGTAAACCTATCCAAACACACTGAAATGTATCATTACTCTTATGTTATCTGAAAATGTGCAGACTAATCTGGGGCCTGTCACTAACACAGAATGTTGGTAAACTCCTGCTGACTTCCTAAATAGATCTGGTAATTCTTTTTATTTTTTTTGTGCAAATTAAAGCGAAAAGCCTTCTACCTAAAATAGGAGACTTTGCGGTGTTGATTGACTTCAGACGGTCACTGTTAACAATTTTTAGTCTACAGTGAATTACAATGAGCTATTTTTAAAAATGTTTTTACAGGGGACCCAAATTGGGATTGGTTGGCCTCTGTCTCTGATCCTTTCAAACGTTTCTGTGACTCTGCCCATCCGACGCAAATTACAAAGTCACCAACACGGTCCAATTGTAAACGTGTCCAAAAAATATTTTCCAACTCATGCTCCACACAAATATAAAGCCTAGCTGTATTTGCAAATGGCGTCAGCAATCGCTGCAGTGAGAGACACAAAGCATCAGAAGCTAAAATTGCATATTATGAGCAATAAACATTTTAAATGTTTTTGTGAGGAAGCATTTTGACAGTCTTTATTTATGTGACTGGGAAAACGTGTGGCTGATTGCAGGCCCTGAGATGGCCTTTTGTGTTTTAAATCACCATGATGTTATAAACAAGAATGCTTCTTGATTCCATGGTTCACAGATTGTCTTTCAGAGCTACATCTTGCTGGGGCAACTGCAATCCAAAATCTAAAAAGCACTTGAGTTGGATTCTCTTTAGGTACCTATTTTGCAAAGATAAATCAGACCTATGTCTGACATCTTGAATACCCCTTCTAAATGTTTTACGGTTGTTAACTCAATATCTTCAGGCATTAGTAATAGTGTGTCAATAAAGCTGCATTATAAAATCATTACAGACAAAACAAGTTTGCTAAATACCCTAAATCAGCATTTTATATCTTCAGGCCTGTTTGAAAGAGAAATGCAAATTGAAATGGCTTGAAATTCTTCTGACTGAAGAAAAGTTGCCTTTTGATTTTAAATATACACCTTTTCATGTATAAACAGGATGCTTTAAAAAAAAAAAGATAAATATCAGGAAATTAGCTGGCCTTGATTGAAGACAGTTGTTAAAAAGGTATTGATATTGTTGCCTAATGCAGAGAGATAACGGCCTGAGTTAAATAGTAATACTGTTCTCGATCCGAGTCGGGTCCAGGTAGCGGTAGGGTATAAGACCCTGGACTTCAAGATCCTTGTTTCTTGTTGAAATTGCTTCACTGAGGTCGGACAACTCATCTTGAAATTCCTTCATCATCTGCTTTGGAGCAGGCTCATGGAATCGTTCATCGGGGTATGTACCCATGGGAACCTGCCAAAAGGACAAAACGAAACAGTAAATCAGATTGACACAGCATTGTGTTTGGTACATGCTCTAGCACTTTTAAAATGTGGACGTGTTATAATGAGAGTTCGTGATCACCAAACCTACCATGTCAGAGTACGTCTCTGAAAGTATGCAAACCAGTGCTGCAGAGCGGACTGTATCGCCAACATTTGGGAGGCTGTCCACAATTGTCTCCATGCTTGACTGCCCCTTAGTGGTTGGAGGAGGGTTGTGCAGCAGGAATGAGACATTTGGCACCCAGGAGTAGTAGTCAAACTAAATTATGAAAGAAATTTCAATATGTAACAACCTTGAGAGAAAACTATTTTTTTTACTTATTTTAATGTCAAACATTGCATAAAATGTTATGTAAATCTACATTGGGAATTCAACTTCTGCACCATTTGTAATGATCAGCTAAATGAAAATAAAAAGCAGATTGCAGACCTGCTAAATGTTCATACATTTGAAGTGTTTAAACAAAATCATACTTGATCAAACATCAATATCTATTCCAATGTCCCAACTTATTACCTGCCCATTGTTTACTGCAGCATGTTGACCCGTCACTGTGAAGATCACCATGGTGATGAATTTGATCACCTCCTCAACGGTATGAACGCTTGCTGGAAACCCTGTTGGTAGCACAATTACTATCAGTTAATTATTGGAAATCCCTATGTTCATTAAATATTCAAGGCTACTATTAAGTTTTTATACATCTTGTGTTTACAAAATAACTTCAGAACATGGGTTAAATACCTGAGTCTTTGTTTCCTAAGACGCCATGTGTGAATATCTCACTGATCCATTCCTGCAGCTCAGTGTCTTTACCCACTTCACTGTCTGAGGGATAGTAGGACTCCACTACTGCCCTCACAAAGCTAGTGAACACAAAATTAGATTTAAATTTTGTACATGTGAATAAGACAGAAATACTCCAAACTGTTGCTTGTAGAATAAATCAGTGTGGACAGTTGCAATATTTATTGAAAGATAACCTGTTGATGATGTTCCACAGCTTCAGGCCATCATCTCTGGAGTAGAAGTTGGGGATGGATTCCAGTCCTCGTGCAGTGATGTCCTCTGGCAGACAGAGGGAGCTGTAGGTCATTTCAGAGAGAGCCCTTCTCATGAGCTCTGTCAGTCCGTCATATCCAAGTGAACTCTAATAAATCATTAATGCAAAAATATTTACAATCAAACATTTCTTGAAGTAAAACAAAAAACCCACATCATAATAAAATTTAGTTTTGCAAGAGTAGTTTGAATATTCAGAAATATGTATTTTACAGAGCCATACTATACTCAAAGCCCCGTCAGGTGAAAAAATAAATCCGCGGGCTGTAGTGTTTATGTGCAGAGTGTACCGGAAGTGTGGAATCAGCAGCTGTACAGACAAAGGGAAGAACTTTAAAAGTCATGTTAAGATGCATATTTGAGCAAACAATAGACACCACATCTGGTTTGTGTTGATCACCAAAGGAATCCATAAGCAAACTAGCAAACAAAACTGAAAACAAGCTTTCTTCAAATGCTTTTTTTCTTTTACAAGAGTAAACTCTGATAGATGTAAAGATATTGATCCCTAACAAGTTAACTGTCACTTCAAAAGCTAGAAAATGTAATACTGAGTAAAAAGGTAAGGCTCAGAGGGGGTTCACCATTGATGGAAAATAAAAACACATTCTTTGGAAAGATCTTACAAAGGCCAATACATCTTTGGTCTGCACTATTAAGAGCGTTGCTTACTAGAATTAGCATGTACACAATTGGTTTATAGACTGAATGACTATGTCAGAAGGGCAATATCCCATAAACAGTAGATTAAAAAAAAAAATAGTCGGACTGGACTAACATTAACACAACATTGGCAAACTCAAGTGAGAACGGTTTTCATGCTTCCAAGGGCAGACTTTCTTCGATACATGTAACTTCATGTTTAATGACCCACAAAGAATGTTAAAAACTTTAACAGCACACTCCGACAGGAAACACGAGACAAAGAGGGAATTGATAAGACACTTTGGGTACAACCCAAGTTTCCTTTTCAATATTTCCTCGCTCGAACCGGAAGTTGTTCTGGGGTCTCATTTATAAAACAGTACTTAGGATGCACATAAAATATTTGCGTGCGTACAAAGAAATGTTCGTACACCCAAAAAATATTCAGATTCATAAAACCTTGTTCAGCAGTGTGCAATTTACTTTTATTAATCCCAACTCAACCTGTAAATGTCTGCAACTGGATCAGCCTCACAACCCACCCTCTACATGCCCAAGTTCAACCATGAATGGTCAATGCAAAACACAATGAATGAAATGAACCTGCTGATCCATGGTTCTTTACAGTGAATCACAGCAACTACCGAGAGAAAGACCAAGAAAAGGATTTTTTTGACACAGAAATCTAAGTGTTTGTTTATGAGGCAACCCTGAACAGTTCTCTCCCAATTCTTCTATTTCTGCAGTACTGACATTATGCTGCATTACACGTTACGAGTGTCACCGCAGTATTTATGTTTACAGCATTCAGACTGATTGCTTCCAAAATGACCGCGACAATCAGTGGTATCGACCACCCTCGATATAATTTATAAAAGGAAGTTTGATAGGTGAACACAATTTATTCCTTGTTTTATATCATTTAATGTACTTCATTTGTTTTTCATACCAATCTGGTGTTGTCAAAAAGACGTAAAGTGACTCACCAAAGGAGGACGTCCTCTCTAACCAATCAACCAGAAAACCAAATTTACATGGCCTCAGTGAGTGTGAGGACAACTGGCAGTAAAGTGATGGATTGATGCAATAGCATATTAAATAAATAAATTGCAATGTTTTAAACACAAAAAAAAAAAAAAAAATTACATTCGTCTTGAGGCATTTTCAACAGAGTACACATTTTTTCTTTCAAGCTGTACCTAGCTACTTGTGTTAGCCAACACAACAGTTAGCTTGTTTTAGCTGACATGAAGAACTGTAAGCTAACAACAAGGATGGATTTGGACAGGGTGCGTAGCAGCGGCAAAGTGCTAGCACAGCCTCTGGGCCACATGACCCATGGTGGGTCATTATGGTGGCTGCGGTGGACCAACGTGCTTCTGTACTCCGCTCACCCAGGACTAGAGCCCGGCATGATGAGATGGAACAACTAACATGCAATATAGGCTAAGGCTCAGATGTGAGTCTTGTGCTGGGCCTCTACGCTACATGTGCATAAAATTCCATGCATCTTTTTTTTTTTTTCTTTAATGCTTTCTGGTCATACTTACTGATTTATATATGAAATGTGAATCATTAAATAGAAATATGTATTTTTGAAATTGTAATGTTATGTGACTATTCTGAGATCAACATTAAATATAAGTTAATATATAAAGTCTTCGCGTTTGACCTTGATTGCATGCATTACTCATCTCTTTTTTTGTAATTTCCTGTCTCTGCTCTGTCGACTTTCTGGCAACGACATACAACAACCAAAATTATACCTGTAAAATCAATCTGTCAAAAGTCAGATCATCAGTTCAAATCAATGGAATAGATCAAAAAAAGTGCACCAGCAATCTACCTTATAGAGGGGATGAATGACAGAGAAGCTGCGGAGAGCGGCAACAGCATAGACCTCTGCCAGAAAGTGCGTTTTCAAGAGGTGTTGGACTGCCTGATGATCCATGGAATCAGCATTTTTAATAAACATCTTGGCAAGTAGCCAGTCAGTCTCCGAGTCACTGGGCAGAAAGATGGGGTTCTGCTCAGAAGGTTGTTGATGCAACTGGAATTTGATGAAACATATTTAGTTTTATTTTAGGTTAAAATAGTGCAACTGGACTTTTGAAAACATAGTAATGTAATGTGGAATCTAATAGATCATGTGACTAGACCTGTATTGCAATGGGCATCAGTTTGTTTTCTGGGTTCAAGTAGAACAAACAGAGACCAGCAGTCACATGCAGATCGTCGGCTCTCGGGGGTATTCCATCCATCTTCTTCTGGTCAGAGAGGAATATATTGCCTTTCTGGATGGGAAAGAAAGACAGAGGGAAGAAGTGTTTAAAACATTAATAGGTTTCACAGATAAAACGAGGCCATATGATATTGGGATGATAAACACAAAATCATCTCCCAAAGCAGAGATTATCTCCGAACTAAAGCCACTCTTCTTCTTTCATACCTTCATTTCCTCCTGCAGAGAGCTTCCCTCTTTCAGGAATGGCTTCACCATCTCCTCTGTGACTGGAAAGTTTGGGGGAAGCTCTGAGCAGCGCTTGATCACATTGGGATTGACTCCGTTCAGAAACTGGAATCCATAAAAGTCATCTTCCTTCCAGTGCTCTGTAACATACTCTGGAAGAATTGTAAATATGATAAATAATATATTATCTATATATCTATCAAATATCTAACACTTTCAAGTACAACATGTTGATCATAGTCATTGCTGGTTTCTTCCTAAGATATTTTTACTTTGTATGAAATTAGTTGTTTTACCCAACAGGAACAACATTTAATCTAATGTAATTCAACATTGTTAAATCATTTTGAAGGATAACATTGTGGAATTAAACATAAAATAATATACAGATACAGTAGAATTTCCTAACTGACAATAAATGTTGGAATGGTGCTATCACACAGGGCCTCTGTTTCTTTGAAATATAGTCTGTTAAAAAAAGTTAAATAATTTAAAGTAAATTAATAATCATAATTAGAAAAGAAATGTTATACAAAATACATATTTTAGGAAAATATTCTGTTATTATGATGAGGTGAGTGACCTCTCTGTCTATCAACAGCTAATCTCATATTCTGCTGCCAGAAACAGCATAATGTTTTGGATACCTAGTTATGGCAGTGGTGACTCATACTTAAAACTATTTTTTTCCCCTGTTTTATATTGTCATTGACTACCTGCTGACTCCTCTCTTAACTGGCCAGTAGGTGCTGCTAGTGATTACACAGCCTCGAGAGACGGTGTGTTTGGCTAACAGTTAACGGAACTATCGTACAATTAGCCAATTATGGGTTGTATTCAGTTGTATATACACACCTGGCCGATATCTACACTCTGCTGAGTGCACCTTTCTAGTTAGAAGTGTTCCTCGGGTTTTCATTTTGGGATACTTTTTATAAATCCTAGCTAGATTACAGAGATATTAGTCCTGAGTCTACTTAATTTAAGATGCAGTATAACAACTTTTCTTAAAGTGCTTTATACATATTGTATTATATCAGGCAGTATTGTAAAATTAACTATTGTTGCGTTGAACGGATGATAGTGTCTGCTAAATGCTCATATTCATTCACTTGTTATGAAATGATGTCAATGACATTATTGTTGTGAGTTGCGCTGCAGATCTGGATAATGAAAAAAAAAAGAAAAAAAAGAAAACCTACCTGAAACTGTTGTCTTTTTCCACCAGAAGATTTTTTTCAAGTCTTCAATGCTTTCCCATTTTTCAATAGATCCAAGCAGCCCCTTGAGCTTGAGTTCAATACCACTGAAGTAAGACAGGGTAAAAAAAAAGGTATTCAGAATTCATGATTAAACCGCATACTGATATTAATGTTTCAAATTTACTTCTTGCCTCAAAACATAGAAAATATTACTATAATGGATTCCGGTTGTGTCCATTGCATACATTATCTATGTCAACTTACATTTTAATTTTACCATATAGTATTTCAGTGGATTTGGACTTAGAGAGGTGGATTTCAGCTGGGAGCTCCGACAACTTATTGAAATGGTTGATGTAGGGTAGTCCTTCAGCCAAAATTTTCCATCTAAAAAACAACCCAACAAAAAAACCAAAGTTACCATAAGGCATGTATAAATTTCTCCAGATGAACTTCTGAGACCATAACAGCAGCTCCTGGTACATACTGTACTACACACATAAAAACTTACTGGTAAAAGCTCTTTCTAAGTATCAGTTCTTTTTCACGGTGGTCAATCAACAGGGGATGTTCCTCCTCAAAAACCTTTAAGGCTGAGGCATGAAAAGAACATATCAATACAACTTTAAAAGACCAAATTGACAAACTGTCAAAAAAAAAGAAACGTGTGAAAAGTGGCATCTATATATCTCCATATTAATGATCTTTTATCAACTATTTGGGGCACTTGAAACAGACCTCTCCCTCCTCTCAGCTCCACCAGTTCTCCTCTTGAGATCCATCTGTAACAGGGGAAAAGAATGGCTTCTCCTTCAGGGGTCGTCACCACTATTTTGGAGAGGTACCACTCATCTTCTGGGAATAACAAAAAAGGATCTTTCTCCACCTTGACCAGCAGAAGTTTCCCGAGGGACAAATTGGTGCTCAGGGTGTAAGTCCCTGTCTTGAAATAAAGGTTAAAATGAATTTAAACAAACAAATACAACATAATACAGTTCAACATGAATGTTAGTGTTGTAAATACACGTTAACCCTTAAGATAGATAGAAGTATTAAATTGAGACTTAACCAGTTAAAAAATCCTTCACAGTAACTTAAAGTGTATTAATTATATAAAGGTAAATGTTTCTTCAATTAGTCAGAAGACAAATACTAGCCAAGCATATATGTATGCACAAACAAAACCCAGACCTAATTTAAGGATGTTCAACAGGATTCAACTTACTCTCCCAGTTGTATGGTCGAATCCAAAGTTGTCCAACTCAATTCGCTCACTCTGCCCTTCAGTTCCAAATATGGTGACGTATATGTGGTCACATGTTCCTGCATATTGCATGTCACCTGTTGTGACCTCTAGCTTGTACTCAGCAGCCATGGTCAGTCTGTGGAAACTGTTTAGAAAAAGAAACACATTTAGATCTCTAAATTGCTTTGTGAATGCTCCAATTCTCTGTAAAAAGACATTGACACTGTTTATGTATTTTTTGTTACTCGTTTCACTAAACATTTTAAATTTGCAAATAATTTATTATTTAGCTTTTGGTAGTTTTTCTAAACTCAATTTTTTTGTCAACAGGCATAAAACAACCTAACATTTAACTTTGTCTAGGATTATCCCTTTTACATTACTACAAGTGTATTTAGATCATCAACTGTCATACCATGAGGAAAGAAAAGGAAAATTCCTACCTCCACCTTCAGATTGAAGCTGTTCAGTGATCTGTGTTCCTGCTTGTTGGCTCTTGTAAGCCTCTCCATCCTGATCTTTTTGTTACTACCTCCCTCACTGTGCTGTGACAAAAAAATGTTGTGTTTCTTGTTTTCTGTCAGGGTTGGCGTAACGAAGAAGGCAGGACCCAAATGCAGACTCATCAGAACAGGGTAGTTAAGTGCAAACAAGGTTTTAATTCATCAAGGACCAGCCGAGACAGCCACGGGAACCAGGATCAAGAAAACAGACGACTGCACAAGGAGGGACAAGACAAACATGGCTTAAATACACAGGGGAGGTGCAGGTGCAGGTGATTAGACACAGGTGGATTCAGCTGAACTAAACCATGCTTTATGATCCTACTCTAAAATGCTCTACCACATGAACTAATGTCTGCTACAACAGACTACTTACTACTACTTCTGCTACTTGCACAGAAATAGATATAAGGGACAACGACACCAAAACTTGACAGATGATAAGAAATAAAACGTGTATATTCAAGTGTTCTATAAATTTGAAACAAAAGAAATTGTGCAAATAAATACATACCAAATAGATATACATGGACTGAATGATTATGTTCAGTATGCATATTTAAAGATGATTATATACTGTATAAATAGTGTGTAGGATTTATATTGACACTTACAGATGATATGTACATTAAAAAGCAAATTGTGCCTAAAGAACTGTAAAATGATAATGTATTATGACAACAGTGGATATTTTGGTGTTACAGGGTTAATGACAGTGTATGACTGATGTTAACTGTTCATCAGAGTGAAAGCCTGTGGGGAAGGAACTGTTCTTGTGTCTGGTTGTTGGTGTACAGCGTTCTGTAGCGCCTCCCAGAAGGGAGAGATTCAAACAGGTTGTGGTCAGGGTGTGTGATGGGAAAATATATATGTGACTAATAGAAAATTATATGAGAGTCTATTAATTAAGGACTTTGTTAATAAGATGTGCGTGTGTAACTGTTGGACCTTGAAACTAGAAACCTTTGTTCCGGTGATTTTTTAGAATGTGAGATAACACAGTGTCCTCTGTCTAGATGTTTGTTTAGGGCAAGATACATTCAAAGATCAAAAGGAAAAGACCGTTGATTACATCTCGAAAGCTGTATAAAGTGTGTTGTGACCTGTTGAATGTTGAGACATTTGCTACGGACTAGAACAGACTGGATAAGTGTGTTGTGTAACTGGATCAGCATCTCCTTAGGCAGGTTGAACTTCCATGAGCAGCCAGTTGTAGCTGGTGATGTCCCGCAGGCGTCTCCACCCCCACGCAGGATCCTTGCATGAAGACTTGCTTTCAACCTTTCAGAGTAGCTGCTCTTTGCTACTCTGATATTCTTTGTCAGTGTGTTCCTGGCCTGGTTGTACAACAATCTGCCCCAACCACTGGAGGCCTCCTCCTTGGCCTTTAGATGGCTTTTCAAAACTCATATTTTTTGTTAAAAGTTAGTTTGTCTAGGATTATCCTGTTTACATTAATACAAGTGTAGTATTTGGATCATCAACTGTCATACCATGAGGAAAGATAAGGAAAGTTCCTACCTCCACCTTCAGATTGAAGCTGTTCTGTGGTCTGTGTTCCTGCTTGTTGGCTCTTGTAAGCTCCTCTACCCTGACTTCTAACTTTTGGTTACTACCTCCCTCACTGTGCAGTGACATAAGAGGTGAGGAAACTCTAAACTAAAAATGTTGTGTTTTCAGCAGATATAAAGTACGTGTAGCTTGTAGAGGGTCAGGGTCAGGAGCAGCTGAACTAAACCATGCTTCATGGTCCTACTCTAGAATTCTCTACCACATGAACCAATGTCTGCTACAACAGACTACTTACTACTACTACTACTACTACTTGCACAACAATATAAATAAGGGACAAGGACAACAAAGCTGGACAGATGATAAGAAATACAACTTTTATATAAAAGTCAAGTGTTCTATAAATTGGAAACAAGGAAAGTTCCTCCCTTCACCTTCAGATTGAAGCTTTTCAGAGGTCTGTGTTCTTGCTTTTCGGCTTTTGTAAGCCCCTCCACCCTGACTTCAACCTTTTTGTCAGAGCTGCAAACCGTGCCTTCGAAGGTCTGCTCTATGTGGCTGATATCGCTGCTTGACACGCCACAAAGTACTTGTCTCCTGCGCATTTAGGTAGTCATAGTATAGCGTAAATCTTTTCTCTGTACGGTCATCTACATTACCACTACTGTTACAGTCTGTGTATTGACAATACTGTAAGCTTGACGCGAAATGAGTCTTCAGAGACAGTAACTCCATTTTAAAAGGTTTACTCAACAAAAATAAATTTACAAGATTCATTCTGTGCTCAACTTGGTACAACGGTCAAAAAACTGTCTTGCTCCACAGACTGATTAAACTCAACTGAGGGATATTGGCTATGACATAGTCAGTAACGTAACTAAAGAAGCATTTAAAAAAAAAAAATTCCCACATAATCTTATTAAGTCTAATATGGATCTTACAAGTAGTATTATAAAATGCGGAATTTAACTGCACAAAAGCTGCTAGCATAGACAACAGGGCCAGCAATGGCTGTAAATGTTGAATTAACCATTGGTAGCCGCTCGGTAAACGCGATACAATAATTTTTTCAAGCAATGTCACCACAGACACCCAGTTTGTAACACTGCAAATATATAAATATTGCAATACTTTCATTACTGAGCCATAGGCTCAGTCACCATTGTGTTACCACATTCTGCAATATATATACTTAACTGATATTTAATTAAATTCAAATCTTCAAGATGGCCACTTTATCAAAGCGTGGTTTATACCTGAAATAGTAAAGATGGCGCAAGATGCATGACATAGTCATCCTACGCCTCAAATCAAAGTGTTTACAGTATATTCAAACTTAATTTCTTTATATTGCATTTAATTCAAACGTTCCTCCCTGGTGAAGGTTACCAGAAAAGGAGAGCAGCAAACACCTTTCCTTTGTCTAATTCCCATTTTGTAATACATTCTTCCATGTGTTTTTCATCTTAGAGGTTCATACATAACTAATACCTTTATATTATATATTCTTATCTTATACAGTATGTTCTTGTCATGTATGATCTTAGCCTTTTTGTTTTAAAACAACTGTCAGTGGGTTAGGGTTATCAGAGATTACAGCTTGGTCAAAGCATTCCGCCTCTTGTCTTCACGCAGACTGTTTACCTACATTCAGCTAAAGCCTGCTTGAACTTGATTGGTCAATAATACTCATATTGCAAACAAAACCAGAACGGTTCTGTTGCTTATAGATTCTACATGTTAATGCAGAATCTGTTCACAGAGATTAATTGACAGTTGATTGTGTTGATGTTTGCTTTGTGGTTGGGTGTATGCTTGTGTATACTACTGTATAATTATATGTTGATTTTGCTGATATTGTCACAGTTCAGCTCCACACCCTCCTCACTCTAATTGTCAGTCACTCCCTCCTCATCAGTCTAACTCCCTTCACCTGTTCTCTCACCTGCCTCTGATCATTAATCAAGCCCCTATATAGACTCCTGCCTCCCAGACACACCTTGCCAGATTGTTCTTCAGTTTTCCTCTCACGGACGGTGAACCTACCAGTCTTTTGATCCTGACTCTGTTTGACCCTGCCTGCTGTTTCCGGAGGTTTTTTTAAATAAAAAGGTCAAAGATCCCTGGAATCTTGTGTGTTGCATTTGTGTCCAGATAAGACAGGGCTCATTACAATAAACCAGTGAGACTGATGACCAACATAAACCTCTGAGACACATCAGTCGCAGCAGCAGGCTGGCGGGCAGCTCACATTCAACAACTAACAGCAGCCCTGACCCAGCATCCGGACGCCGGTTCCCCTCCGGTTCCAGGTTACTCGGAAGATGCGTTTTTAGTTTGCTGCGGAAGATGTAGAGACTTTCTGCTGTCCTGATGTCATTAGGGTGCTCATTCCACCAATTGGGAGCCAGGACAGCGAACAACCGTGATTTTGTTGAGCGGTTAGCTCACAGTGACGGAGCTACGAGGCGATTGGCCGATGCAGAGCGGAGTGAGCGAGGTGGGGTGTAAGGCTTGACCATATCCTGGATGTAGACTGGACCAGATCTGTTTGCAGCATGGTACACAAGTACCAATGTTTTGAAACGGATGCGAGCAGCCACCGGTAACCAGTGAAGAGAGCAGAGGAGCGGAGTAGTGTGGGTGAATTTAGGCAGGTTGAAAACCAGTCGAGCTGCCGCATTCTGGATGAGCTGCAAAGGTCGGATGGCACTAGCAGGTAGACCAGCCAGGAGGGAGTTACAGTAGTCTAGGCGGGAGATAACCAGACCCTGTACCAGAACCTGCGCCGCCTTCTGGGTGAGAAGAGGACGGATTCTCCTGATGTTGTGCAGCATGTACCGACAGGACCGAGTTGTTGCAGCGATGTTGGCAGTGAGGGAGAGTTGACTGTCGAGTGTCACACCGAGGTTCCTAGCAGTCAGGAACTGTTGCTAACACGGAGTTGTTGAAGGTGATAGTCAGGTCGTGGGTGGGTGGGAGAGCCTTTCCCTGGAAGGAAAAGTAGTTCAGTCTTGTCGGGATTAATCTTCAGGTGGTGTGCGGACATCCACTGAGAGATGTCGGTCAGACAGGCAGAGATACGTGCTGCTACCCGAGTTTCAGATTGGGGAAACGAGAGGATTAGTTAGGTGTCATCAGCATAGCAGTGGTAGGAAAAGCCATGTGAGCGAATGACAGAGCCGAGAGAGTTGGTGTACAGAGAGAAGAGGAGGGGACCCAGGACGGAACCCTGGGGCAGTAGTGAGGGGACAAGGTTCAGACACAGACCCTCTCCAGGTTACCCGGTAAGTGCGGTCGTTGAGGTAGGATGAGAAAAGGGAGAGAGCAGTGCCTGAGACACCCAGGTCCTGTAGGGTGGAAATAAGGATCTGGTGGTTCACTGTGTCGAATGCAGCAGAAAGGTCTAGAAGGATAAAGGACAGAGGAGAGAGAGGCTGCTCTGGCAGTGTGAAGTTGCTCAGAGACAGCAAGGATGGCAGTCTCTGTAGAGTGGCCTGCCTTGAAACCAGACTGGTGGGGGTCAAGAAGGTTGTTATGGTGGCGGTAGGAGGAGAGCTGGTTAAAGATGGCTCGCTCGAGAGTTTTGGAGAGAAAGGGAAGAGTCTGTAGTTGTTTACTTCAGACGGGTCGAGGGTGGGTTTCTTCAGGAGAGGGTTAACTCTTGCCTCCTTCAGAGAGTTGGGGAAAAAGCCAGCGGAGAGGGAGGTGTTAATAAAATGGGTGAGAAAGGGGAGAAGGTCAGGAGCAATGGCCTGGAGAATGTGAGATGGGATTGGGCCAAGGGGGCAGGTGGTTGGGCGGGATGAGGTAACCAAGGTTAGAACTTGATTGGGAGACAGGGGAGTGAAAGAGGAAAGGGAAGGGGCAGAAGATGAAGTTGATGGCAAAGTAGTTATAGAGGATGGATTAGTAAACGAGGAGCATATGTCATCTATCTTTTTTGTAAAGTAGTTGACAAAGTGGCTTGGTAGAAGGTTGGAAGGAGGAGGGGGACTGGGGGGGTCAAGGAGGTTGGAGAAGATAGAGAAGAGTTTTTTGGGGTTAGAAAATGAGGATTCAATTCTGGTTTGGTAGAAAGCTCGTTTGGCAGCAGAAATAGAGGCAGAGAAAGAAGAGAGAAGAGATTGATAAGCGAGCAGGTCCTCAGGGCATTTAGATTTTCGCCATTTCCTTTCCGACGCTCGCATAGTGGCTCTCTCGGCACGCACCGAGTCCGACAACCACGGAGCCGGTGGGGACTTGCGTGCCTGTCTTGTTGTAAGAGGACAAAGAGAGTCAAGCGAGGAAGACAGAGTAGAAAGCAGAGTGTCTGTGGCAGAGTTAGGATGCAAGAGTGAGAAGGAGTCAGTAGAAGGGAGGGCTGATAAAACAGAGGAGGCCAGAGAGGAGGGAGAGAGAGAGCGAATGTTGCGACGGACAGGTACAGAGTCTGTTGGTGTGGTAGAGTTGTCAGTTCCACAGAGCGGGAGAGAGTAAGAGATAAAGAAGTGGTCAGAGACATGAAGTGGAGTTACAGAGAGGTTGGATGTAGAGCAGTTTCTGGTGAAGATATAGTCAAGGTGGTTGCCTGCTTTGTGAGTCGGAGGGGAAGGACTGAGTGAGAGAGCAAAGGAAGATAGTAAAAATAATAGGTCAGATGACTTCTCTGTCTGGATGTTAAAGTCACCCAGAAGGATAAGCAGAGGGCCATTTTCTGAGAAGTTTGATAGGAGGATGTCTAGCTCTTCCAAGAAATCTCTCAGAGGGCCTGGTGAACGGTAGAGAATGACAATGTTGAATTGTACCGGATGAGTGACTGTCACAGCATGAAATTCAAAAGACAGTGGGGTAAAAAGTGGAAGCGGGTAGAGAGAAAAACTCCATTTGGGGGAGATGAGTAAACCTGTACCACCACCCCTACCAGTGGGTCTGGGTGTGTGGCTGAATGAGAAGGCAGAGGAGAGAGCAGCAGGAGTAGATGTGTTGTCCGGTGTGATCCAGGTCTCGGTGAGAGCAAGGAAGTCAAGCAAGTCCTGGGAGTTGGAAGTCCCAGAGAATAAAATGCCCTGCCGGACCCCTGCACCCCGCCTCCAGACACCGGTTCCTCGGCTCCGGACTCCTGTTTCTCGCCTGACTCCTGTTTCTCGCCTGACTCCTGTTTCTCGCCTGACTCCTGTTTCTCGCCTGACTCCTGTTTCCCACCTCCGGATGCCGGTTCCCCGCCTACGGCTCCAGACTCCTGGACGCTGGTGCCCCGCCTCCTACGCCAGTTTCCCGTCGGCGTCCCGGCCGACAGCGGAACACCGTTTCCCGTCGCCGTCCCGGCCGACAGCGGAGCCCCGTTTCCCCGCTGCGGAGCCCCGCTCCGCTCCTCGGAGTCCCGTTTCCCGTCGCCGTCCCGCTCTCCCTTTCCAGAGTCCCCCTCTCAGAGGCCCTCTCTCCCTCCCCAGAGGCCCTCCGGAGCCACGCCCCCCGGAGCGTGTCTGCCCATCTGGCGGTCGCCCTCCGGAGCCCCAGTCTTTTATATTTTGTCCTAAAATGTAAAGTACTTTAGGTTTACTTAAAATGCACTATATAAATACAATTTATACATTTCTGAAATGGCACATTTACAAGACTTTTCTTTTAGTTTAGAAAATGTCTTCCTGAATTGCGTGGCAATAATATTGTAGAAGAATATATACTCATCGTCTTATGTTTAATTATTTAGTCCTATGGTCACTGAGAGGTATTACATTTAGATCAAATACTGTGGAATGAGTATTCTTGTTCTTGCTTGCATATAAATGCTGAGGTGCCAAGTTTTTTGTCAGATCATTTTATCAAAGACAATTTCCTGTATTACAGGAAAGTGTAATGCCGTGATTAAATGGAAATTTGGGTAAGTGACTGAAGCGTGTCTTCGCACGCAGTGCATGTTGTTTCCAATCATTGTTTCTAACCACAGAACCGGTGCCCTGGATTTGGTCTGTTGTGGGTGTCCGCTATACTATGTATGCCTCGTCTCACAACAAACACACTTTAAACATCTTCTTAGCCTCCTCCTTTTGCCCCTTCTAAGAACTCTTCACACTTTTTTTTTTTTTTTTTTTTTTTTTTTTTTTTTATAAAAGAACTGACTTTAAGAAAGCAGTAAACCTATCCAAACACACACACTGAAATGTATCATTACTCTTATGTTATTGTTATCTGAAAATGTGCAGACTAATCTGGGGTCTGTCACTAACACAGAATGTTGGCAAACTCCTGCTGACTTCCTAAATAGATCTGGTAATTCTTATTTTTTTTGTGCAAATTAAAGCGAAAAGCCTTCTACCTAAAATAGGAGACTTTGCGGTGTTGATTGACTTCAGACAGTCACTGTTAACAATTTTTAGTCTACAGTGAATTACAATGAGCTGTTTTTAAAAATGTTTTTAAAGGGGACCCAAATTGGGATTGTTTGGCCTCTGTCTCTGATCCTTTCAAACGTTTCTGTGACTCTGCCCATCCGACGCAAATTACAAAGTCACCAACACGGTCCAATCGTAAACATGTCCAAAAAATATTTTTCAACTAATGCTCCACACAAATATAAAGCCTAGCTGTATTTGCAAATGGCGTCAGCAATCGCTGCGTAATTGCTGCAGTGAGAGACACATAGCTTCAAAAGCTAAAATTGTGTATTATGAGCAAGAAACATTTTAAATGGTTTTGTGAGGAAGCATTTTGACAGTCTTTATTTATGTGACTGGGAAAACGTGTGGCTGATTGCAGGCCCTGAGATGGCCTTTTGTGTTTTAAATCACCATGATGTTATAAACAAGAATGCTTCTTGATTCCATGGTTCACAGATTGTCTTTCAGAGCTACATCTTGCTGGGGCAACTGCAATCCAAAATCTAAAAAGCACTTGAGTTGGATTCTCTTTAGGTACCTATTTTGCAAAGATAAATCAGACCTATGTCTGACATCTTGAATACCCCTTCTAAATGTTTTACGGTTGTTAACTCAATATCTTCAGGCATTAGTAATAGTGTGTCAATAAAGCTGCATTATAAAATCATTACAGACAAAACAAGTTTGCTAAATACCCTAAATCAGCATTTTATATCTTCAGGCCTGTAGTTTGAAAGAGAAATGCAAATTGAAATGGCTTGAAATTCTTCTGACTGAAGAAAAGTTGCCTTTTTTAAATATACACCTTTTCATGTATAAACAGGATGCTTTAAAAAAAAAGATAAATATCAGGAAATTAGCTGGCCTTGATGGAAGACAGTTGTTAAAAAGATATTGATATTGTTGCCTAATGCAGAGAGATAATGGCCTGAGTTAAATAGTAATACTGTTCTCGATCTGAGTCGGGTCCAGGTAGCTGTAGGGTATAAGACCCTGGACTTCAAGATCCTTGTTTCTTGTTGAAATTGCTTCACTGAGGTCGGACAACTCATCTTGAAATTCCTTCATCATCTGCTTTGGAGCAGGCTCATGGAATCGTTCATCGGGGTATGTACCCATGGGAACCTGCCAAAAGGACAAAACGAAACAGTAAATCAGATTGACATAGTATTGGGTTTGGTACATGCTCTAGCACTTTTAAAATGTGGACGTGTTATAATGAGAGTTCGTGATCACCAAACCTACCATGTCAGAGTACGTCTCTGAAAGTATGCAAACCAGTGCTGCAATCATGACTGTATCGCCAACATTTGGGAGGCTGTCCAAAATTGTCTTCATGCTTGACTGCCCCTTAGTGGTTGGAGGAGGGTTGTGCAGCAGGAGTGAGACATTTGGCACCCAGGAGTAGTAGTCAAACTAAAGTATGAACGAAATTTCAATATGTAACAACTTTGAGAGAAAAAAAATGTAATTAACTTATTTTAATGTCAAACATTGCATAAAATGTTATGTAAATCTACATTGGGAATTCAACCTTTGCACCATTGTAATGCTCAGCTAAATGAAAAATGGAATGAATAAAAAGCAGATTGCACACCTGCCAAATGTTCATACATTTGAAGTGTTAAAACAAAAATCATACTTGATAAAACATCAATATATATTCCAATGTCCCAACTAATTACCTGCCCATTGTTTACTGCAGCATGTTGACCCGTCACTGTGAAGATCACCATGGTGATGAATTTGATCACCTCCTCAACGGTATGAACGCTTGCTGGAAACCCTGTTGGTAGCACAATTACTATCAGTTAATTATTGGCAATCCCTATCTTCGTTAAATATTAAAGGCTACTATTAAGTTTTTATATATCTTGTGTTTACAAATGACTTCAGAACATGGGTTAAATACCTGAGTCTTTGTTTCCTAAGACGCCATGTGTGAATATCTCACTGATCCATTCCTGCAGCTCAGTGTCTTTACCCACTTCACTGTCTGAGGGATAGTAGGACTCCACTACTGCCCTCACAAAGCTAGTGAACACAAAATTAGATTTAAATTTTGTACATGTGAATAAGACAGAAATACTCCAAACTGTTGCTTGTAGAATAAATCAGTGTGGACAGTTGCAATATTTATTGAAAGATAACCTGTTGATGATGTTCCACAGCTTCAGGCCATCATCTCTGTAGTAGAAGTTGGGGATGGATTCCAGTCCTCGTGCAGTGATGTCCTCTGGCAGACAGAGGGAGCTGTAGGTCGTTTCAGAGAGAGCCCTTCTCATGAGCTCTGTCAGTCCGTCATATCCAAGTGAACTCTAATAAATAATTAATGCACAAATATTTACAATCAAACACATTTCTTAAAGTTAAAGAAATATGCGTTGTTAAAAAGTCAAAAGCTATAACTTCGTCTTGCAAAGGTGCAATTTCTGTAGTTTGAATATTCAGAAATATGTATTTTACAGAGCCATACTTTACTCAAAGCCCCGTCAGGTCCCAAAAGAGTTGTGCGGCTTCCAGTGTTTATGTACAGAGTGTACCGGAAGTGTGGAAACAGCAGCTGTGCAGACAAAGGAATTCATTTTAAAAGTCAAAGTAAGATGCTTATTTATCCAACAACAGGCATCACATTTTGTTTGTGTTGATCACCAAAGGAAGCCACAAGCAAATAAAACTAAAAACAGGCTTCATTTGCTTATTTAAACCCTGATGGATGCAAGGTGTTTGATCTCCAACAAGTTAACTGTCATTTTTAAAAGCTAAAAAGTGAAAAACTGAATGAAAAGTCATTTTCAGAGAATACCGCCTTCTTATTAAATATCTTATTTTGGATAGAACATTACAGTTATCTAAATAGAATAGTGGGGTTGGACCGTGAAATATATCAGGACAAAATCCCATATAGATGTAGACATTAAAAAGTGGTCAGACTGTGGATTTAACTAACATAACATCAAAAACGCAACATTGGCAAACTCTAGTCGTCTGAACAAGTGAGAAATGTTTTCATGCTTCCAAGGGCAGACTTCTTCAGATACATGTAACTTCATGTGACTCACAAGGAATGTTAAAAACTCTAATAGCACTCTTAGATACAGACAGGAAACATGGGTCGGGACAGAGAAGGAATTGACAAGCAACAAACATTCCTGGCTGTAACTGAAACAAGGAACGTTGCGGTTTATGGTAAATTGGTATGTAAATTGGTCTGGGCGACGGACAGCTGCACCGGCTGCACGGCATGGAGGATGTTCAAACTGCTGCATCTCACCTCATTATGCTGACAGGCTTCTAGTGACACATTACACATACATAAGGTTCATTCCCATCCACAACCTGCAGTGATTGTTTTAAAAAAAAATCTTCAAATTGCTCCCAAAGAATGTGCCTTTGGTGTATAAATGGGTGTGAATGATTAGTCAGGATGGGCAGGACATGGTAGCCCCTGCCATCAGCGTATGAATGGGGGGGATGGGTGAATGACATGTAATGTAATAGCACTTTGAGTGGTCAGAGGAGGACTCGAAAGGTGCCGTACAACTCCCTTTATCTTTTACCATTTAACTTTTCTCTGAGCATGAGAAAGTAGAGATGACCCCAACCAAGCTGATTCCCCAGTGGGAAACAATTTTTTTCTCACTACATCGCCATAATAATGATAGAGCTATATCCGCCCTATTTTAAAGAGATGTTGTCTATTTCGTATGTTATGGCATATTTGAATTGGTTCGCAAATTGATTGATTCAAAATCTTTTATTCATAAAAAGAAATTTAACAACAAAAAAATATTTTTTTGTTTTTCTGAAGGATGGTGAGCAATATGTGAAACTACTTTCCAATTCGACTATACGTTCTTATGTCATGGCATATTGGATGGGTTGTGCATGCTTTCTCAGCTTATAGTGTCTTTCAAAATTATTCTTGAATATATACCCTACCTATCACTACATGCAGATATTCTAAGACGACAAATAGAAACTGCTATTTCTGTGATGAATATTCATATATATATATATTCGAATTGTTCTTTTCACACCAAGAAATTCTGGCAAAAAATGCGCAGATTTGTCATTGATCAATCCTTAAAAGACTCATCAGTTCAGATCAAGGGAATAGTTAAAAAAGTGCACCAGAACGATGACCTCTGCTGTGTAATCATACCTTATAGAGAGGATGAATCACAGAGAAGCTGCGGAGAGCGGCAAGAGTATAGACCTCTGCCAGAAAGTGAGTTTTCAAGAGGTGTTGGACTGCTTGATGATCCATGGAATCAGCATTTTTAATAAACATCTTGGCAAGCAGCCAGTCAGTCTCCGAGTCACTGGGCAGAAAGATGGGGTTCTGCTCAGAAGGTTGTTGATGCAACTGGAATTTGATGAAACATATTTAGTTTTATTTTAGGTTAAAATAGTGCAACTGGACTTTTAAAAACATAGTAATGTACTGTGGAATCTAATAGATCATGTGACTAGACCTGTATTGCAATGGGCATCAGTTTGTTTTCTGGGTTCAAGTAGAGCAAACAGAGACCAGCAGTCACATGCAGATTGTCGGCTCTCGGGGGTATTCCATCCATCTTCTTCTGGTCATAGAGGAATATATTGCCTTTCTGGATGGGAAAGAAAGAGGGAAGAAGTGTTTAAAACATCGATAGGTTTCACAGATAAATCGAGGCAATATGATATTGGGATGATAAACACACAAAATCGTCTCCTAAAGCAGAGATTATTTCCAAACTAAAGCCACTCTTCTTCTTGCATACCTTCATTTCCTCCTGCAGAGAGCTTCCCTCTTTCAGGAATGGCTTCACCATCTCCTCTGTGACTGGAAAGTTTTGGGAAAGCTCTGAGCAGCGCTTGATCACATTGGGATTGATTCCATTCAGAAACTGGAATCCATAAAAGTCATCTTCCTTCCAGTGCTCTTTAACATACTCTGGAAGAATTGCAAATATGATATGATATATAATATCTATATATCTATCTAATATCAAACTTTTTTTTGAAGCACAAGGTCATAATCACAGTCATTTAAATACAAACATAAAAACCTGAAATTATTTTACTTTGTAGAAAAGTAATTGTTTTCCCCAACAGCAACAACATCTAATCTAATTCAACATTGTTTCATGTTTTTGACGTGAATGAATGAATGATGAATGAATTCTATCATTGATATTTGGCATACAGTAGAATGCAGTCAAAACTGACAATAGATGTTGGAATCTTGAGAACGTGTCCTTTAACAGAACATTTTTCAAATCCAATGTAATAATTATTATTCAATTTATTTAACCAAATATACTTTATCAATATATTATACATAATATTATTTATTATCAAAAAATGATAAATGAAAGTGTGACTATTTGTGTGCACGATTTGAGAGCTGGCAAAAAATAGGATTTAAAACAATTTTCACCGGAAAGAATATGTGGTTTCTTTTGTCAAAACAAAAATTCAATCCAAAACAGATTACAGAGATCACTTGTTATGAAACTATGACAATGACAATTTTGTTGCACCGTTGTACTGGAAAATGGGGGAAATTATCTACCTGACATTGTTGTATTTTTCCACCAGAAGATTTTTTTCATGTCTTTAATGCTTTCCCATTTTTCAGTCGATCCAAACAGCCCTTTGAACTTGAGTTCAATACCACTGAATTAAAACAGGTCAAAACAAGATTATACAGAATACCGAATTAAACAGCACACTGACATGTAAGTTTGTAATGTAACGTAAGTAATGTTTCAAATGTATTTTTTGCCTCAAAACATTGATAGTATGACTAAATTAGAGCCCAGTTGTGTCCTTTGCATACATCTATGTAGACCCACTTAATAATTCTTTCACGAATTAGCTCAGTTGATTTGGATTTAGAGAAGCCAATTTCAGCCGGGAGCTCAGACCAATCATTGAAATGGTTGACATGGGGTAGTCCTTCAGCCATAATCTTCCATCTAAAAAACAAACAAAACAACGTGACTGAAAAGCACCTAGACATTTCTCCAGATACATTTCTGAGATCATAACAGCAGCTCCTGGTACATACTGTACTGCTCAAATAAAACCTTACTTGTAAAATTTGTTTTTCAGTATCAACTCTTTTTTTCGGTGGTCAATCAACAGGGGATGGTCCTCCTCAAAATCCCTCAAGGCTGAGGCATGAAAAGAACGTAACATCAGTAACATTTTAAAAGACAAAATTGTCAAACAAATTGTCAACAAAACAAACACATTGTGTCAAAAGACTTTATATCTGTAAATCTTAATATTAATTATCTATAATCAACTCGTTTGGTAAATTGAGGCAGACCTCTCCCTCCCCTGAGCTCCACCAGTTCTCCTCTTGAGATCCATCTGTAACAGGGGAAAAGAATGGCTTCTCCTTCTGGAGTCGTTACCACTATTTTAGAGAGGTACCACTCATCTTCTGGGAATAACAAAAAACGATCTTTCTCCACCTTGACCAGCAGAAGTTTCCCCAGAGACAGATTGCTTTTAATGATGTATGTCCTTGTCTGGAAAAAAAAACAGTTACGGTATATTATACCATATGCCTATGACAAAGTAAAACAGTATGACTTCCCTGTTTCATTAAATAGGAAAGACAAAGCAAATGTAACACTTGTCCAAAGAACCAAGTTTTCCTGATGCTGAAAACTGTAAACAACAGATGGCACAGCCTTTCATCAGTACATGATAAAAGCTAGACTAGTGTGGATTTGCAAGATAACATACATATTGATAGACGGTCATGCTGATTGGCTTATGGAGGCCATTCTGGGAATATGGGGTGCTTTACGTATGGACCATTTAGTCATAATTGCAGTAGAGTAAAATAAGTGCAGTAAAACAGACTGTTTATCTACACTTAAAAGACGTAGGCACTCATGTAGACATATGCCACCCAGACACCCATGCATGCACAAACAACTGCCAGTATATTGTTGTCGACTTAATTTGAGACTTGCATATTGAACAATGATCAACAATTGGATTCAACTTACCATCCCAGTTTTAAAATCTGCACCGTAGTTATCCAACTCAGTTCGCTCACTCTCTCCTCCAGTTCCAATTAAGGTTACGTGTATGTGATCAAATGTCCCTGCATTCGTTAGGTTACCTGTTGTCACTTCTAGCTTGTACTCAGCCATGGTCATTCAGTAGCAATTCTGTGAGTTTGAATAAAAAGTGAAACGTCTAAACTCTCGGACAAATGTTCAATTTTGCTCCTTTTTATGTCTCTGCAACTCATGCACCTCCCACCTTTTGGTTTAGTAATAGCAAATCATTTAGTTATGACTTGTAAAAAATTATTAACCTCCCAAATGTCAGAGAAGGTTCATTTACATAATTTATCTTTAACATTTGCAAATTCATACGCAAATGACACCCTTCAGTCTAAAAAGATAGTACAGACAAATGGTACTAAAGTACTGTACACGCATACATATATAATCAGTTTTTTGGTCATTTGTTTGTTAGATAGCAATGGTAGAGAGACATAAGAGGAAATGAGAGATGGGCAACAACGGTCCTCAGTGGTCAGGATTAGGATTAGGTATGCACCGATCCAAGTTTTTCAATCCCAATAGTGATACCTGGTCTTTGGGTAAACAGTCGATACTGAGTACCGATCTGATACCAGTGTTTGATTGATAAACTGTATGCTTCACTGTGTGAAAGCCTGGGATTATTATTGTATGTGTAAGGCAACATCAGCCTAGATACAGTAATGCAAAACACTTTAAAGATTAGAGTTCAGATGTGTAAAACTTAACCGCTCCAAGTCTCTGTTGAAAGACAGGTTTGCTTTCAGCCTTGTCACCATAACAGACTGAAACACTTTCCTGAAGAGTTGTATCTTCTGCAGAGGAGCTAACAGGTGAATAGTTCATCCTTCTTCTCACTCCCCGCTGGAAGCCTTTTAGTACATGATAATTATGGGCATCCAATCACCAAATCCAATGTAACACAAGGAAATATCCAACCCTTACATGTATATTGTGAAATGTCACAATCACCTGCATAGCAGAGGTTGTAGAAATAATGTCAAACTGAATAACGTGGTGGGTTTATTTTCTATTCATTACCACTTTTGAAAACCAATCGTGAAAATCCTATTAGATCAGCAGTTTTTGAAATACTCAGACTAGCCCGTCTGGCACCAACAACTATGCCACGTTCAAAGTCACTTAAATCCCCATTCTGATGCTCGGTTTGAACTTCAGCAAGTCGTCTTCACCACGTCTAGATGCCTAAATGCATTGAGTTGCTGCCATACGATTGGCTGATTAGCTATTAGGTGTGCCTAATAAAGTGGCCAGCCTGTCTGTGTATTGTATATATATATATATATATATATATATATATATATATATATATATATATATAGAGAAGTGGGGAGCAAGGAGGCTTGCTGGAGGAGCTGTGAGCGAGGAATGCATGGGTGCAAAAGTATTTTTGGCAGCCGTGACACAATCGTCACATTATGAATTGAATTAAAAGTAAATATGAGTTGTCATGAACACTGTTACACTCATCTGACAGATAAAAAAAAATAAATACAGCGGTATAAAAACCCCCCCCTAAAAAACAATGAGGCCGCTGTGCCACACGTCATATTTAATTGATTTCGCCTTTAAAATGACTGCTCCGTGCACACAAGTCTCGTTTTGTTAAATGCCTGTTGCCTCAACTCTTTCCTCATGTCCCTTCCTTGCCTCCTCTGCTAGCATTTCAGGTGGGAGGGACTAAGATGCAAAGAGAGTAAAGGATGTACAAACTGAGAAATAAGAGCCTTTAGATGTCACAGCCACACTAGTTGCTTGTCAGAATGTACTTAGGCATAGCGATACTTTGAAGTCTATGCCATCATCAGGCCAACACGCTCACAATGAAAATATTTGCATGTTTGGGTTCACCATGTTGGTGTAGCATGTTCACAATTTAACCGTTTACTGCAAAACTATTGTACTTTTCACCAATTCTGGTGTGCGTGTACACAACCCAGCACAGATGGACCGGAGTACCCCCCAATGCAACAAAGAACACCATTCATATAAATATTTGAATCTTTACTTTCAAGATAAGCTCACAGTATCAGTTACAGTACAGGGCTCAGCAGATACAATTTGCCGTACCCTGGAAAGAAAATCTGTGTTAGCTTGTTTACCACTGTTGAACATACAATCGTGATCAAATAGTAACACTGTTTTCTATTTCTTTAGGGTTTAAGTAATTATAAGGCAGCTCAAGCTCCGAGTTCCTCTTGGTAATAGTCACACTAAAGGAGGAAAGTTCTGCTTGAAAATCCTTTATCATCTGTAAGGCTGCCGGCTCATCAAAGCGTTGCTCGGGGTAACTACCCAGAGGTACCTGACAAAGACAAAGGCAAAATATCATGTTAGGGAATGGGTCATCTATGAAAGGGAGAATTGCTAGTGCCATACTTGTGGCAGTTTTGATTAAGAAAACTGCATGTCAAACTTACAAAATCACAATACTTCCTGCTGAGCTTCCACAAAGTTGACATGCTAACTCCTGCAAAGGATTTTTCTGTCAGAGTTGCCAAGATGGCCTCCATACTTGACTGACCCTTTGTTGTTGGAGGAGACTGGTGCAGCAACAGTGGAGCATTGGGAAGCCAACCTAGAAAATCAAACTTTAGAAGACATACAGCAGCCATTAACACCAGCACTATTGACCTTGAGCAGTTACAAGAATAGTTTGCTATTGATACATTATTCTAATCTACTGTACTTTGTTATTTATTTTCTTGCAGATCACTCATATGATCAATACATGTGTAGCTAGCAGTGTTGGGCAAGTAACTTGAAAAATGTAATCACTCATTACTCAGCAAAAAAAGTGACTACATTACTTGTTGCAATGAGTTAAATAAAAAAAATCGGCCCAGCAACAACTCCAAAGCCTCTTTATCCATATATTTCATATTTCTTATTTAACGCACGTAGAAATACTAAACACCACATGTTGGTTTGAAAGAATTTACTGAACACTTTGCTTATCCCTCGCTCCTGAAACTGCACTGCGGAAGTCTTGGCCTCACAGTTTACGAGCAACAACTCTGAACGAAACCAGACCATGTAGGAGTGTGGAGACAACGGTGATTAATAACTAATTTAATCATTGTATTCCAGATTGTAATGCCTTTTCCTACCTGTTATGTTTCTTTGTACTGTCTCACTGCCCACCTCTGGACCCGCTTCCTATATGTAGCTATAAAAAGGGCTTATTCTGAGCCAACAAAAACAACGATTATTAATTTCAGGTGATTAGCCTATACACCAATTTAAAAAAGGTTATCCATATGTTTTGTTACTTTTGGAAAGAGCAAGGCTAGCTGTTCCAGTCTTAATGCTAAGCTAGTCGTCACCTGCCTCACATTTACCGTACAACCACAAACACAAGAGTGGTATCCGTCCTCTCATCTTAGTCTTGGCCAGAAGAAAATAAGAGTATTTCTCAAGAATATCAAACTAATCCATGAAGTCTTTTAAAATGTTCATCTACTGTTGGGGAGAAAAAAAAAAAAAAGTATTCAAATATACTATGACAAAATATTCAACTTTCAAAAGACAAGTTTTGCAAACTCAATATATTCTTTTGTTTTTTTTTTAGGTGAAGGCAGACAGATGGAAGTGGTCATTTAAATTGATCATGAGGGCTACAGTATAACAGGTATAAAATGTCATACCTGTCCAGTGCTCACTGCAGCATGCTGAACTGATGACGTGAAGATCACCATAGTGACAAACTTGATAAGTTCCTCCACAGTTTGAAAGCTTGAAGGGATTCCTGTCAAGCATGTTAGTGTTAAAATAAATCTACAACAGAAAATTCCTAACAAAGCATTTCGTCCCCTTTTGTACAATTTGTATCTCAAATGTAAGGAAGATAATTGTATGACCAGATAGATAGATAGATAGCAGCGCCATATAGTTGTCGGACCCTGGTCAGAGCTGGCCAATTCTAAGCTGTGATTGGCCAGTCTGTGTTTGAGGGGTGGGACTTAGCAAAGAATCAATTGTTTGACCCTGAACAATAAACTCTTTGAAAAATGAATTGTCCATTTCATTCAAGTTTCAAATATGTGCAAATTGAGCTGCATATAAGTGCGAGTCATGTAAAGCATACGTGATTTGTGGTAAATGCATTAACACGTGAAAACTCTGCCTGTCCTTCAGTATCGTTTCAGTCTTTTGGAGGAGAAGAATACAAAAACAGACCAATAGCCATAAGTGAGATACCTGAGTCAGCATTTCCCAGAAATCCATAGTAAAAGATCTCATTGATCCATTCCTGGAGCTCAGAATCTGCAGACACTTCACTGTCCGATGGATAATAATATGCCACCATTGCCTTGACAAAGCTGAGGACAACAATAAGTGTAGGCGTATCAGAATGTTGAATTATGATTTACAATAGCTTCACAACACGTTGAGTTTTTTTTTTTAAAGACAATTCAGATTTTCATAATCTTGAAGTAGTTTAAAAGGTTAAATATATGTTCCAAGAAATGTTTCTAATGTTCCATTTATTTAATCCGAATAAAAGCAAGGTTGACTGCCAGCAGGCAAAAGTTCACCTGTTGGTGATGCTCCACAGACTCAGTGCATCATCTCTATAATAAAAGTTAGGGATGGACTCCAATCCTCTAGCTACAATGTTTTCCGGCAGGCAGAGGGAGTTGTAGGTTGTTTGGGAGAGCCCCCTTCTCAGTAGTTCTTCTACTCCGTCTTCTCCCAGTGAAGACTTAAAAAAAAAATTACAGGCATAGTTTGCTTTGTTATGCCTTCCAAACAAACCGTCTCTAAAATACACTTATGTAAAATTCCAGTCTCTCTGAATAAATTGCTCACTGTTAACCAAAATACATACACATTAACTTAAGTGACACTATACCATGTTACTGGTCATGATTAATTGTTAAAATGTCATGCAGTACATTTTTAAGGAGTCTTCCAGGACCATAAAGAAGAGCACGAGCAAGGATGTTTATATGAAGGGTATATCGATGATGGGGGATCAGCAGCTGTGAAGAGGAGACACTGGTGACAGTCATGAACATCGAGCTGCGTTACGTAACATTTACACAATCCTGATCTTTGCCCAAAATAACGGTTTACCTTGCGCAGCGGATGAATCATTGGGAGACTGCGAAGGGTCGCCATTGTAAAAACTTCTGACAGTAGGTGAGTGTTCATCAAATGACTGACCATTTGGTGATAGAGGGCATCTGCATTCCTCACAAATATTTTGGCCAGCAGCCAGTCAGTCTCCAAATCAGTCGGCAGAAAAATCGGGGTCTCCTCTGAGGGCTGTTGACCGAGCTGAGGAAGAAGGCATATTTAAGTTTGCAGAAGGTGATCAAAAACAAAAATGTGAGTATCACATACATACATACATACAAAAAATTAGAAACCTGAATTGCAATGGGCCGTAGTTTCTTCTCTGGATTTAGGTACAGCAGGCAGAGCGCAGCAGTCACAGCTAGCGGTTTACCATCAATAACTCTTGTAGGCAGACCTTCCATGATCTTGTAATCAGTAATGAATATATTTCCCTTCTGTAGAGTAAAAAAATTAAATAAAACCCACTAATATGAAGAATCATAAACAAGGGATTTGTAAGGTATAACCATGTTTAACACATCTAAAAAAATAATTCATAAAAAAAAAAAAAAAAAAGAAATCACAAGAAATGCACTTTTCGTACGGTTATCTCAGCAGTCAAAGAGCTTCCATTGGCCAGAAAGGGTTTCACCATTTCCTCAGTAACAGGGAAGTTGGAGGGCAGCTTTAAGCAACGTTTGATCACACAGGGGTTGACTCCATTAAGAAACTGGTATACCAAAAAATCATCTTCTTTCCAGTGCTCTGACACATACGCTGTAAAAATAGATCATGTATTAGGTCTCAGAGATGTTGTACAGAGAAGTAAAACACAACACATGCTATACTGAGATCTTACCTGAGAGGGGCGCCTTTTTGAACCATGAGACCACCTTCATTTCCTCAAAGCTTTCAAAGTGCTCAGTAGAATCTTTCAGACCCTTCAGTTCAAGCTCAGCTGATCTGATTAAGCACAAAAAAAAAAAAAAGTATGTCACTTTTGGTTTTTTTCTCTAGTCATTTGTGTTGAATTGTCCAGCGTTGGGTGAGAATGGTAAGTCAGAGCACTTGCATTGCTTCAGTTCTGTTTCTAAATTCAAAAGCTTTTGAGAATGAGAAGCCGATTTCTGCAGGAAGAGCTTTTGGATCATTGATGTTCAAGTTGTACGGCAATCCCTCTATGTGTTTATTCCATCTGCGGCGGAAACAGGAAATAAAAACATCCAAAAGTTTTTAATCCAAGTCAAAGTTCATAGAGGTACACCCTGTTGCACTGTACATTTGAATTGATGGAAACTCACTTGTACTTTAATTTTTGTTGGACCAATTCTTTTTTCCGGTGGACTACTAGTCGAGGATAGAGATCTTCAAAAGCCTTTGTAGCTGTGTAGATTACAACCCAGGGATGGATTAAGAAATACATTTCTAAACAATTACATGAGATTTCATACAGATATGAGCAAGGGAATATTGCGTCATTGTTAGCCTTCACATAGCCCTTGTGATACAAAAAAAAAAAAAATCGTTTAAGATTTACACACTATAGAGACCTTAGAAGTGGGAAAATATTTCACGAACCTCTTCCCCCTCTCAACAACACAGATTCCCCCTTGGACAGCCAACTGTGACAGGGGAAAAGAACGTCATCCTCTTCAGGTGTCCTTACCACAATTGTGGAGCAAAACCAATCATTTTCTGGGGATTCATGGAAAGGATCTTTCTCCAACTTGAGGAGGAGAAGACATCCTAAAGAAAAAAGTGTAGCCACAGAATACATTCCCACCTGTGCTTGGAGAGGATGATGCAATCAGAATATTAACACGATAATATATCATAATTAAAAGGTTACATAAACAAATTACAGTTGTAATTTTACAATTCACCTTTCCAGTTGTATTATCCAATCCAAAACTGGTCAGCTGAGTGCACTCAGATTGCCTCTCACTGCCGATCAGGGTAACATACAAGTTTTCAAATGTGCCTGCATGCTGCATGTTTCCTGTAGTCACTTCCAGAGTGTACTCTGCCATCATGCCTGGGTAGCTACAACAACTGAAACACACAATAGGAAAATAAACATACTGAATAAATGCAGTGAATATGTTTACCCCCCCACCACCCCACAAGACTGTCAAACATGCACCAACATAATGAAGTTTCAATTCTTGGTAAAAAAAGAAAAAAGAAAAGAAGAAGCTCCATGGAGAGAGCACTCACCTTTTCATTTAAACCACTAAACATGTTCAGCAGGAATCGCAATACCACTTGGTCAATTTAAAAGAAATCACAGGTGTCGGGCATTCCCTAATTAAGAGTACTGAGACCTCAGAGTGAATTCTTTTCTCGGAGGTCATCAGTCCATCAAAGGGGCCCAGAGTAAGATTTTAGTCTTAAATTCATCAAAACAGTAATTATGTAATTTTGCTCTTATTCTCACAATAATGAGAGCCATTCATAAATGTTCCTAAGTGTTAAGATTTGGTGTCAGCCCCCAAATTATTTAAGAACGCTCCATGGGTTTTCTACGTCAGTTAGGAGAGACTAGCAGTGGCAGCAGCTACACATTTGCCATTCAAATGATGAAAATATTTACAAATTGATAAAAGAGCTGTCTAAATAACCAAACTCCTAAGCAATATGAAAAGGTTATGATGGATTGAGCATAGTTACATTCATATATTCACACATGTTTGATTCGTCCTAATGTTCACATTAACCACGTTTAAAGTTTAAATAATAAAAATAAATAGCATTCGTCTTTTCAGAAAATATGTGTTAGCTCACACTAAAGACCAGTGGGCTGATGATTTATGGACTGTTTAAAATGTCTAGGATAATATATGAATCTGGTACACCATTGAAATTATGTTGTATATAATTTATATAACAAGCAAATATCTTTGTGTGCCCAGCTGAGATCTGGTATTTTACCAATTAATGTTAAAAATGGATGGTATGTCAGTCTGGAACAAGTACAGTGGATTTGTTCAATGTGCTGTCTTGATTTTAAATAAAATTAATTCCAGTTTGTTTTTGATGTTCTCTTTAATGGAAATTGTGTTTTTAGTTGTTAGTTTTTTTTAGCCAGCCAGAGTTGTCTGTTCACATACAAAACATTTCAATTACCAGGATAAACTTTAGGCTTGTAGCAGTTGTTTTCGGTATTAGCTCTGCAAATTTGTTGAGTGATTTGTGCACCGTACCAGCTCCAAGTCACCTAGTCATTTTAAGTGGTGATAAACTCAGACCGAGTCCATTCTTTTGTTCCAAAGAACTGATATTATTTCAGGTCCAGGATAGTGCAACTCAAGACATGTTGCCCTGTCCCTTTGTGGGAAGAAACTGTAGTGCTTGTGGTCAAAGTTGAACTTTGTTATTAAACCTTCATTTAACTAGTGTAGCTCAACTGAGAGCGATGTGCATCTGTCATGGTGACAGGACTCATCGCAAACCTGTCTTTCAACAGAGGCTTGGAGCAGTTAAGATTTACATATCTGAATTCGAATTTGCAAAATAGTTTCGCACAAGAGCAGGTGCAACATCCTTTCCTACCACTTCTTGGTTGCCCGAAAGGCTTGAGAGTTTACATGCTGATCATGAACTGCAATATCTATGTTGCTCATTTTCGTTCATCTCTCTCTCTCTCTCTCTATATATATATATATATATATATATATACATATATATATACATATACATATATACATATATATATATATATATAGATATATACATACATATTATATACATATATATACACATACATATATATATATATATACATATATATATACATATACGCGTATACATATATATATATATACACATACATACATATATACATATATATATACATACATACATATATATACATACATATATACATACATATATATACATACATATATATACATACATATATATGTATATATATATATATACATACATATATATATACATATATATACATACATATATATACACATATATATACATACATATATATACATATATATATATATACACATACATATATATATATACATATATATATATATACATACATATACACACACACATATATACATATACACACACACATATATACATATACACACACACATATATACATATACACACACACATATATATATATATACATATATATATACATACATACATATACATATATATATATATACATACATACATATATATATATATATATATATGTATGTATACATATATACATATGTCAAGCCAAGGATGGAAGTGTTCTTGAAACTTGTCAATATCGGCCTTTTCAGATATTATTCATTAAATGAGTTCAAGATTGATAACCATTTGCAGAATTTACAAAAGAGGCTATGCATAATAACAACAATGACATTTTATACTGAATAACTAAGGAGAACTTTAAAGACAAACAAATACATAAAAGGCTGTAAAGACTTTATTAAATGGTAGCAAATCACATGCATTATCAGGCTGTCCTCATTAATTGCCATCTTTTTTGACTCGACATCCTACAAACCCAGACAACAGACTTGCAATGGGTCTACACCCGCTATAGGAATCAGAAAGACTGGATCATTTAGGGTCACATACCAACATAGGAGGGTTAAGCAAATCTTGTGTAAAGTGCTGGCATAACTTCTGTCACACAGAAATAATGCAATATAACCAACAATCTGCTTTTTTTCCCATGGCTACTACTGAAAGGCAAGATAGTGAAAACATTTATACAGTATATCATATAGAATAATATAAATCTATTATGCATATTTGTCTTCAGGAAAATATATTTTATCTTACCAGAATAAGGACACATTTCAGCAATAAATCCATGCAATCCACATAAGGACACCCACAACAACAGACCTCGATTGTGGCAATTAGGGTGTTATTTCATTAAGGCTTTTTAATAATATAGTGTAAAACCGGAAGAGTTATATGTTTTCAAGACATAAAATATGTAATTGCAACAATCCACGTAATACCACAGTGACTCTTGTGCAGCTACGTGAGGTCAGCTTTGTTTAATCAGGTGTTAATGTGACGGAGGACGCGACGCAGCGAGTGTCCATCTCGTGCAGTACACATGGCAGGAAGGGGTACAGGCTCCGTCTTGTGCTCCACATTGTTGTAGTGGCACTTCTTAAGATGGTCCGACATGCTGGGGAGATCGGTGAAACCCCAAGACAACACTGGGCTGAAAGCAGTGCTGAATCTCCACACCTGCGTCAGAAAATAAAGAAAAAAAGATGGTGGAATGAAGATCAAAACCTTTAGAAGGGTTCTTGTTGATTTGTTGAATGCATTTTACATGTAATCCTTGTCTGAAGCTACACTCCCTGCTTTTGTTACAGCAACCCCAAATCCTAAATCTTCCTTCTAGCTCACTGCCATCATACATTAAAACAAATTTAAAAATTGTATTTATTTATTTTTAAACTTCTATGTTTTTAAAAATACGGTCAAAGTCAAAATTAATTGTGCGTATAATATTATAGCATTTACTGAAGCGCTACAGTGGCACAACGGCTATTTAGAATGTTTCCTCTTGTGAAAAAGCACAACATCTTTGTCACCGATTTGATAAGAGATTGTAAATAAAAAAATCCATCAGAAAACTCTGACTACTCACTCTGTTTTTGATCTGCCATGCCACAGTGCCAGGGGTACCAGGATATCGTCTCCGCTCCCACTGCAGCTCCACTATGCCCCTGGTCTGGAGGAGACTGGCACACACCTCCCTCATTGTCCGCGACACCAGTGACAGCTGGCAGAGGCTGAAACTGTCCAGGAACCCAGCTATGTGCCACAATATCTCAATGGGAAGCCCACTAATTTGGTCAGACTGGAAGTCACTTGGAAATTTTGCCCTTGAGCAAGGCTGCACCCCGAAGGACCTGAGGTGCCTGTCATGAACCACTTTGGCCCCCTTGGTAGATGGGTAAAACCTCCGCTGAGAAAATGTGCAGCCATAATATGCCAGGGGGCAGCGGTGCTCCATCCAACCGTTGAGACCAGCGTGAATGTCCCCATGGACATTTGTGAAATGGGAAGAAAACTGGTCCCGACGCAACGACTGACCACAGACAAAAGGGAACATGTGCTGGTAGCGGGGGTTAGGTGGGAGGTAGCGGTTATGCGGGACTGCCTCGACCTCCAGAGCTTCCAGGACAAGCCCAAGGCGGAGGGTGCGGAAAGGGCTCGGATAGGAGAGCTGTGGGGCAGCATGGTCGCAGGCAGATGCAGAGGCAATTTCACCCACTCTGGTGTTGGTTACCAAGATTGCTGCAGGGAAAGTGAAAGTCTGTGTGCCGAAGTCAACACGGTAGCCATCAACATAGACCGTGTCGGAGATCCGTCTACACTCTCTGGACTCCTCCAAACAGAAGAGCAGCGCTGCTGTGATTAGATCAATTTCTCCTAGACCCATGGGGTCGTCAACCTGTTCCAGATCCGAGGTATCTACGGCCTTGTCCTCCATTTTGGGTCGCAATCTATACAACGACCTGTCTGGGATGAAACCTGTCCGTCCATTAGGTAATGTACGTTGGCCCTGGCCCCTAAAAAAACGGTAGTTGTGGAACTTACGCTCAGGCCCATGGTTTCCTAAAAGAACTAGCCCCCTATCTTCCAGGACCACATGAGCAGCCCTCTGTGCCACACCCTGGCTGACATGCACTGGAGATATCATTGGGGGGATGACCGGCCCCTGAGAAACCTCAGCGTTCATGTCATCTTTCACCTCAACCGGACAGGCCGTCTCCACACAGGCCTCCATTCCTCCTGACAGTGGTCCATTTGTTGTCTTTAAAATATTTACGTCTGTTCCCGTCACAGCCCCATTTCCTCTCAAACAGCTAGAACAAACACTTTGCTCCTCCATCTCTTTTTTATTCAAACCATCAGCAGCTCCGGGTGTTTTTCCGTCGGGTCCATTCTGAAGGTCTCCGTAGTTGCTCGATTTACTCTCGATACACTCTTTGCTGCTGTCGATAGGGTTCGCACTGCTAACAAATTCCAAAGCAGCAACTAAGCTTCTTGCAGTCTCCACTGTGGCCTCGTAGAGTTTACTGAAGTGCTCCTCGTTCAAGCCATTAATTCCACTGACAATTCTCTCCTTTGCCGAGCCTGGCGGGGGAGGTTGTGGCTGACATGAGGATGATGCCTGTGAAGGTGACTCAATAATGGTGGAGGCCTCTGGGGCAGATGTAAGCAAAGCTGAGTCTGTTGCCCTGTTCTCCTTACCAGAAGGGACAAGTGGCTCTCCTTCCACAGTAGGTGCCATGGCAATCACCTTGAGGGACTCGAGTAGTGTACGCTGGTCCTGAAGAGCAAGTGCCATATCTAGCTGCTCCACCTCCTCCACCCCACGGCTCAGGCTCTCATAGGAAGTGTAGTCCAGGCAGCTAACGGGCCACCTGTTCCACTCCATAGTGCAGCACACCACTCCCGCTGCACACACTTCAAGGTGTGCATACATTTGGTTACGAACCAGGGCGGCAGGGCAGCCATAGCCACTGTTTAGGCAGGGAACCCTCACCAGTGCGCACATGAGGTGGTGCTCATCAACTTTGCAGGAGTGAAATACGGCCCCACACACCAGAGGACAGGCGATAAGATCACAAGAAATGCCTGGTTGAGGTCTGACCATGCATCTCTGATTGACACAGGACATACAGTGAACATGGTCCTCCTCCATCTTCAGACCTCAGGGTCTCACCTCAGTAAAGCTTCTGGTGGTGACTGAGAAAATCCACCGTCCTGCCAAATAGTCAGAAAGAGAAATAATATCAGTGTTTTAAAGATGAGATAAGAGAAGATGATGATTCTGGGGGCATCGTCACAAGCTGTCCTGTTGAGGTACAACATTACACTAAGACACAAAATATAGAGAGTATTTAACATGAAATATTAACACGTTAGAATTGATGTAACTAGTGCTAATCTTTTGTCATTTGTGGTAAAAGTGATTCAACACTGACATACTAACATAACCTCATATGAATACATCGATTGAGTCAATGAAACTGGACTACCAAACAAACTGATGGTCTAAGCCAACCTAAATTGTCTGATGTCCCGGTGTCAGTCTCTTGCCATGTCGAGAACCTGCTCCACGGCTGTGAAACAGTGCCCCACATTGTTTGTGGAAGTCAACTGCACCTCAAGGCTGTTTTATACAAATACCTTTTTAGGAAGCTTCCCAGCGCGATATCAAGGAGGTCAACACCTTTCCTTTTCGTACATTAGGAAGTCGTGAGATGGCTCCAGAAAGACCTTAGAAAGCAAAAAACAATTAGGTTATTAGGCATTAGGTCTTGAAAAAGATAGTTTGGAGTTAAATTGGCAGTGTGTGAAGAGGCCAAACGTCTGGTTGTGTACACGTGTGTATGATTTCCTATAGTTGGAATGAATGTTCTTACATACTAAGTGCAAAAACAATGTGCTATAGAGATTAGTATATACTGCATATTATATGCATTAATATAGATGCCGTACTTGAACCAGAGAAGTGTATCCGAAGAACTTTGGCAGACAGAAAGGACACTTATGCCGATTGTCTTCTAGTAAGTTATAGCCAACGTGGTTACTTTTGTATTTTGATAATTTCATGTGTAGACAGTACTGAGAAAGTTAATGTTCTTCAACTGAGACGCACATCTCTAATGCTTCTGGTAAAGTAACACAGCTCTGTCTGTTTCCGTCACAGTTTTATTCAACAATAAATGAATATACGTAAATGCAAATTTTGAAAAGGAGTCACTTTGAAGTTTTTGGCTGACTTGTAAATGCAGCTTGCATAGATATCAGTAACCGTGCATCCTCTAGTCCCTGAGCCAGACAATCATTCCTGAATATCAGGCAGATGCAGAAGTGAATATCGACTGTGTCCTTATTTAGTTAAATGAGTTGTAGCAGTCAGGCTCACTCGGCCCAAATAAGGCATATCCACAGATGACAACTGAGGCAGCTTCTCTCTCTCACACTCACACTCACACCACACCACACACACACACACACACACACACACACACACACACACACACACACACACACGGTTAAATAGGACGACACGAGCTTTAGCTGCTGTGCACAGTATTTCATGTGCACTCCAGTACTGAAAGCCAGTTCGTTGTCAACTGTTATTATCAACTTGTTTTGGTAACAATGGCCGGCTAGCTTGCACCGACCGGCTAATGTTTGCTTCCAACAAGCTAGCCAGCTCGGAAGTTCCCAAAAAGCCAACTTAGCATGACATAGTTGGGGTTAGCACGCGAAGTAGCTGCTCACCTTGACGTCGTGTTGGCAGGAACACGTGTGTTTGGTTGTTGTGTCTAAAAACAGCGAGCTGTTACTGTAGTTCCGCTCTTGAGACACTGCTAATGTTAGCTTCTTAGTCTGTCAGCCTCCATGTTTTTTTTCTGTTCAAAACTTTATTGACTGTAATATAGGCCGACAGCGATGTTACGTTTATCTTTACGAGGGTTGATATGGACATAAAAAAAAAAAATAGAATAAAATGTAATTATATAGCTAACTTAGATGGCTATCTTTTTATAGTTATAAATAAGCAAAAATGTCAAATCTGGAAGGTAAAAAAAAAGAATCGACATTTGTAACGAAAGCATCTATCCTTAAGGGGTAATAATCATGGACACTGTAATTCATCTTTCTGCCATTGTATTTAAAATGCACTAGGATATCTTTAATACACTGTTGACAGAAATGATAGCCTACTTTTCCATTTTGACATTATGATATACAATTCTGACAAGTAAAATGACATTTTATAAAAGAGGTTGTTGTTTTTTGTGCAGTTTATTTCGAATACAATTATCACTTCATGTAGAATCTGCGACATCTACACTATATCTATACATTAAATGTGACCATCAGTGGCAGACGCAGCCTCTCTTGGTGCTTGCAGGGACCAGAAATAAACAGCAGAGGTCACTGTTGTACTAGTTTTGTCACGCGGCCTCTTGGCTGGTAATGGTCAGACTGCCTAAATTCATTGAGTTAACTGAAGGACACGTCACGTTTCGAGGTCGGGGTCACCTACAAAACAGCACCCCTGGAGCAGGAGGGGCTGACTCATGGACACATCAGCAGGACAGTGCTAGCAGTACTGAATACACTTGTCATGAGGTGTTGAAACAAACCCAGTCGGTGGGACCATCATCACTTATATGATGTCAAATGTAAATATATAAAAAGGAGTCCGAATTTGCAATGGCTTTTCCAATTAAATCGTTATACTATTATTGTTATACGTACAGTTTTTTGTTATTATGCTGTATTTAAGAACCTCTGCTTAGTGGATACTGCATACTGCATATTGGATTTACCATGAATCCAAGAATGATGTCACGCAAACATTTGTGTTTCACTGATTCATATGAGGTTTGCTTGTAGAGGTGCTAGGCAACCATGCACCGTGCCTCCCAACCCATGAGACAGACAATACTAGGATTAAGAGAATGAAGGTTGGGTGGATGGATCTTTAACTTCACCACTAAATGAGCTGTGAACTTCTGTTGATGAAAACTATGCCTTCCTTTGAGGATTTTTTTAAGTGGCTTGATGTTGCATTTTAGACTGCCAATAAAGTTTTTTATATAAAATATGCTGTCTGTAAACTGTCCCGTTTTAAAAGGCTATCAATCTTGATGAAAATAACAGATGTGGCAGAATATGCACCGACTTTCTTGATTCCCCTGAGTTGCACAAAGCCAGGCCATGAAATATTAGGCTTGCCAAAAGATTGATTGATGAGGTTTATGTTTTAAATAAGTAAAACAGATATTTATTAAAAATGTTTGGATCATCCAATTATTCACAACTATAAACAAATGACAGGGACGAGCCCAAAAACAACATAACAAATTGCGATATATCTATATCAATTCCTTTAATAGATAATTATATAATTAATAAAGGCTAATACTTAGACTTTAGGCTATCGCTGGAAAGACTTGTGGTCAACCCACGCAGACTGCAGTCCTAGAATAAACTGAGTACTGCCGTCGCCCTTTGCCCTGAAGTGTGGCTGCAGCATCCAGTAGTCCCTCCTTCTCAAACATGTCACTTTAATTCCGGTTCAATAGCAGATGCTCGCTCCCGAAGCCCCGGGGCACCAGCAGTTGCAGTGTCATAGCGACTCTTTTATAACTTTGTTTGTGATTTATACCGCCTGGCGTGAGTCACGACAAGACCCTACCAAGTAAACTGCATGTCCCCCGGGTGCTGGCCGTGTCTTTGCAAGCGGGATAACGCGCAGGGTGAAGTTAAACCATTGAGACTCAATCAATGTCTTCAAACTCCTCGAGTTGACCAAAAGACAATCAATGATATGAAAAAGTACATGCTTTTATGCAATTTCTTTTCCAATGAGGAGCTCATCAAGGGATCTATTTATAGCATAGCTGTTAATATCAGGCTTAAGTAGCAAGTACAACTTTTTTCAGCAAGTTAAAGAGATCTGTGACAGGCCCCCTTGACCTACCTAATGACTAATGGCTTATATCATCAATGACCTTCAATCAAACGCTAGATGGCGCAATGTAAAAATGTTGACTGCTGTCCACGGTGCTGAAAACATCCATTGTGGCCTCTTAGAAGCCAGGGGCTTCAAGTAAACTCAGGAGTGAACATATGAGGTGTATTAGTCATGAAGGACAGCTGCTCGACGCCTCTGTCTGTTGTTAGCGCTTGTCGGTCTAAAATGCCATAAATTCTCTCCAGTTATAGCGAGCTGTCACATAATTCAAATGGTGGTTAACGCCTGAAACCAACACCTAATCTCACTTTGTCTCTCCTTTTCAAACTAACAGAATTATTGACAAACTGAAGTATTACGTTGCAACAACCATTCATGAGGGGATGGCAGCACAGTATATTGTGCTGCTAAAAAAATCATTTTATGATAGTGACACAGATCCAAGGGCAATTATGTTGTCTAACAGGCTATACTTTCTCATCAAACATTTTCAGAGCTGCTTATATGAGATGGAGAAACCACCGTGTATGAGATAGGCTCATACTAATTAGTGTAATAAACCAGTATGTAGCCAACTGTGTTGCACAGAAGCTCAAATGCTCCACCGATGTGGTTTATAATACCTGACAGCAGATTTCAATGTTTTGGCTGTGATACAGCAGGTCTTACTCTCATAATGCATGTTTATAAAGGCGTGCAGGCATTAGAGATAGTATATACTGTAGAAAAGGCGATGGTTGCGTGGGATCTACACGTTTCGAGTTAAGAGAGAGAGATAGAGAGAGAGAGAGAGAGAGAGAGAGAGAGACAGAGCGAGAGAGACAGAGAGAGAGCGAGAGAGACAGAGAGAGAGAGCGAGAGAGAGAGACAGAGCGAGAGAGACAGAGAGAGAGCGAGAGAGACAGAGAGAGAGCGAGAGAGAGAGACAGAGCGAGAGAGACAGAGAGAGAGACAGAGAGAGAGAGAGAGAGAGAGAGAGCGAGAGAGAGAGAGAGAAAGAGAGAGAGCGAGAGAGAGAGAGAAAGAGAGAGAAAGAGAAAGAGAGAGAGAGAGAGAGAGAAAGGGAGAGACTCAAGTGATCCAGCGGAGGACCACGCGCTACAGAAGACGGGCGAAGGCACGCGACATGTCTCAAGGATTCAGGTAAGTTTGGAAGCATTAGACACAGAAAACGCCGCTTAAGATGTGTGTTACGTATGGAGTAAATAGGCAATGAAAAAGATGGATAAGAGGTAATTTAGTCTATTGAGAAGAGACTACTCATGTTTTTCTTCCTCCTGCTGAATGATATTAGCTTAGTTCGTGTATTATTTTTGTTAGACTAGCATTATTATTATCGACTACCTGAGGCTGCACAGCAGATGTACGGTGCGATTTAAAAAAAAAAAAAAAAAAAAAAACTAGGTTGTCTTATCCATTCTCGTGTAAAAATTAAAATAGCAGTCGGCTGTTTCTCGGCTTTATTCGAATCGAGCGAGAGTCAAATCGTTAGGAATGTGTTTGAGAGTATGATGAGCGCAGGTAACAGTCCCATACACGTCCTTGTGATGTGTTTGGAAAGCGCGCTGTCCACAGTGCTGAAATCTGGTCTCTGCCCGATTTTCTCAATGGACAGCGAGCACGGCACGTTCAGCCTCTCCCGGTAAATAGTGCTGGCTATTTGTAACAAATACGATTGCTTGAGCAATGTTAAAGTACCTGCTCCATTCAGAGCAAACCAGCTGCAGGGTCTGGCAATTCTCTGTGGACAGCAGGATACTGTCCAGCTAGTACTGCCCACTGATCAGGTAGGTTTGAGTTAAATGCCTTGCTCAAAGGCATTTCATGGTTGCTGATAAGAGAGGCGTGAGGACTGTTGCCTGCTGTAGGAATTAAAACAGGGCGTCGATGGAAGGGAGCATGCGTGCATGGTCAACTCTTCCCACCGTCGCACATCTGGCCTCGTTTCTCCCTGCCTATATATCACAGCAGTTTGTCTTATTTCTCTCTCAGGTGTGCGCGGATATGCCCCGGGTGTCGTGCTCACGGATCGTGGTTGTTGGGATGAACGTGGATGTGTTGACAGACAGCAGATAGTATGCCTGCGCAGTTGGAACGGCTCACACGATGTGGCACAATATGGCACGCGTAAAGATGGGTCTCTTCGCTCTCCTGTGTCTCCCCACGTTTTTCTTCAGCGTCCTCGTGCTCTCCCACAGCAGCAGCATCTATGAGCGGTCGGTGGTCCCTCGCGCCGTGGTCCGCTCCGTGGCTCGCTTGGATGGAGACGTGATCATCGGCGCGCTCTTCTCCGTCCACCACCAGCCCTCGGCGGAGAAAGTAGCTGAGCGGAAATGTGGGGACGTCCGCGAGCAGTATGGCATCCAAAGGGTGGAGGCCATGTTCCACACGTTGGACCGGATCAACGCTGACCCGGACCTGCTTCCAAATATCAGCCTGGGCTGCGAGATCCGAGACTCCTGCTGGCACTCCTCTGTGGCCCTGGAGCAGAGCATCGAGTTCATCCGGGACTCCCTCATCTCCATCCGGGATGATAAGGACGGGTCCAAATGGTGCATTGACGGCACCCCGTCCCACCAGCCTCCACCCTCCAAGAAGCCCATCGCAGGAGTAATCGGACCGGGATCCAGTTCTGTGGCCATCCAGGTGCAGAACCTCCTGCAGCTCTTCAACATCCCGCAGATCGCCTACTCTGCCACCAGCATCGACCTGAGTGACAAGACGTTGTTCAAGTACTTCCTGAGGGTCGTGCCCTCAGACACCCTCCAGGCCCGGGCCATTCTGGACATTGTCAAGCGATACAACTGGACCTATGTGTCTGCCGTGCACACTGAGGGTGAGGCCCCGTCACTAAATCACCATAGTTGTATGTTGGTCTTGTAGTGGATAACATAGTGAGTTTATAGTGACTTCATCGTTCATCGTGGTATTTTTCGATTACCACGGCATCACTACAATGTGACACACATACATGTGCTGTGATATCTAATGCTAACATTTTGAAAATAGTCAGGATTATTATACAGCTCTTTCCCCACAATACTGTATTGATCATCTTCACATGCACAGTATCTGCCTGTCTCTGTCTCAGTCTTTTGCTCTCAGGCTTTTAGAGCAGGTTTTTGCAGTCACACACCCAAGCATATCTTTATTAGGTTTTAAATGCAGTTGTCTTGAGTTGGGGGTAGTTGGACATTGCTTCAAGCATCTTCCAATGAATCCTAAACATCTTCATAGGTTATGTTATTAGAGTCTTGAAGCACGTTTTAAAGATTTGTATCCAGCCGAACATACGAGGGACAGTAGGTGTTCATTTGAAATGTTAAACTAATTCCATGGTTAAGTCAGGAGGATGAGGCTGGGATGAAAAATTACATTAATGTTTCACATTTCACCAGATTCACATAAATTATAATACATTTCCTATCTCCATAGAAACCCTTGCAATAATGCCATGATGGGCTCACTTATTTAATTTTTTTTAGAACTGTTATGCTAATTTGTTCAGCCGAACAGTACAACAGTGTATTATGGTGGAGACAGGAGGTAAAAAGGAGAGCGGAGTTGGGTAGACAGAGTAATTGTTGTGAAGTGAATTATGTCCACAGCTTTTTTATTAGTAGAGTCTTAGTAAAACACAGTCAGTGATATGCACCCAAAATATGACTGACAGGCTATATTACCCAGGATCCCCCTGAGGAGCTGCCAACTCATGGGGAGTGGAACACATCTTTGGAAAGTCCTACTTTAGTCAGGGGCTTGAACCTGACTATCAGATAGATGAAGAGAAGGTGTAAGGGAGCTGTAGTACCTGGAGTCATAAATAGGTGGCGTCAGCTGTCTGACCTTCAACATACAGGGTGTGCCTCTGGGACTGAAGTCATAATTTAAGAGTAATGAAAAGCCAGTCAGGGGAAGGATGAATTTGATTGCAAGCAACATCATTTACTCAACAGGCTACAGTGTGAGTGATAAAAATAGGATACTTGTACGCTTTGATTGGAATTAAATTATGTTTTTTTTTCTTTTACATGCAGGTATTCTATAAATATAAAACCTTACACCAACTTTGGGTTCAGCTTTGTAAGAGACAACAGATAAGTTTGGAGCCGCAGTAAATATTTCTAACTGAGACTTTACTTCCTAATTTGTCTGATGCAGACCGTACCCTGACCTTTGAGGAGTCATATATATATCCACGTTTTGCTCTATCTCTAGTTATCTCTGAAATTGTGGTAAAGACTGGCTTAAGCTCGTGATTTTTCTCTCTCCACCACCTTAGACAAGTAATAGATGCAGCTTGTTCCCGTAGCAACAGCTAGGGCTGTGAAATTGCATAAATTACCTGTCCTGATTACCATCAGAGTGGTAGGAATACTCAAAGCAGGTTTTTGGTAGTCATTGTTAAATGGGCTGTCAACTAATGCACCACCACCACCCACCTGTCTCACAGTCTAGCTGGATAGAGTAGAATAATTGGATATCATTATTTCCATTTACCGGTAGGAGAGTAAAATGAGGCAACTGAAAATATCATCAAAGGACTATTTGAAAACCAACACATGGGCACATTGTGTGCCAGAGTAAATGCATTACTGTGATGCCTATTTCATTTGTCACCTTCCTTGCTCTATAAAGACATGGCACACAGATAGAGAGTATTTGTCTTCACCACCCATATAAGGGTAGAGCGGCCTGGAGGCCCCCAGGAACCCGGCTCCTCATCAAGGCAATTGCGCAACAAATGTTTTTAGATTTTTATGGGTAGAAGCTCTTAATTTCCGTTTGATAACGTGCACATTCAAACACACACACTCACTCACACACACACACACGCACACACACACACAGACAGACACATGTCCGAGCATGCACAAATGATTGTCTGTGTAATCCAGCTCTCATGCTAAAGAGCTGTGGGTTTTTATCAACAGTCCCGATCGTGACACAGTAGTACACGTTCTGCAGTCTGCATGGAAATAGAAGATTTAGACTTAAAAAGCTTTGACGGGCTCTTGATTTGGATGATGTGCTGTTAAACAAGGATGGCTATCGTCACCCCTTTTGGCTTGGATTGCAATCAGTAGCCAGTAAACTCTCTGACACTAATTATGACAGGATAAGAGCTTCAGCTCAGTCAGAACTTGATACACTGAACAACCGCTGGAGACAATGTCCACGCTAAACGTGAATGCAAAGACAAAAGCATCGAAACCGTAACCTTTGGAACCATGCCTTAAACAAAGCCACCAAAAGAACAAACGCATTTTCTGCTTTGCACTTTGTTCGCAATTCTGCAACACACTTCTTGCAAAACACTACACACTGTTTCTTGCATTAGCCACAAATGTTTAGGGATAAAATCCCTTGCAGTCATTGGGAAAACACTTCTATTTCTTCTTCTACTTCAAAAACATACCTGAAATCGACAATACACACACACACACACACACACACACACACACACACACACACACACACACACACACACACACACACACACACACACACACACACATAGACTAATTAATGCCCTGTATTTTTAACTCACAATTTGGGAAAATGCCACAGCCAGTGTATTATCCATATCCACAAAGGCCAATTTAGAAGGTGGGATTACCAGACTGTGAAAATCCATTTCACAGGGAAAATGTTTAATTGTTTAATTCCAGTAAGGACAGAATGTTTTTCGGCAGATTTATCACTATTTAATCTATTTCTTTTATCACCTATAGGAAACTATGGGGAGAGTGGCATGGAGGCCTTCAAGGAGCTGGCCTCTCAGGAAGGTTTATGCATTGCCCACTCAGACAAGATCTACAGTAACGCGGGGGAGAAGCACTTTGATCGCCTTTTGAGGAAACTACGGGAACGTCTACCCAAAGCTCGTGTGGTGGTGTGTTTCTGCGAGGGCATGACGGTCCGAGGTCTCCTGATGGCCATGAGGAGACTGGGGGTGTTTGGGGAGTTCCTCCTCATCGGCAGGTATGGATGGTTTTCTTTTATTTATTTTTTTTAAACCTTGATTTTTTATTTATTTTTAAAACCTTGATTCACAGTTGAGAGCATCTCTCTTGATGGCAAGAAATTGGTTAACAGGCTGGAAGGCTGCGAGATGCTGTGTTGTCCTCCTGATGTGCATGTCACCAAGGCAACCAAGAAGAATTAGACCACATACCCATAGCACTGAATAGAAATGTGCAATGAATAATTGGTATTTCTGTCACAGACACAAAACTGGAGAGGAATACAATGCCTCCAGTCCATTCTCTCCCTTTTGGCCTACCTCTTCTTTACTTTTTTAAGGCAACGGATGTGATTCTGCTTTTAGCAATGAAAGAGAGGCACACACATCTATTATAGACTATATTGAATCCACCTGAATTGTAAAACTCTTTACTTACTGTGATTACGCTTCGTGAAATTCACTCCATCTCTTTCTTTCCACTTTCTCCACTTCCTCTCTTTCTCTGTCTGTTAGTCAATGTTGAGTGACAGTGACTGACTGTAGCTGCAATCTTAGTCATTACAAAAGGGCAAGTAGAGTCGTCTCACACACTTATACAGCAGCACATTGCACCATGAAATACCCCTCAAGGAACATTCACACTTGTCAGTAAAAGCCACAGAAACCTTGATGCTACTTTTCAGTTCATTCATGCAATATCTTTCCGTCGTCATTTCAGAGCAGGAACAGTTTTTTTGGCACTGGTCTGTTGTAGGGCAGTTGTCAGCCATATTTTATATGAGGAGGACATAAATAAGAAAGCTAAGGATCACTGAAACTTGTAGCCTCGCAGTATTTGTTGGAGAACACTGCATGAGTGCAGCACAGTGTCAGTTTTGGTCTTTTCATGGGATCTGTTGACAGTAAGACAAACGCAGAACAACTTTAAATTGTCTTGTTGAATAACTCCAGTATCGAATAGATTTGAAAATCTAAAATTTACATTTTCCTTGTGTAAATACATTCTCCAGTCTATTAGACACTTCTCTATTGGCTGGAACTGAGGGATTTGTTTCGTGTCATTGCCATTATCCTTGAGGAGGCCTTTCCTATTTCCTGTAATATTTCCCAGTGGTGGAAATAAAGAGAAGACAAGTGCTTCTCTTACTTGCCTCTGTTTATGTTTTATGTGTTATATTCAATGCATACGTGCATATTTAAGTTCCTGGCAGGGGAAGGCACTCTTTCTTTTCAGAGGCAGAACATGCCTTTTAAATTATCCATTATAATGACACTCTAGGGTTACATTCCTTCCCATATCTCTCATTTTCTTTTTGCCTCCATAGGAGATGAGAAAGTGGGTCTTTTTTTAGCCTTTTTAGTCTTTTTTGTGGAAGTCTCCATGGGCGGAAGAAATGCTTCTGGGTCAGAGAGAGGGAGAGCGAGAAGGATATATATAGAGAGAGAGAGAGAGAGGAGATGGAGACACAGTGTGTGTAAAGATGACGGAGGGAGTCTGGGCCAACACAGATGCCGAGCCATGTGTCTCTTTCCCAGAATGTAGTGAAAGACTGAATGAAGCTGTCAGACAGGTATTATCTCATCAAAGGGGAGCTTGTTTTCTTAATTCATGCTTTCACCTCTAAAGAAGCCTCTTCCATGAAGAGTTTGTGTGTTGTTGGAGTCGGAAGAATGTTGAATACAAACAAAGAGTGAATGAAACAAAGTGACAGAAGAAGAAGAAGAGTACAGACAGGCCAATCTGTCGATGAACATTTAATGCACTGATCTCTCTTTTATTATCATTATCTTTGACCGTGCTCAACAAAAATCTAATTTGATTAAAACTAGTAATGTTGCACAAAACAAAACAAAAAATATGCACCTGAAGTCTTGAAGTTTAAGCTGCTATAATCAAGAGTTTTCTATTAACAATGCACCAATTACTACGTGTTTGTGTTTGTAAAAGGGGTCACTTGTAGTGATGAACACACCAACTCTGCAGTTTCCCCTTAGCTCTACGAATTGTTTTCATATCTTTCAGCTCACTGTTTGTAGGGGACTACCTGCCCAGCAGACAGTTAGTGACTAGCTGGTGAACATAGCGGCGCATTGTTCATCGGGTGGCCAAAAACTCGATTCCAAAAACAACCCCCAAAAAACAACCAACACACCAACATCTCTTGTATCACAGCAGGCAATTGGGAAAAGTCTTAATATAAGATAAATGTTTCAATGAGTCACCTACAACACTGGTAAAAAAAAAAATTGTTTTAAAATCAACATGGTAACAATCAAGCCAGAACAAGGCAAATGTGACAGGAACATGGGGCATTATAAGTCCGAGTTTCGTCGCTATCAAAGAGATTATAGCATCTTGTCAGGCCAATCAGTGTAACGATTTAAATGTCAAATCACAACACCAAAATGCATCACCCCTCATCACAGTCAGTCAGCAGTGTTCACAATATTACATTTCAGGATATTGGTGTTTTAGTTATTGCACTACCTTAGGGTAGTCAATATAATTTGTAAGGATAAGAAGCTGTGTGCAGCAGCTTCCAGCAAAATCACTGCGGTGGGGAGACAGTTATTGGCTTATACATCTCCTTGACCTTATACATCTCTCCATTTTATTGCACTCGGCACAAACAAACAAAACCGCATAAGAGATGGCGTACGCGACATAAAAAAAGATTTGGAAAATCCAACAGCAGGCATTGTTGTGTTTTTTCCACCCTATATACCTCATATGTGGAGAGGATCATAGGACACTACAGAGGTAAACAAAAACACTGTACAGCCGTGGCTACATAAACTACATGCAGAGAGTTTGGAATCTGAGAGCTTTTGTTTTAGCTGCTCGGCTAACCTGCGCTTCAAACGAGGGCCAGGTGTGGTTGTGAGCTCGACCCACTTTATCGCTGACCTGCAGACTCCACTCTGCATCACTTCAACACTTTACATCCACTCCGCTCTGCTATTGTCAGTCAACAGGGCTCTTGTCTTTTTCTCTCTGTGACGTCAATCATGATTTCGCCAATCAGCTGCCATTACGCTATACAACTGCACACACACACACACACAATATACACAATTATATTCCATGCAAACACTCAAATACACACAAACAGCACACAAACACAGACACGTTCCCGACATAGATTATCCACTTCATTCCAATCAAGAAGACATTGATTTCAGACTTCTTGTTCTGCTCAAGTACATTTTAAAGTGATTCTATTAGATGAGAAACATACTCTGCATGCTTCGGCTGAATAAAGAAGGAGATAAATTGATTTAACCTCAGTTATATTGTATAGCAGAGCTGGAAGCTGGTTGGTGAACAGATTAGGAGAGTTAGGATTCTGCACTAGGTTGGTTGAAGATAGATGGGAGTAGACTGTGGATTCTTTGGTTGTGGAGTCCTGCTGGTCCGTCCACAGATTAAGGCAGAGACCTCATCATAATAGATGTAACAAAGACAGATGACAGACAAAGACAGATAATGAAAGATATAGACAAAGAGAGATGAAGGTAGAGACAGAGAGAGACGGGGAGAAGATGAGAAAGTTAAACATGGTTGGGAGTAGATCATATTGGTTTATTGTCACTGATCTGGTGAAAACCCAAGTTTTAGTTTTTACATTTTTTACATTCAGTTCTCAATAGGCTGAGAAATTCTTCCACTTAGGCTCATAAAACAAGACCTCTTGGACACTTGTCTTTCAGCAACAAAGATACAGTAGAAGTAGTAGTTGTTATTTCCACCGCAACATAGGGAGGAGTTTTAGATGGCTAGATGGTTCGATAAAGCATGTGACTTTGTTGAACTTTGTTGGTCTTAACGTTAAATTCACTAATAAATATGTTGATATTAACGTGGCTTTTTATCCCTTTTTTCCCCTGTATGAAATTAACTAGTTTCCAGCTACAGTCGTTTTCAGCGAAGAACGTTAATTTAAGTCAACACTGCAGGACGGTCCGAGTGACAGCCAGTTTTATGTTTATTGTTGCGATTGCGACTGTTGTATGTGGCTAACTTCTACATAAACTAAAAGGACTTACGGCAAGACGTGAACTAACTGAGGAGAGGTTTCGCAGTGGAGTAGTAATGTTACAAAGCCAGAGTAATGAGTTCAACTGAACAACTTAATGCCTCATCCACACACTCTTGTCACGCCGTAGGAAAGGACATTTCTATCACTGTGACCAGTGTAGCATGAAAGCACAGTGAAATTCACCGTGCTTTAATGCTACACGGTCCCTCCGCCTCACTCTCTGCTACTCTGGAGAAGGGCAAGCTACCTTGCTAATTAGCCAGCCATCCGTTTATGGAGCAATCTGCAACCACACTTGCAGATTGCATAGAGTGCGTTGTCACCATAACAACTAACAACAATTGCCATTTTCTTTAGTACCAGTCAAATTAACACGACAAACCATCCGTCTCTGCTCTTATTCTATTTCTATGGGCTACATTCGTCTGTCATCACAGCCAGCTTCAAATGTATGCAAATGCTGCTCGGTGTCTGTGTGAGTACTAAACTGTTTGCTTACAAGTTAACTGTAAAACTTTATATGTTGATATATAAAGTATGTAAAACATGTAAAATAACAGTTTGTTTGAAGTTTGTTGAGCTGCCCTCAAGCGGAGAAAAATCAACTCATGCAGGTTTAACAAAGTAGTTAAATGTCATGTTATCTTAAACATAGCGGTGGCGGATCACAAAAAAGGTTTTATGAATAATTTTTTAACCATCATATGTTATTATATTGACAAATATTGTCACCCTATCAATAGATCAGAAATCCCTTATATAAGTTGTTTTGGAAGGCAACGAAAATTATTACATATTTTGTTGTCTAGGAAATGTGGTTGGATAATCTCATGAAAGGATTGGCTCTAAAAAGAGGTGTCATCTGATAGAGCTTGTAATTGGAGCCTGGGGGGAGTTGATGTAATTTCACAGAGAGAGTTTTTAAGGAAATTAACAAAGTTTTGCTCAACCTTTCATAAACTATCACAGACGTTATGCAGTTCCATGACAAATAGACCTTGCCAAAATTAATTAAAAACATCAGGCCTAAATCTTTTTCTCAAAGCCTCTTTGAAGTTGATATGGATTTTCACCCAAATAGTTTAGGATACAACTCAGAAATCAGTCTCACTGTAGGGAAGTCATTTTTATGTCCATTGAAGAGCAAGCAACAGCTACAGGTGAATGTAATACACAGAATGAGCTGAATATATGTATGAAAATAAAATAATTATTCCACTTTGTCCTCCGAACAGCCTTATTCATCTTTGGAGTGCAACCACACAATTTGTACAGTGAAATTATTTCCTGTTAAGTTCCACGGGGAGACCAGGATGTTAGTGTGTAGAACGGTGTTTACTTCATAGAGTGTACTTGATACAGTAAAATAGCCACAGACTGTTATTATATCTGCCTGTTATTTGACCACAGAGAGCAATACACACAATGGCTCCCAGGAGATTGCTGCCCATATTATTACTGATTCACCACCACCATGCTGCTGTTAGTCCGCTGTGACCAGTGCTTGCAGTCAAAGTGTCTTTGTTCCATTTATAGATTATGTTTGTCGAGATCTTTTACCTTCTCAGCGCTATAATTTTGCACTTTAGAAAATGAAAAGCAATCCAGGCACCAATATGTGGCCCTTGAAAATATGTTAGGTACATTAGATACCTTGTTATAAAAGCAATATATTTGTGTTTTGCAACTAACTGTATAACCAATTACATAACAGAGACACTTGAAAGGAGTAAAAAGTACCTATCAACAGCTATATGCTGCACATTGGAAACGCAATTGGAAATCGGGTATACTCATGAAGAAGCTTATATCTCTCCTTCGTGAGGAGACATGAATACGTCCGTGAGCTCACTAAGCTGACAGGAATGCATATTATCCATGAAAATATCTGTCAGTGTATGTTTTAACTAGGGTTTCACGGAGGCGAACACCATTAAACTTTCTTCCAGTTGAACTGAGTATTACAGTAAATCTTTGAATATTTCCAACTACTCAGTATAATATAAAGAAATTGCCATGAAATAGGGTTTTCAGCTTTGAAAGCTAGATATACATCTACTGTACAGTGTCTTCTGTTATCATTCCCTCTATGCCTGTTCCCCAACACACAGCCCAGTTTCTGAATGGCAGCACGGAGTGAAACCACCTACCTATCTCTTGCAACCTATCTCTCTCTCTCTCTCTCTCTCTCTCTCTCTCTCTCTCATGCTACTTGAATGCTCTTATTACTAAACATCCTGTGCATAAGCTGCTTCGCCACATGTAACGCTCATTTCTCCCCCTGTCTTACGCACACAGTTTTGGTCTCAGTCCCATTTTGAATGCTTGCTCCTGTTTTCTTTTTTTCTTTTTCTTTTTTACTCTCGACAAAAAGGACACTGCGACAGAAATGTGGATGTTCTGCCTCTGTAATGGCTTGGCCAAGTCATTACCAGGGTATGACTAAATCTTTTTTGAGACTGTGCTGAGGTGCAAAGAAAGCTGTGATCCTGTGTTGTGGTTGTCATATGCATTTCTGCATTTGGTTGTCCTATTCGATATCCTGTAACAAGGGGACAGAGCTTGAATAAATGAAACGTTTAGGGCGCCAGAGAGTGAAAGAAGGGAGTTGTGGCGCAACACATTTAGCAGCCTTTTCTGTGTCATCTCTAAGGCTTTCATCTCCTTCCCATCTCAGGAAGGAGAGCGCGGAGGATGTGGAATTCTGCCTATTGACTTGCAAGTAATTTTGGCAAATAGCAGGGTACAAGCAAAAGGAGACCGTATCTCTGGCAACAGCACGGACAACATCGGCAAAATAAAAAAGTATCTTCCTCATCCAGAATTGTAGATGGACAAGGGGTTAGGACAGATTTTTTTTGTTTCTATGCTTTTGTGTAATCCATCCTTCATGAATCAAACATTAGAAGATATATTCAGATGAATGAAAACAGGATTTAAGAAATTTAAGACAGCAGATAAAGATTTACATTTATCAGTTTAACTTGATGTTTAAAGATAAATTAAACAGTGAAAAAAAGAAGTGATGATAGCCTTCTTGCTTTATATACTGCAGAACTGTGTTCAGCTTAAAATCACAGGCAGGTTTTTCAGATCATCTACAATTCTCCTCTTCCCCTTATCAGGATTACTTGTATATGTGTGTGAGGCATGATCCCCATGACTGACAATATGCTGCACTCTCTTGCCAGGCTCGCTCTATAGAAACATCTTTTATTTCTAGGTTTCCAGTGAGTGCACAATAGCGACTGATACATTAGTTATGAATGCAACTTAAGGACTCCGAGAGCAAGAGAGAAAGTGTAGCAGGCGGTGGAGGGGTGGGCTGGAACAGAGAAAAAAGAAACAGAAATGAGTGCTGAGCCTCCATCTTTACGTTATTCTCTCTGTGTGACATGGTTCTGTCCTTTTGACCCTCTGCACTAAAATAATCTTCATGCAAGTTTAGTGAGAGTTTACTGGGGCACATCATGCAGGAACTCAAGCTCAATATAATTTTTTTGTTAGCAGGGCAGGATTTACTGTACCACTGGAATTAAAGGCTTGTGTGTTGCTTGTGCTATAGTCACCGTGGAGATTTTGTTTGGGCTCATGACGGAGTTGGTGTGATCGTCTCACTGCATATCTGTCAGTCAGTCTGTCAGCAGTGCTCCAAACACAATAGTTCCTTCTCGGGAAATATGGCTGTCATTTAAAAAATTCCTCCCAGCAACAACAGCAACAAAGATTGTAATTATAAGATAAGGACACACTATCTGCATTCATTCAGTAATGGAGCCGTGCTTGCGTTACTCGTACACACGTGGCTCTGGAAACTGGTATATTCAAGTTGAGTCAGGATTGGTGATTGCGTCTGTTTGTGTTCTACTGAGCAAGGGAGCACAATGAGCTGCATCTGAATATTTATAACACGCCTCTGATGTTAATTGAAAGCAGCCACACATTGTCAAGGACATCTCTCTCTTTCCAATTGATGCCCTGTGTTCCCTTGTGCGAGGGCATGGGTGAATGACATTGGAGTGATCAAAAATAGCACACTGGCTTTGCATCTGGACATGGTTGTCACATCCTGATTCGCAGAAGCTGAAATACTTTCTTGCACAGACAGCTAATATTGGACCAAAAAAAATGGACCTGAAGTAGTTTTAATTATTACAACAACAAAAAAAGCAACCAAAATGCCAAAAAAGGATCATGGAAGCATTTAAAAGCAGCAGCATTCCCCTCAACCTGTAATGGTTTTACATTAAATTGACCAACTGATAATACGATCTTGTCATCCATCAGTCACTGCTACTGCTGTAATAGGATGCAGATATTTTTTTAAGGGTTTTAGTAGTGAAGCGACGTCCCTTGGTTATAAAAAGCAAAAAGGATTTTCTCCCAGCAGTGTTCCCTGTCAATGTAGTGGAGACTGATCTCGCAACTCAAACTGGGGCATGATGAATTAGTAAAAGCAGCTTGGATGGGCTTTTAAAGGCTCCCCGGCTAGCTCAGGGTCCTCTGTGTCACCCCAAGACAGTCGTGCTGCTGCCGCCATCTAGCTAACAAGCCGCCATTACTCCTTCACAGAGTTGCAGAAATAAGAGAAATTGAGGAGAATGGCAAAGGAGGGAGGGATAAAGGCAGAGAGAGCGTTGAAGATGGAGCGTTAGTGTTCAGCTGAGGCGAGAAACCCCTGTTTGAATATTTGTTCCGCTGCCAGAACAGTTTTAAATTAATTAAGAATATTATGGGATCATCATAGAGATAAATGGAGAGCAGAAAACAGAAATTACCCCTCAGAGCTCCTGTTGTATGAAATTAAAGAGAGCGGTGGTGGTAAATAGCTTAACACAGTTACATAAAGGTGCACCATAAAGGAACTGGCCCATAATTTTAGTTCAAAACACTCATAAACAAATTAACATTATGAAAAGAATGTGAAGAAGTAAATATTTCAACGTTATGCAAAATACATTAATGTATTGTGCTGCAGAGATATGTACTGCCAACCAGCAAGGTCCGACTGTATGTCTTATAATACCACTTGTTCCTCGAGAGGCGATAGTGAGTCACTGTAGCACCAGTCTGTCCTCATGAGAGGACGAGGAAGTTCAGCTGCACCGAGGGCTTGTCGACAATACATCCACGGTTCATGTGCGTTTTGATAGTTTGTTTATTAGATCAAATCCAAATATGTCAGAAACGAGAAAACGACTCGCACCCTTGCCTCGTCCTCCCCTCTGCGCTGGCTGGATTCGACCTTTAACTCCAATGAAATCTGAAGAACAAAGTCTATTTAATTTACCTGATTTTGAGGCTGAAGTACTGTAACCCCATTTGCTGATACACTTCCATCACAATCCTCACACATCTCTCAGTGAGTTGGACTTCTGTTTTGTAATTAGCTGTCATATTTGACACCTTCATAATTCTCTCAAATCCATTTTTTAACAGAAACTTTCAAGGGAACCATCCAGTCTACAAATATTAATTATTCAAACATATTCGCATCAAATATTTCTTCACTTTCAAACAGCCCATGTTGTCACGAAAAATAAATAACAATAATAAATAATCCGAATTATAGTCAAAGGTTATTAAAAAAGTAAAATAAATGTAAGTAGCCCCAAAACTCAGTTTTGGCCTGGTCAAATCCTTACTTTACTTGAATATAATAATGAAATTCTTGTAATTAGGCCAGTGGACATTCTAGTGCTCTGTGAATAACAGACAGTTTAAAAAAGTTTTGAAAGTTTTTCCATTAACTACCTGAACTTTTATTCTAACATATTGCATAGAGCAATTAGGAAACTCTTGATTCCCCTATCCTCCTTTTCCTCTTTTTAAAGTAACTCTTCCTCTTCATCCTCCAGGGGAAACAGCGCATGTGATTAAATCTCTGCTCTGCCAATTAATTCATGGCTTCATAAATATACAAATGTGCTATCAAACTGGAACTAGATCATCTGGGAGAGTCGGGGGAGCTCTCAGTCTACTCACTGTGGTATACTACTCTATAAATTATCCAGCTGTTGTCCTGTTGTGCTGTTGTCCTGCTGTGCTCCTCTAAACAATGCCACACATCATCAAGTCTCAGTAAATCATCAAAATATGCAAGTCCCAATATTAAGCATGTGGCATCAAAGGAATAGCATCCTGCTGACTTTACTTGCAGAGATAAGTACTGACATAAATGATTCATTAAATATGTTTGGAAAGTTGAAGGGTAAAAAATAAATGAGTTTATACTAGAAGTTTATAATGTCACAATTAGCCTCAGTCTTGTGGGTTTTACTTGTTTAATTCCAATGTGCCCTAACTATATATGTCGTGTACTCTAAAGTAGTTTCTAAAGTAACATGAACATGGGGCTTAATGGTAAAATTCCTACCAACAGCATGATAAACACAAATCTGTCTTTTAACCATGACCACAATCTTTCCTTTTTTTTAATGATGCTAGATCAGTAAAAGTGCAAGTGAATAGCTTTTGTTATGGTCATATGGGTCCTTTTGGAAGGCACTGGTAAATGAAAACACTCACATGTTTGAGGGCAATGACAAATTACCTATTTTGTGTTTTAGGTATGAGGATTGTTGGATTAACCATAAGTACTGAAAGACATAGTGTTTATGTTTGTGATACTTTCCCTAAAAGAAACTGGCATTCAGTATGTTGCCTTTGTGTTGCAAACCTCAGCCTTCTTAACTAATTTTAAGAGGTATTTCAAAACAACTATATCAGAGCTATGCTCTGTTTTATGTCTTAGACCTATTTCCTTCTGCAGTCTTCTGTACAATAACTGTAAAACTAATTACAAAGTAGAACAGCGTTGCCTCCTTAATCTGCTTAAACAGGTGTTCCTCTGGTAAATCTGACTCAGGTTATGTAATAACGGCGTTCCAGTACGCAGTGTGAATCTGCGCAACATTGAGCTGACATTAAATCAGATTTTGTCCCATTAGGCGTCCCTCAAATGGCCCTGAGAGTTTTGATGAGCTGTTTGGAGTTCTGCCAGTGTGATCCTGAGAGAGGAGAGCGAGAAGAGAGAATGTCATTTTACTTCATCACAAACTCCACTGTGAGAAACAGTCAAGCATGCCTTCAATGCCTCATGCCTTATTCATGTAGAGTGTTGAATCTCTCTCTCTTTATCTAAAAAACAATCTGTTCTCCTCTGTTCTGTTTGAGCAAATATGTAAAACAATGAATTACATTGAATAGACCTCAATAAATGCAGTTTACCCCGTCAGGGAAGGTACGTTTATGATAAACACAAATCTTAACAGTGTGTGTCTTTGTGTTTTATCTGTACTACATGTACTGAAAGATAGAGGGAGGGACAGAGACAGAGTCAGAGTGAATTAAGGAAATGTGATTAGGACCGATGAAATTCACGTGTTTTCATCTAGCAGAGTGAAAAGGATGACTTAGTTGAATTGTTCTTTTTAAATATACAGCAAACATTTTAGGAGACACAACGGGCAGATATCCTTCGACATAGGATATGTTGTGATCTAGACCATATGTCCTCACAGCTTCTACTTACTCAACATTGCTCTTGTCTTACAGAACACGTTCCCTTGTCTTGTCCAACAGTAATTGTTGCTGACAGTAAAAGCTAACATGTATAATTTAATAGATCCCACCCCTACCTTACTTAACACCACCACCACCACCTTTTTTAAAGCGTCACATTTTATTCACTTAGACCTAGTATGCCTTTGTCAACTTTACACGTTCACTGTATCACAAATCTTCCATAAAAGCCCTCCAAATCTGAACATCGATATCAAATCTATTATGTTTCCAATACATTCGTGCAAAGATACAAGGACATATCTTCTCAGCTGCATCTAACATGCAACACCATATCCAGCTGGCTCTGTTTCAGCTCCATTGTTGTCCAGAACCTTTGCACTGGTTGACATGTTCTTTCATGACCATGAACATGGGCACTATTTATTGTGGGTAAATCCCTCATACATCATTCTAGTAATGTTGATACTTATTGGTGCACTGAATGTGTAACTAAGCTAGCACCAGCTGTTTTATAATATTAAAAGCTTTTTTAAAGATTTAAGAAAAAATAATTAATACAAATATATCTACTAAACCTACCTCCCCCCACCTCCCAATGTGCAAGATCAGAGAGATATGTCAGGGTCAGCGGGAGACATAACTTCTAGATGACATGGGCTCTATTTTCCTAATATTGCCTAATATATATAGGAATCCATATGTCTTTAAGCTTTAGAAGGCCTATACTAGCTCAATCACGTTGGTTGTAAAGTTTCCTTCTCACATATTTGGTTGAATGTCTCCTTTTTCGTGACTGACGGTAATTGTGCATGTAAAGGTCAGAGATTTTGACCTGTACACACACACACAGACACACACACAAATCCTTATCCATCACCCAGAACATCCCATGTGTGCGAGGTAATTGGTTCCATGGAGAGTCATAGCTAATTGGTGTGTAGCTGTCAATTGCACAGGTATTTCAGGGAAGAAGCCCAGAACTCACTTTAAAGCAAGAGAGACAACGAATAAAATAAAGCTGGAAACCTCACTCCAGCTCAGATTTAGAGAAAGTGCTGAGCTCAAAGTGGTTTTGTTGATCTGTTAATTTGTTTTTCCGTGGTATTTTCCATTTCTCTTAGAGCCCACTGGCCAGCTGTGTGTCCAAATTGGCTTGGTAGGGAAGAAATTCTAACACAGAGGGTTAAAAAAGGAAACAAACAAGCAAGCTGAAGGGATTGTGTAAAGCCTACAATTACGATTGAGGCACTAATGGTGAGATTTCCATCCTCTTAAATTGAGGATTGCTGCAGTGGACTTGAGACAAGCCTCCAACCAGTTCTGCCACACTGATTTAAAACAACATTGTACAAGTGTAGAGGCTGTAGTCTTCCAACTTGTAGTGGAAGCTCATTATTTAAATTAAAGCAAAACATGACCAGACTTTGGGTTTGTGCACTGATGTTGTTCTGTCGTTCCATTTGCTGTTGTGTGAGATAAACTTACCCATTAGTCTCCATCTGAACACAGACATACCAAACTCCTGCTAATGTTTACTGCTCTGCATGTCCAAATGGCTTTTGGTAGTTAGTAGTTCTGTTGTGCTGCTGTACATGCTCTACAATCAATATGTCACCTTGAAGTGAAAATTACAACTCAGTTACCTCATTAAAATCATACAGAGCAAAGAATTCTAATTACGAACAATGTTTGTTTACTTTTTTTCAAAGCAAAGCAATCACATCACCTTTCAAATGCAGAATCATTATATTGATCAGTGAATGCAATACCGTTCATACAGCAGCGATGTTCTATTAATTCTGACTGTCCTCACTTGTGAGTCTCTATGTAAGCACTTTACATAAGGCTGATAGCTCAACAGATGACTATTTGCTATGGAGAAATCACATCATGGTCGTTTCTGTGGCTTTTGAAGTTTTTTAATAAACTGCTTTATTAAAAGCATCTTTAATAAAGATGCTTTTGGTCACCAGGGGAGACTGCTTAAAGCTACACATTCGTCCAGTAACAGCTGTGATTCAGTAATATCGTTTCAGTTTGATTATCTGGTGTTTGAAATGCGTTTGTACGTGTACTGAACATCTCCACTGCCCTGTCCCCTCGAAGAAAAGACAGAAAATCACGAATGGAAAAGATAATCTAATCCTTCAAAATAAAGCTGCATTAGTGGAAGCTCTTTTGTTTTCGTTCCATGAAATTAAATTACTGTCATGTCAATGACGCCGCTCTTGTGAATACTTTTAAGGGCATGTCAGTCTGAATCAGCAGTTAAGCTTAATTTATAATTACAACAATCCAATGTAAAAGACACATGACAGTAACAAGTGAAGACTATCATCACTGTCAAGGGGTGCCTCTCACTTTGAATTATGACATTGTTTTATTCTTATTCATTTTATTGGTCCCCCTGCGATCGATATGTTATAGGCTCTTCTTCTTTCTCTCCTGCTCCTGCAGTGACGGATGGGCCGACCGTTACGAGGTTGTGGAGGGTTATGAGCAGGAAGCAGAGGGAGGAATCACCATGAAGCTGCAATCAGAGGTGGTCAAGACCTTTGATGATTACTATTTGAAGCTGCGTCTGGACACCAACACCAGGAACCCCTGGTTCTCTGAGTTTTGGCAGTACCGTTTCCAGTGCCGCATCGCAGGCCACCCACAGGAGAACAAGAACTTCAAGAAAGTCTGCTCCGGTGGGTGACAACAGAAAAATTTATATCTTTGTAGTTTATAAATAGGAGCAGTGTTCATCTTGCTGTCAGTGGGAGTAGATGGTTGAATTTGACCACAGTGTAAAACTCATAAATAATAACCCAAACTGTATTTTTCTCTCTGTTTTCCTCCCTGAATATTCTCTCCTGTTGCTCCCAAAAGGTGATCATGGTAAATTGTGTTCTTGGCATTTAAATCACAACTTAAAATTCTCACAAAACAAATCTAATCAAAAATATAAAGTAATCAAATGAACAATGCAATAATTGCTCAGCATGCTTTTAATTAACTGATAAATAAAATCAATTAGTGGTTTGTGATGGTTACTATCTCAGAGTAGTACAGGTGTTTTTCTACTTTCTCTCCATCACACTTTTATATACCTCTTTTATTCCAAAGACCTTCAAGGTGGTAAGTGCATTTTTCTTGTCACTACTATGGTGATGATTTCATGCGAATTGCACCTGCACTCTGTAATCATTTGACTCCTCAAAGACAGGAAGAGTTTGACTGATGCTCTCTTTAACACAATGCCATCCGTGGCATTTTAAAACTGCAATTTTGTGAAATGTGAGGCGTCTTGATACTGGCAGTCTCTGGCTCTTGGCCAGAGCGAGGATTGCATTAGTCAAACTCTGATGTGGAGCACTGGGCTTGTTTATGAGGAATAACAAGGAAATGGCCGTACACTTGGTAAAGCTGCACAAAGGAATGGCTCACCAAGCACACACTGTTCACCATAAAGGCTGAAAAAGATCTTGCTGTATTGAAATTGATCACACCCTCTTCTGTTTGTGCATGTTGATGTATATGATGGACAGTAAATATCAATATTTTAAATGCACTGGCTAAGGTGGCAAAGACAATGTTTAAACAGCTTGGAAACTTTGGAAATAACATCTTCATACAAGGATGCAAAACATTTAACATGTTATACTTTTAATTACCATTCATACAAAACGTTGAGGTTGGATTGTGGGCTTTTAGAGGGCTGGTGGTGATGTGAAACTTGGTGTTCAGTCTTGGGTTTCTCCCAGACAATGGTGGTTCTCCACCATCTCCACATCTGTTTCCCATTAAGCTTTTGGATATCATGTTGGGATTTCCTTGTATGCTGATATATTTTGCTGCAAAACGAAGGTTCTGCTTGGCAATAGATTCCCCAGGTCTGGTTCTAATTGAATCATGCATTATTGTGTATGTTCCTACAGTGTTACTGCAGTTTGAATACAACACAAAACAGCAGACACACAAGACATTTCCTTAAATTGTAAAAAATGCAAAAACTTCCTTTTCCTTCCCTCTTCTTTTCCCCTCTAACAGGCAATGAGAGTCTGCATGAAAACTATGTTCAGGATAGTAAAATGGGATTTGTCATCAATGCCATCTATGCCATGGCTCATGGCCTCCATGATATGCACAGTGAGTTGTGCCCAGGGCAGCCAGGGCTCTGTGAGGCCATGGACCCTATCGATGGCAGCAAGCTGCTGGACTACCTGCTGAAGACATCCTTCGGAGGAGTCTCAGGAGAGGAGATTTATTTTGATCAAAATGGAGACACCCCAGGAAGGTAAGAGGATGATTAAATGGTAAGAATATAAAAAAGGCAGGAAAATGGAAATAGAGATTTCATATCATCGACATGGTTGTAATCTGTGAATTTCTCCCGTCTAACACTCTCCTACTCATTAGCACGCGTGTACATGCACACAAGTGTGCACCAATCTTGAGCACAGAAGAATGTAATTAGTTTGGACTGGAACAGATTCAGTGGATTGTCCACTGTGGCAGCCACTTTCATCTCTCTTCAGTCCAACAGACAGCATTTGACAGTCAGAAAACACAGCCGTGTCATTACTCCGTCAACTAGGGGTCAGGTGGAGCACATCCTGGTCCAATATAAAGATGAGGCCACAGTGTGCACTGGCATGAGCTCTTGATGTTACACTAACAGGGCTGTAAACTATTTAAGTGACTTTGGATAAAAGGTTTACCAAACAGCCAAATCATTATCATTAAATTACCTGTCACTCTCCCCTCCCTCTCGATCTCCCGCTTCTTCACTCTTTCTCTGTTTGTAAGCTACTCTCACCCCTTCAAGTCTTTTTTTTTCTCTTTGTCACTCAATAAACTCGTCCCTGCTCATTATGGCTCTCCCTCCCTCCCTCTGTCCAACCAGATATGACATCATGAATCTACAGGGTGTGAGTGATGATCACTACGACTACCTAAACGTGGGCTCCTGGCATGAGGGCATCTTAAACATTGATGACTTCAAGCTGTGGATGAACAGCAGTGACATGGTCCGCTCAGTCTGCAGTGAGCCCTGCTCCAAAGGACAGATCAAGGTAGGGATTCAAATCCTCCAGCGTTAGATGATCTCCACCAGAGTTAATTTAGTCTGAAAAACCTGAAGTCTGAAAATTCAAAAGTCATTAACATTAACATTGGAGTGTGACTCTGAAGGTACAAAGCTATCAAGAAGCGTTAATTCAACACTGTGCCAGATACATAATTAAATACCAGCAGAGCTAATTTAACGTTGATTCTGCTCTAACGAGCTCATTTTCTGTGTAACAAGGAGATGAATTTGGCCAGGCAGACACACGTAATGAGTTTCACAAAGTACTTGGTCTTTATCAACTCCAGGAATGCCAGCACAAGACGGATACTTGAGGAATGCTCTTTCCAAGTTGTCTAAGAGTAAAAAGTCTCTCTTTGCAAGTCTGTAGCAGTACCAGCGACTCGCTGAGTCTGTACTTAGGTACAGTGGTGCTTTGAGCTAAATGCTAATATCAGCATGCTAACATGCTCACGATGACCATACTAGTCTAGTCTAATTGTCGAGACATGTCACTATGAACCAAACATGTCTGGTGGTAATAGAGGAAAAGTCAAAGGTCATAAATGTGTGTACAGAATGTGATAGCAATCCATCGAAGAGTTGTCTGTGTTCAGATATTTCCGTTTGGACCATAATGGATCCATCTATCTATTATTCCTGTTGCTCTTCAGTAATTAATTAGAAGGTTATGTACTTTCCTTGATGTCTTGTCCACCAGATTCCCAAATGTTGTCCATCAATTTGTCCTGATATTGAGTCCCTTCTTTCTTTGTCATACCTTTTGCAATCTAGTAGTCCATGTTTGACAGTTCCCATTTATTACAGTGTATGCGTAGTCCAGTTGGGTGCTTGCCTGTTCAATGGAGTGTTGTTTAATCCTGTTTGTCCTATTGTCAGATGGGTTATGACCATTTCTTCTTTTGGGCTCCTGCTCCGTCTTCCACCAAAGCCTACATGTTTTTGAATACTGTAAAGATGTCTTCTTTCTTGCCAGGTTTCCGTATAGTTATTTGTGATAGTTTTAAGCTGTTTTAAGCTACTTAACGCTACTTGTATGTCAATTAACTGTAATTTAAAAACATTTGAGCTATATGTCTACCTTCTCATTACCCTCCAGCTAGACGTGAGCAAGAACCCAAAGGAAGGAGATATCAAATCCCCTATAATGTAGTTTGTGTAGCACAGGGAAAATGTCATCCAAATTATACTGCCTGCATGACGACTGAAAGTGCTGCCGAGCTATCAGAAGCGATTACGACACTAGCTTAGTTATTTTCTTTCACCCATTGTAATGCTAACATTATTCCAATGAATTCAGCCGTTGATGTTGAAAGGTGGTCTTGTATTATCTTTTTCACTGCCACCTCACAATGAGGGCTGAGGAATGCAGTACCTGTATGCCCATTCTCTGGTTATTTTGAACCATCTGTAAATATAAAAATCTGGTGTTGGTCAATATAGTTGGATACTATTTTCCCTTTTGGTACCAATATAGGTTTCTCTTTTAATTTTAGCTGCAGACTTGTATCTGTAGATGGCAGAATTAATCTCAGCGGCGGTATTGCTGAATGATGGAATAGTGGGGCTTCATTTTGGATTACATAGAGCTACATTTTGGGTCTTAGCATTCCCTATCCACTCAAAACTGTAAAACCTGGATTCATTATGCTCCCCACACTCCTGTAAAATGGCCTTTGTAGGGTGGGTTCCACTATCATTGCCGATTAACCCAATATGCCAACATACAGTTGATCCAATGCAGCAGTGGCAAGTAAACTTCAAGGATGTTACTCTGTCCTACATTTTGGCATCGTGCTTTGTTAATTACATATTCTATTTTCTGAACCACTTAACCTATTCAGGGTCGCGGGGAGGCTGGAGCCGATCCCAGCAGACATTGGGCGAAGGTGGGGTAAACCCTGGACAGGTTGCCAGTTTATCACAGGGCACATATAAAGACAGAAAACCATTTACGCTCACATTCACACCTACGGGCAATATCAAGTCGCCAATTAACCTAAACTGCATGTCTTTGGACTGTGGGAGGAAGCCGGAGAACCCGGAGGGAACCCACGCTGCCCAATTAAATATTATGGAGAAAATTATTTACAAGCACATGTTTTCTCAGTCTAATTAAACACGGTGAAAAATGTTCAGGGTAAAAAAAATAATCCTTGTGCTTTTTATGATACACAAATGAAATTTCAAGTCTAAATGAACACACAAACAAATATTTCCCTGTGCCTTTAAGGAGAAAGCCAGTTCGGAGCAGTAAATAATAGAAACTGGTATTGAGCCCAGTTTGAAGATATGCCCTGATTTGCTTCATCTTGAGCCGATTGTTTTCAGTCTAGCTATATTCTTAGTTGCCCTGAGGGAGGGTGCATCCTCTCTCCTGCTCACACTTTCCCCTCTATATACGTTGTTACCTGCCCCACTTATCACCCTGCTTTACATATCACAGTGCTGGTAACAGCCTCCCTGGGAGCAGAATGTAAAATCAGCCGGCCTTGTTTTATAAACAGTATGTCTGGGGCTCAAGAAGATAAGAACAACATATCCTCGACTTCTCCCCTTGATGCTGACTACCTGTGTGGGTTGCCTTGGGTGTGATGTGCTTCTTGTCATGGTTTGATTAGTGTTGTGACTGGTTACTAAGATGTCTGTGACCCCTGATCGTTGATGTCCGGCCTCTCTGCGTGCAGGTTATTAGGAAGGGCGAGGTGAGCTGCTGCTGGATCTGCACCACATGCAAGGACAATGAGTATGTCCAGGATGAGTTCACCTGCAAGGCATGTGAGCTGGGATGGTGGCCCGATGATCTCCTGGAAGGTAAGAAAGACCGAACCAGATGCTCTAAGCCGATCCACTTTTGATTTTATGAACAATATCCCTTGATACTCCTTATTTCCTATCCCTTTACCAAGCCTCACTCATTATATCACCCATTTCATGTATTTGCTCCAAGCTAACCTACCTTTTGCCTGCTCCTTGTCAGGTCATTTACGTCATAGAACACCAATCTCACTGAAACAGCACAAACACTTTCTCTCAAACTATTTTGCGCTCTCAAAAAATCCTCCTCCCCCCATAAGCTCTTTCACACCCTGACACCTCCTTTCGCTGATGCTTTTCATCATCCAGGCCCAATGACCCTGCTCTCTTAGCTCTCTCAACCTCCACACTACTCTTCCCTCCTCCCTGCTCCCTTGCCTTGTTGTGACCCAGTGGTTGTTTTGACAGCGATTTATAGAGTTGAGAGGAGCTCTCAGTTCCCAGGTGTAAAATCCTATTACTGCCATGAGAGGCTTGGGGATACATTTCAGCAGTCTGTCGAGGAACACGTTCTCCCTTCACTCTCATTACATGTCCCTATCTGGAGAATACTAATAGAGAGAGTTGGTATCCTATTCATAGAGTGAGGTTGTACTGTCCATATGTTCACTCATTCGCTCTTTTAGGGCAAATACCAAAAAAAAAATACCTTTGTTTTTAAACACAATTTCCTTGTGGTGCTGGCTTCTCCTGGAAGTCAATGTGGAGTAAGCTTCTTTTTTAATTTTTTAAAGGTCTTCCCAGCTTAGATATGACAGCATAGGATTGTGTAAGAACAGATACAGATAAGAGCATTTTCTCTCTGCCACCCTTGTCCGTTTGCACGCAGTGTGGCTGATGCCGCGGTAAACTAAGCCGGGTGGGTGGTCATTAAAAAAACAGGAACAGTTCACTGCTGTGTGCTTCAGACACTTTCTCCTCAAGTGTGCCTCAGTGTGCTTTTGCCTCGGTGCCTTTAAATAATATCACAGTGTAACAACTGATTTACGCCTTCATATTCGCATTAGTACCTCTCACATCTTGTGTTGAAAATATCAAGGCTTCTTGAGGCAACAAGTTAGGTTTTTTTAAGAATTTGACATATTTGGAGTTAGCAATGCAGACCAGAAGTGGGTTGTGCTGTGCATATCCTTGCTTGTGATGGCAATGACTGTAATGCTATTAGCAGCAGCATGTAATTTATGGAGTGTTAAGCTGGGGAAGTCTAGGGATGTCAGTTTTCTCCCATTAAGCTCTATAAACTTCCTCTGGGTGTTGGAAGGCAACTAGTGCGTCATGACAGAGGCAGCACACATACCTACGTGTCTGCACACACACATTTGGCATTAAATGAAAATGAGAGAGAAATCTGACAGAACTGGAGCTTTGATACGTGCAAATTAGTTCCTTCGCAATTTTAGGCCCTCTTGTGTCTCCAAATCTATGTCGCTCTCCTCTCTGCCATCTCTCTACTGTCTGCTCATTGGCCCTGTTTTGTTGTACCTTTCATTCACAAAAACTCATACAGTCACAACAAAAGATTAACCCGACATCTCCTCTGCCCTGTCCAGGCTGCCAGCCCCTGCCTCTGAAGTATCTTGACTGGGCGGATGTGGAATCCATGGTGGCAGTGGCTTTTTCCTGCGTGGGCATCCTCATCACTTCCTTTGTCACCTTTGTATTCATCCAGTATCGTGATACACCTGTGGTAAAGTCCTCAAGCAGAGAACTCTGTTATATCATCTTGGCAGGCATCTTCATGGGCTACATCTGTCCATTCACCTTAATCGCCCGTCCTACAGTGGCCTCCTGCTACTTGCAGAGATTCATGGTGGGCCTTTCATCTGCAATGTGCTACTCTGCCCTGGTGACCAAAACTAACCGCATTGCCCGCATCCTGGCAGGCAGCAAGAAGAAGATCTGCACCAAGAAGCCCCGTTTCATGAGCGCTTGGGCCCAGGTGGTCATTGCCTTTATGCTGATCAGTATGCAGCTAACTCTGGAGATCACACTCATCATTCTGGAGCCTCCTGAACCCATCAAGTCCTACCCGAGCATAAGTGAGGTCTACCTCATCTGTAATACTAGCAACGTTGGCATGGTGGCGCCACTGGGTTACAACGGCCTGCTAATCATGAGCTGCACCTACTATGCCTTCAAGACTCGGAACGTCCCAGCCAACTTTAATGAGGCTAAATATATTGCCTTTACAATGTACACTACCTGCATTATCTGGTTGGCCTTTGTGCCAATCTATTTTGGCTCAAACTACAAGATCATAACCACATCCTTCTCCGTTAGCCTGAGTGTAACAGTGGCACTGGGGTGCATGTTCACGCCTAAGATGTACATTATCATTGCCAAACCAGAGAGGAACGTCCGAAGCGCCTTCACCACATCCGATGTGGTGCGAATGCACGTTGGGGATGGAAAGTCGGCTCAATGCGGGACCAACAACTTCTTCAATATATTCCGCCGAAAGAAACCGGTGTCTGGCAAAGCCAAGTGAGTGACCTTTTTACGTTGACCTTGTATCTGGCTAGATTCTATTTGTTTAGAGACAAAATTATATCATGCCTAAACACTCAAATGGTACAGTGAGTTGTCCAAAGCTGATCTTTTGGCATTTCACTGAATAAATCATCAAAAGTTACATACAGGTGCTTATTTTTTGCAATAATATTTGAGTGTTTATGCTTGATATTAAAGGTCATATTTGAACTTTCCAGTACCCCAATCGGTGTAAAAAACATACTGATACGTGTATTTAGAAACAGTAAGAAATTAACACAGGTTTATGTGGAACATCCCCCTCCCCCTGAGGGGCATGACATATTATTAATGAAATTAAGCTAAATTTAACAGAAAACTCAAGACAGGACATTTTTTATGCCGTTGATTTAAAGCTAACAGGCCATACTGATGTATCAGTGATTATTAAAGTATATATAGAAACATCTAAACTAGATATAAGACTTGCATATAACTTTTTTGAGATCCACAGCAGTGACACATGGACAGGTATCTAAAGTAAGGAGTGGGGCAGAGTATGAGAGTGATCCCAATCTGTTTCTGTGTCGTGTCTCACCCTTGCTATGCAGCCTTTCTAATCTCTTAACCCTTTAACCTTCCAAACTGAGCAGCATAGTGTCTGAAAAGTGTCGAGGCTGGCAAATGTTTTGGCATGGTGGTCATTCAACTCCTTTTCTGGAGAGCTGCACTGTCAACTGAGACATATTTTATTATTGTATACAACCACAGGAGACTTTTAGACACTCACTAGCCAGATGATCATAAATTGATCATAAAGAAAATCTGCGTTTTCTGAGTTTGCCCAAAAATCGTATAGTCAAAGTCCATAATGTTCTGCACACTTTCGCACAACATAGAGGTAGTGTTGTTGTGGGACGTTGTGTGGAAACCTTTTTGTTTATTCTATTTTAGCTATTGCATTGTATTATGCTTGATTTTAATAAGTACATTAAGTAAAAGGAGGAGCAAGTAACCATTCATAATTTGGTTGGCTCTCAGCTTGAGTTTGTTGAGTCCTTTTGTATTCAACAACTTTAACCAGCACATCTGGCTGAATAAGAAAGAATGACTTGCCTCTGTGATCCTGTCTCTTATGAGTTGGCAATAAAAAAAATTTGTTTTTGACACTGCAGCCCTCCGAAGAGGAGATCTGCCACCCTGCTGCTTTTGGTTTATCCTGAATTAACCTCACATTTAACTTTTCTCAGCATGAATGCCCCTCTCCTCCCCACCTCTCCACTCCAACTAATCACATTAGAACCAGTCCTAGGTCATTCTGCGCTAAACTCTGTGTCATCTTCAGCCCAGCTCGGGCACCTTACTGAAATACTGATTCAGAATGCATGCGTCTCATTTGAACTCTATAAGAAAATAGTTAAGACAGGAGGAATTAGCTGGTTGGCTCCTAATTCTGTAAGCTTAATGTTTGAAGCAATTTCAAGATCATAATGCTTTCTGCAGCACATTATGACTCACTATGTTTGTGAAGTGCCACAGTTAATAAATGTAATGCTCCTTAAAGCTCATGAGTGAACCCCTTATCAAAGCTGTTAATGTCAAGTCATGTGGTTAAAAAGTATTTTAACATGCATTAGAAATGTTGAAATGCTGCTGCTCAGTTCTATTACGTTGCTGCTATGCTGATGTTGCTGTGTTGATGATGTTGCTCCCGGTTTCCTGTGTTAGTAACTTGGGTCTTTATTTCGTTCATAGTTCTAATGGCAAGTCTGTGTCATGGTCTGAATCAGGTGCAAGACACCCTCCAAGGGGGGGGAATGTGTGGCACAGACTGTCTGTGCATGTGAGGAAACAGGAAGCCGGCTTGAATCAGACGGCGGTCATCAGGCCCCTAACTAACACCCCCGACCCCAACAGTTGTGCACCCTCCACCTGCAACCGTGGCACAGAACCTCATCCCCCACAAGAACCGCGTGGCGCTAAGCCTCTGTACAACCTGGTGGAGGAGGACGACGAGGGAGATTCGCAGCGCGCCCTCTGGACCCCGACTTGCTCTGGACAGACGCAAGGGCTGGAGTCTAATTTAGATAAGCCAGCTTCTTATTTGCCCCTTCACGTGAAGGGCTGCACCACAGAGCGCTTGCAAGGGGCTGTGGTGGACACACACAGCTCCTATGTCCCTGCACTTAATGAGCACACCGCCAGGGAGGCGATCCCTGCCAATGAGCCTTTGAACTTGAACCCCTCTCAGCTTCCTTTGGCACCACAAGTAGGGGTGTTTGAAGAAGAGGGGTCCGAGGACGAGGAACTGGACCTCTTACACAGCTACATTTATGATGCCAAGGAGGATGGGGAGGGGGAGGACGGGGAAGGCGAGGATTTAACTCGGAACAAGCCAACTCTGGAGGATTCCCTCGCTCTGTCGCCCCCCTCCCCCTTCAGAGACTCTGTGTGTTCGGGGGAGTCTGTGAGCGACTCCTCCATCATGGAGTCGATGCTCGGAGGCCCTCTGAGCTCAGTCTACACCTTAAACACCCTCCAAGACTTCGCACACAGCTCCTCAACACTGTGAGAGCATAACAGGCGCTGACACGGTTGCTGTCCACACAGACATATTTCCACTTACAGATTCATGCACAACACACACAAATATATACAGATACATATTGCACAACTTCATTTTATTTTCATTTCAAGTTTTTAGCGTTCATATTTTGCCATATTTTGTCATTTGGCTTGCTTGTACGCATTACTTTGCTTTTACAAGTAAGGGGTTAATCAATATTATAAGTAGAAAAACACCAGTAATCATCCATGTGTGCTCACATTGCTGAAGGGCTGTCAGTGATCAAAGCCTTTCTGTAAAATGTAAACTGGGAAGAGTGCCAAAACTAGTCAGCTCTCATGCCAAATTGTGAAGAATTAAGCGGCACTGAGAATCATAATGAAGGATGTAGCTGTGGTTCTCATAATGGCAGTGCAATTAGATGGTGTGGGAGAGACAAATGGAAAGACAAACACATGTCAATGTGTATATACTCTATGTGCACTATAAGGATACAAGCAGAGTCCAGACTGGCTCTTAAGACCGCAGTAGCTGAAGTGCATTTCATGCCAGTTTTGATTAGCTTTGCTCCTCTCTGCTGCACACGTACAGGTCTCTTCATGTGTGCAGCAGTCGCAGTTGCAACGAAAATGATTCGCTTATCGCCTTTTGTCATTAATCAATTTTACTTCAGCTTTCCCTCATCTGACCTCATCGCAATTAAAGTAAACAAATATATTAATTAACAAAAAACGTGCAGTAAGTTGGTTGATTATTACTTTTATGTGTTGCGAGATGTGCAACAAAATATTATCACTGAACTGAGATTCTGCTGAAGACTTGCGCTGTATGATATAAGACATGGATATAATGTGCCAATCAAAGTTGTTACCAACCTACAGCCCCGCTTTCAATTTTTTACGATGTAGCTGATACAGGTTAGCGTGATTGTAGATGATGGCGATGTTGTTTATTTAGTTTACACTCAATCATAACTCTAAGAACAAGTTTTATGAGCATGGGACGTGATAAAAGAACTACTTTTGCTTTCCATGCCGTGTTGATATTTGCTGTGTCATTGTAATGAAAAACACAGTACTTGTACAAGTTCTCAAAGTTTGTAATACTGTTCAGCCATCTCTTGTTTTTCACACAGGTGGTATGTTTGTAATACTGATAAATGTTTCTATATTTAGAATGTCAACAGAAAAAAAGAGTTTATACATTTTGAAACTGTCCTCAGATACTTGTCGAAGAGCAGTGTGTTTGGTTTTTGGGTAACTTTTAAGCTAACTCGGTCGACTGTATCCTCTTGAAAATATTCAGTTGTAAAGGTGACCAATGATTAGATGCTTCTTGTCATGAGATTATACATGTTTCAATTTTGCTTAAATCTTGCATTATTAACTTAAGTAGTTTACTTGAGGTTAAGTTTCTTAGTTCTTTATCTATAAGAATGCAAATTATTTCAAAGTACAAGACTATACAGTACATAGTGAAATTGTATTGTATTTCCAAATGTTTTTAGTCTATTATAGTGTAAGTTGTTAAATGATTTTATCCAGTGTAAAATATACGAGGGTGCCACCTGTTTAACACTGTCAAATCTAGAGTGAAATAGGCCTTTATGTTTTGGGCAAGCTGAACAATGCTGTAAAATAAAACTATTTATATTAAGAAGACTGATTACTGCCTACAACAGCCTGAAAACTGGGTTGTCATTAGGTTCAACTGCAAAAATCTTTAAGACTTACCAAGCTCAATATTAACTGAAACCAATGTTTCCAAAATATATTTTTGGGGCAATCAGGGATCATTAAGAGGTTTTCAAGGCATCTCAAGCTAAATTATAAAGTTCACCTGTACTTAAAAATGTGTTTTGCTGATTATTACTTCACTTAGATGTTTGAGCCTCGCTGTGAGCGTTTGACACTAAAAGGCTTTTTTCATATTCAGCTGAAGAGGGAAGTCTTAAAACCCACTTTAAGATGTCGGCGTATGAGCATGATTTAGTAACATAACAACTAGCTTCAAGACAATATTTAACTTACGTGTGTGTGTGTGTGTGTGTGTGTGTGTGTGTGTGTGTGTGTGTGTGGCAGGAAACTTGAACCCTCCAGCACATCAGACATTTGCCTGATTTTCTTTCAACGAGTTAATTGGACTTTTTCTCTCAAGAAAAAAGAATTACTCATAGCACAGATTAAAGAGAAATATCTTTAACATGTCTTTCATCCCACACTCAGATAATGGATACTTGTTTCTTTGTAAAAAAAAAAAAAAAAATCTTAAATAAAAAAAAAAATCTCACACACATACAAACACACAAAAGAAAAGTCCCAGTGCCTTTGGTTTGACGGTCAGTCTCCTCGATGGTAAAGACACGCTACATGACAAAGTTTGGGTTCTTTCTTGGGTTCTAACTGTAACCGCAGCAGCGCGAGGAAGCATCGAGTATCAACTTTCTTACATTTCCGGGTCCTATGACTTATCAGGTGGTTGCTGAGCTGCAGCAGGAGAAGGAGGAGGAGAATAATAACGGAGGGGAGGGAGACAATCATTTCTGTTGCGTCTGGCCCTCAGCCCCAGTCCCGCAACAGCTCCTCACGGGAAGCATACATGCGCGAGAGAAAGCAGAAGCTGCCTCGAGTTTCGAAAGAAGTTGTGTGCGTCAGTGTGCCAGCATGGCCGGGGGCTCGGTGTTTGAGTGCAAGGAGTACTTGTTCAAAGTGCTGGTCATCGGGGAATTAGGCGTCGGGAAAACCAGCATCATCAAACGCTACGTGCACCAGCTGTTCTCGCAGCACTACAGGGCGACGATCGGAGTCGACTTTGCACTCAAAGTGATCAACTGGGACAGCAAAACGCTGGTGCGGCTACAGCTGTGGGACATCGCAGGTAAGGAGACCGCTCGCACGCGCACTTCACTTCACTTCACTAGCCTGCGTGACATTCGCCGTTACACAACGGCATCAGGTGGTTTCCTTGTCGGTGGACTTCAAGCTCAAAACTTTAGGGAAGTTTCACTTTCACATCTCGCTTTTGCCCCCCGAGGGATTCAAGGGAGCTGTGTCGCGATGAGCCGATGCGTTTTAATCGTGGCCCGAGTTGAACTCACGCCGAGTGTTTTTTGAATGCAACATTTTTTTTTTTTTTTAAATTCCCACGAGCTTCAAAGAAGCACGGTAGGGATTCCCAGGAGAACAGACCGGTTGATCACGTCTCCCCGTTGTCTTTTCCACTCTATCATCACGGCAGCCCATAATTGTCAGAGGAATGTAGGTCACGTTGTTATTACCGACTGAGCGCCCCCCCCCTCCCCTCTACCCCCCCTCCCTCCCAACCTCCCTCTCCATGAAACTCACCACAACAATATTCATGTAATATTTTTCTCTTGGGATTTTAAAATGTGTTTTACAGCCGCACTAAGTGACTTAACTGGCACGTGCATTGTTGTCCCTCTGCGGTAGTTCACGTTGCAAAGTCACTGTGATGTTCTTCAAAACGTCAGTGTCCCATGTGTGACCCCTGCCTTCGTGGGAGGATTCCAGTTCAATGGATTCTTCCCCCTTCACTCGGGTTCACACAGAAACCAGCAGCTGGAGCAAGCCCAGAGAAGTCAGAGCCCTGTAAATAAAAGTTTCCCACATGCAGGCGCTTCTACTCCAAACTCTGGCTGTTTGTTCGTCTCCCCGGCACACGCATACATCACACTGCAAACAGAGGAGTCTGAGAACGGCATGCCTGGGAGGACAGGTGAGGGAGGAAGTGAGAGGCAGACAAACCAGCAAACACAATGACTGACTTTTTTTTTTAAATGTCGACCCAGCTGACCGATGAACGCTCTGTGCAGTCCAATCAGCAGGAATCTGGGGTGCTGGGTGGGCAAAGGGTGTCTGTGATGTCCCATTAGCTTCTCTTTTCTTCTTGTTGGATCTGGGATCTCTTGAAGGATTGTACGTTTGTAAAGAATTTATTGAATAATCTGCAAATTATGTTCTCAATTTATTAATGGTCAGGTCTATTACATGTCAGAAAATGATGAAAAGTGGTTATCCCAAAACTGAAGTTGACAAATTTGATTTTGTTTTTTTTGTCTGACCCAGGGTCCAAAACCCCAAATATTCCAAGACCAAGAAAATAAGCAAATATTCACATTTGAGAACATGGAACCAACTACTATTACAAACTACTTTTAAAACAAAAACAAACAAACAAGGAATTGATAATCAAAATGTTTTGGCTATCGACTAATCCTTTCAGCTGGTTGCTCTAAAATGGTGCTCCTGTAACTCAGTTAAGTTGCATACATTGTAACCCTGTAAACATTTTTGACGTTTGTCTGCGGTGGGCTGATTTTAAATGACTATTAAGGATTATGTCTGCTGTCATTAAGATTGGACTTTTAGCTCACACGTTGTGGTCCATTTTCTCTTTCAGTAGAAGTATATCACAGCCTCATGTTGATTGGCCCGTAGCAACCAAAATATTTAAAAGTAATCCTTTACTGTACCTGACTCCAAGTCATGGGTTTCCAGAGTTGATGCACATGCCAGAGCTGGAGATACTTGGGTAAACGCTGCAGGAGAATTCCAGTGTTTCCAAAATATTCAAGATGGTTGAAAGTCACCATGTGCAAGTGATTTAGTGCCACATGCACCGCAGAGAATAGGGACTGTTTCCTAGTACATGCTGCTCAGATAGTCCCGGCCTGAAGTGGCAGTTTTATTGCCAGAGTATTTCATGTTAAAGAGTCAGCTGCTGTGGGTCATATCCATTGTGCACATACTGTATGTAAGCTCTGATTTAAAGGATGTGTTCATATATTTTCAAGTCACATGCCCATACTGTATGTACACGAGGGCAGTGAACGTATTGTGATGAGACCGATCTGAAAAATGTCAACATATCCTTTCTTTATTTTTGTATCCTGTTGAAAGACAAACATGATCGGCCCTGCCTCTAGATATGTTGTTCATTCGTCTGCGCTGGTCCATCCTCTCCCTCAATCAAACAAACCTCATATGCTGAGACAGATCAGGACAGATGGTCAGAGTACTGCTGTTTCTTATATTTATTACATCGCTTACAGCGGTGTGTGTGTGTGTGTGTGTGTGTGAGTGACTGAGGGCTACGTTCCCCCGCTGTCACTTGGGCCCTGGCAACACAAGCTCAGTGTGCAGGGGCATCTGTGACCGAGTGCCAGGGAAGGCCGTCTGCCTGTCACAGCCAGACAACACTCGGTCAGAGGATCTGCGAGGGTAAATAAAACACTGACGCACACACACACACACTTGGATAGACTGATATGATGGAGACAAAGGGAACACGCTTGCTCGTATTAGATTAACAGAACGTGCGCACACACACACTGTGACCAGAAATAAAGTTTGAGGTTAGATGACACATATACTAAACCATTTTAGTCACACCTACACCAAGGTCTGGCCTGAGGACACTTCTCGGATAAAATAAGTAACGAAACGTGGGCGTGAGAGAGCAAAAGCTGGAGGTATACTTGCCGAGTCATTAAGACCAGCCATTAAGCCGTTTAATCGTGCAGAAAAGGAGGAAGAATTATCCTCATGGCAACGCTAAGAGCAACTTCTGAGTTGCGTTGACTTTTTTACCAACCATACTAATGATTACAGTCTGGGAGGAATGATGGTAATCAGAGGCTCCTACGAGATGGTTGCACCATGGAAGTCACCGTGTGAAGTTTGAAGCTCTACCACCCCCTTTTCACCCAAAATTGCTAGTCTCTCCTGGATTCGTCTGTGCCGTTGGACAGGATGATTACCACCATGGCGTGGTGTGAAAAAGCCTGCACCTTGTCGCACCAACTGTTCCTGTAGGAGCAGGAGGTCGCACATTAACGGGATGTATGAAGTGGTTTCCATCACAGTGTTGGCCGGTTGCTCTGTCAGGAGAACCCAGTTTTACATTGACCCCTGACACTAACATTAAGAACGCCCTTTTCTTCTCACTCAAACGCTGGCATTTTCCACGACTCAACACCTTCTGTTTTATTTTTCCTGTCTTTTGTCTAACATTGGCCTTCTGTGTGAAATACTGGATGCATTTACCCTTTAAGGCTTCTGAAAATTCTGTTCACACCAAGGCCACAAAATCTGTGACAAAGCAGACACAAAACCAACATTACTGTCTTTTTAAGAGGCTGTAGCATTCTCAGTATTGAAGCTAGTTAATAGTTTTTAAATGGTTCTTGTGTAATAATTACACAACAAAGACAATGAAAACCTCTTAAAGAGATCACGTTTGTTTGGGGCACATTGATCACCATACGCGGACATGACATGAAAAAAATAATTCTTGTCTTTATTTCTTACGCAGAGAGATTACCATCTAATATTCTAAAGTATGTTTACTTCATGAATATACAGTAATGAAATGGACAGCTTGGCTATTTACTGAATTTTATTGACTGACATTGGGACTTCTTACTATCACTATAAGCAAATTATTTAAACAGCGTTTGTGTAGGCATGATTCTGTCCCAAGCTGTTTGATCCATATAAGCGGTTTCCACTGTGTTAGTATTTTGAGCTTAATTCATGCAACCTTGCGCCAAAGCTTTATGTTGAGCCCCCACTAACCCTTTCGGTTGAAGGGGAAAGAAGGGTCACATCACACCCCTTTTTAAAGTTGGAAATTTTCCCTCGATTCGGACTCTGTTCAGGGCTAAAAGCCGTTGTAAGCTGTAGTAAGTTCTCACATGCTCCTCAGAGGAATTTGAACGTGCCAGTCATGTGTTCAGTCTCTCCTTTCCAGCTCATGCTGAAGACTACCTTTATGACTGGAGCCTGTGTTGTCTTTACTTTAGTTGTTGGGAGGGCGTGTGGGGAAGTTTCAAAACCCGTTGCCTCCTAACAACAGACGGAGACTGCTGCTGTTGCTACTGCCGTGTCTGGCTTGGACAGTTTCTATGGTAACCCACCCACAAGATAGCAATATGTACGACCGTGGAGGAAACTGGGGTTGCCACGGCTATGGATAATGATGACTTTTATTTCTGTTTCTCCCACACAAACAGAGATGATACAGTGGCTGTAACTAAACCGATTTCTTTTTCATCATGTAGTTCTGTAACTGCAGATTTCTGAAGAGTTCACGTGTTGATACCTGACCGTACTTGAGGTCGTCAGTGGTGGTAGATTGAAGTGAATTGCCCACGTTTAAAGCCTTTTGGAATTCCACAATAGATCACTGTCTTTCTTTACGGACAGATTCAGACGTATACTTCTCTTTAGTTTGCAGGCATGTTGAGCGTTTGAGGCAACAGCACACGTCTTTGTTCTCTCTGCAGTCTCATGTTCCTCTGTGGCATTCAGTGAGTAAATACTCCATTGTTCACACGGCTCATTCCTGTGTTCTCTGCTGATTGGGTTAGCAGCATATGACAGTCATTAACGCTTTTTGTACAATTTATACTTGTTCTTTATTTAAATGCTTCATTGAATTTCCACGTTTGGGTTGCTGGTTCCAGCTACTTAAATGGGAGGATTTGATGTTTTGCTTTGTCATATATTATAGGGCTGTGCAATTAATTAAATATTTATATAAATCACAATATCTGGTAAAGGTGAAATGTGAGTCAAAATACCATTTTGAGGGAAATACTGTTGCGCTGTGAGATCCTGGTCCTGGCCCACACATTACACTCTACAGACAGAAACGCAGGCAGTAAATGTGTCTTGTGAAATCTTCTGGTTGTTGTTGTTGTTGTTGTTGTTGTTGTTGTTGTTGTTGTTCTATATGAACATAACTGTCTCGTAGTTGTGTTTTTTTTATAGAACGGTGTCAAGTTTCTGAAAAGTGATGTTACTCTGTTTGCTGCCAAAAGAATACATATGTAAATTAGCTTATGGCTATCTTTGGTACAGCTAAGAAGCTGTGCACTGTCCCTGTCAAATAAATAATAATGTTATTAAAAGTTTCACTGTTTTCTGACATAGACACAAAAGGGATTATTTGATTAATAGAGAAAATAATCAGTCTATCAGTAGATATTTTTGTTATTGTCAACAAATCCCATGAAATAATCTAAGCCGACAATGAACTGATCCTCCTAACATCTTCTGTGTATCAAAAGCCTGATAAAGCGTATTCCTCTGTGCCATAGAAGTTTATTGACCAAAACATATTTAAAAACGCATCAATAAGGCACAATTTTGCACTCAGTGACCTGTTCAATATATTGTGATGAACATGTAGCACTGTATTTTATTTTAAGTAATTTACACATTTACAGTAATGCAGTTTTAAATAGTATGTATGTATGAATGAATGAATGAATGAATGAATGAATGAATGAATGAACATGATGCACACTGATGTCATTCAACAAAGAGGGCTTTTGTTTAACAAAACACTCGGGAGTAGTGCAGAATATTGTGTTGAACTTCAGCAACAGGACTGGAAATGTAGTAAATGCAGCTGAATGATTATCAGGACTTTCTTGTGACACTTTAAAGGTCAGGCATCATGGGATTTGCTGTCATTTAATATTAATGACTTCTGCGTGGAAACCAAGCACCTTTTATCAATACCCTAAATAACTCATTGCACCATGCAGCAGTCAGGTGTGTACGTGTGAGCGCGTGTGCATGTGCACATGTGCAAATGCAATCACATCGGTGATATTGATTGATATAATCGCCCCATACGTGACTTCTCCATCCAGCCACTTCTCCCTCGGGAGGGGAGAGGTTAAGTCCCCTGACTGGATGTGCGTGCACATCGACCCAGCTATAAGGGCCGGACGTGTCAGGAAAAAAAAAGAAAAAAAAAAAGTGTTGAATGTAGACAATGACAAGTGTTGGCCTCAGTTCCTAGTATAAATGAATGATCATACTTATTCTCGTTACTCATCAATTCATTACCTTCTTCTTTTTTTGTAACAGTTCCTAGTCCAAGGTGAGCAGACAAAACAAGCTATTGTCCCATCGTCGGTCCATGTTTTCATCAGAGCACAAAAGTCCTTTTTTATGGATGTCATAAAAGTCGGTACGTAGTAACAGGTCTGCTCACTTGTCCGTGTTGCTCTGTTCTTGGTGACACACACAATTTTGTTTAGCGGAATAAAACATTGTATACTGTATTCTTTACCTCTGGGGAATATTCAGTCTCTCCATTCTGGCTAAACATTATGCTGGGCTGAGTCAGACCTTGCAGTAGAAGGAAAAAAAGAAGACGCGTGCCTTGAAAATGACGAAGCCATTATTTCTTTCTATATTCTGCCTTTGCCTCCACTCTGCTGGATGTATGAGTTCTATAAGGCCTGGAAATTAAAGCCTTTTTTCAGTCTATCGGCTCTTTATCCCACTGTGTCGTGTCTCTGGTGAATTCACCTGGGGTTATATCAGCTAAAATTAGACTCTCAATTATGAGCAATTACCGTCAGGCCTGTAGGCCCCACAGTGTATTCACTCTCTCGCTCACACCCGCTCTGCGGCATGCCATTCCAGTGGTTGGATAACAACCCACAGTAAAGTGAAAGTGTCCTGTGAGAAGCTGCTCCTCAATCCTGTTTTTGGTCCATTTTCTAACTAACTCAGCTCTAGTGGTTGCAAACTGCTTAATACACTGGACAAGTATGTTTCTTTATATTGGAGCAGTGTAGCATAAATATGTGATAAATCTGTAAAATGCTACCACAAGCCATTGGAAACCTGATGTTATTGCAGAGACTGAATCTAAATGTAAGTTAACCAGAAAGAAAATCACTTGCTTGTAATTTGATGTCACACATTTTAGATGACAACTAAATCTGAGTTATAAATGTTTTTGGATGCTGCTATAGGTGTGTTCAGATCCGAAAACTAAAAGAGACCTATGTTTTGAGTTAGAAAATATGAATCTTGTGCAATAGAACTGATGATGGCACACAAAAGCTCAAAAACGGGAACCATATTTGGAAATTTTCGCAAGATGTCTTGTGTGTTTGTGCGGTAGAAACTACTTTTTATGTGAAGAAAAAGCACCCCTCTAGCTTTTTTTGTATGTGGACTAAGAGTACTGTCTGAAACATAGTAGAATTTTAACCATGAACATGAAACAGCCTTCTGCCTGAAAATGATTTGCATTTGCAACCCAGACTATCTTGGTCACAGATTATGATCAAAGATATAGCCTGTGCATGTTTGTATTCACTTCTCCTTTCGCTTACTAACAAGGTGTTTTAGTTTTATTTTGAGGAACCAACTTATCTGTGCACCACAGTGGCTATAACGGGACTAGTCTGGTAATACTTTCACTTTTTCTTTATTAGCAACAAATCCCATGAATAGATCAAAAACCAAGAATGAATTAATCCCAATAAAAAGTGTTGTCTGTAAAGCCAAAGCATGAGCATAGCTCTGTGCCATAGACCAACATTGTTGTTCAAAAACTGTTTAAAACACATCAATGTAACCGGTTTTCTTTCTTTGAACTTCATCTGCGACTGCGAAAAGTCCCCAACGAATCCTCTGTTTGTTTAAACTACAGTGCCCAGCTGTTTAAGGAAGTGATTTAGTCTTTGTTCAAATTGAAAGCAAACATTTGTGGTCCATCTTTTTAAACGGGATGGAAAGATTGATTACAGATTTAAATGAAGCAATCTGAGGCAGAAATCAAGGGATCTTTTTAATCGGATATGTATGCTTGAAAGTGTGACGTCAGCCAAACGTTACCAGACCTACCTTTCGCCAGTTGAACCGCTGATTTATAGATTCCCTACCTCCCAATCAGGTTTTTGTGCTGCGCACCTCAGTGCACACTTACGCAAAGGTGAAGTGTTGTGTGCAGAGAAGGAGGTTCATTAGAGCGTTGCTCCTGGAATTTTTTTTCTCACCTCAAGAGCCTGTTTCCTCTTAAAGGTTTTGTTTTAGGCGTGCTAATTAAAGCTACCACACAGAACTCTTAACTTTGTGTTGATTGTAACGGTTTTTGGACAAAAGCAGTAGTGTTTCTGAGCACCAGGGTCCCTTTTTTAGAAAAACTCTCATGTGACCTGACAGTCGGCCCCGCACAGTCCTGGTTCTGGTCTTCCCGTGCCTCCCTTCCCTCCAGCGGGCCCAGGAATACGGTCAGTTTGGTGTTGACTCCCAGTTGGGACAGCCGGAGCAGTGAGGCTCTGCTCGGCTTCTGGTCGGAGGAGGAGATGGCATTCGAGAGCTTTGCGCCTGGCAGGCAAATCTGGGTCTGTCCGCGGTGGGCTGGTCGATGCCAGACCGACCCAGAATCCGGCCTGGTGGCGCTGATGACGAGCATTAAGAAAAACTATATGGAAATAGCCAATCTCACTGATGGTATTATTCTACTTGTGGAGGCCAGATAGAGGCATCAGTACTGAATCGAGACTGTTTCATAACCGGTTAAAAGTACCTCCACATAAATTGTATGGAACTGACCATGGAAATTTGGATTACTTGTGACTATAGTTATTAAACCCTAGTGTCTGTAGTCGTTGCCCATGATGTGATGGCATCTAAAAGAAACTTGAATGCATTTCAAATACAAAATGAAAATGTAAAATACCTCAAATTGCTCTTTTCTTAAATAGTTGGTGGGACGTGAATACAATCAGTAGATTTTTAGAGAAGTATAAAACAAATGTGGTCCAGAAGAGACTGTCTCAGATTGATAGTGACACCACATGTCCTGCTGGTAATTCCCCTCTCTTTGCCTTTTTGTGAAATATCATCTCAGATTTTCTCAGAGAATGACTACAGAGAAAGGGCTTATTATTATGGCAGATTACTTCTGCCATTCTCTGTGCAGATTAGGCCCATGGCAAATTAGGAAAAGTAGGTCGGATTTTTAGAGGAGGAGAATTGTTAAGCATTCACAGAGTTGTGACAAAATGGAGTAAGAAATGATCAGGGAAATGATGGAAGGCGTATGGTATGCTTTAATTAGGGTTGTGGGTATTGGATCCAGGAGACACGTCTGCATGATATAAGCAGTAGTCAGCTGTTTATTTTTTAGCGTTGTTCATGAGAACGGTTCATATTGATTTCTGTTTTTTGAGTAACCTTTTCACCATTTAAAAGAGATTTCTGGGTCCCCATCACCCGCACAGACATTATTGGCATAATGCAGGCTTTAGCTATTGAAAGAACATTTTTAGTAATTGCGTATATGATCAAAATATATATATTTTTTTTGATGGACAGCAAATCCAGTTTTAGTGCAGAGTCTCTCCAGGTGCCGACCTTAAACCATGAGCTGGCGTTGTGTTTCCAGAGAGGCTGCAGCATCAAGTCCAAAAGATAAATGATTACTGTAGTAGTCCTCTAGATCAGGGAGCGATCGGGTGGGGAAATGGAATGGGGTTCGAGGCAATTAAACTGATGAGATCTTCTGGGTTGACATGTCTCTGATGTTGCGGTTAGTCAGGGCACCCTCTTTCACTCATTTAGCTTTTAAAGCTGCTTTTTGTAAAAAAAATGCAAGTATTCCACTAAATTCTCCTCCTATCCACTCAGGTCAGGAACGATTTGGGAACATGACGCGAGTGTACTACAAGGAGGCTGTGGGGGCATTCGTGGTGTTCGATGTGACGAGGGGCTCCACGTTTGAGGCGGTGTCCAAATGGAAGCATGACCTGGACAGCAAGGTGAAGCTGGCTAACGGCAACCCCATCCCCTCAGTGCTGCTCGCCAACAAATGCGACCAGAAGAAAGAGAGCTCCAACAACACGGCCCTCATGGACAATTTCTGCAAAGAGACTGGCTTCCTGGGCTGGTTTGAAACCTCAGCTAAGGTGAGCGATCAATACATTAGACGGAGAAGCCATAGATAAATCTTCTCTCTGATGTGTTTTCATGTTTTCTTTGCGGTTACTCCACATTCAGCAGCATGACATTACCAAAGTTAAAGCTCATAAATGCTGGCTGAAATATTTTGCATACTTAGGCTGCATTTCTCCTTTACAGCTTCTTGAGTCACGGTCCAAACATGACTAGTAATGTCTTCAAATCTTATTTCACTCAACGTGACTTGAGTTTGCGGCCCACACAATAGAGTCAAACTAGGAGGAGCCACTGTAATTTTAATGTAATACAGCTTTCGGTTTCGCTGACTTACTTCTCATGACAGGAAATCCTCCAGGCCCCTGTCAAAATGGTGCAATCGTACTGGTTTCGCTGTGGCAATTGTGAAATGGTTACATGAAGTACTTGTTTTTCGTTAAACACTTGGGCACTCATTCGAAATGCAGTGTTAATACTGGCAGTTTGTAGATAAGTATTACAAGAATCAAATTGAGATGGAAATCTCTGAAGTTGTTTTTTTTAACATTTTATCAATGATACAGTTTGAAATCTGTGACAGTAAATTTGTGACAGTAAATTTGTGACGAGCACCTTTTTTCTCCTGCTGTCTTTGCCATTCATGCACAACAGCTATGGACACTTATCTTTCCATCCAGTGGGATTTATTGGCCAGCTGATATGGTATCGCATGACATTAACTTATGTTGCAGCCCAGAGCTATGAAGGTCACAGTGGTGGCTCTCTGAAAGATAATGTAGTGTTTCTCCTAAACTTTGGTCATGGTGTCACAGATATGTTTAAACTATGTATGTATGTATGTATGTATGTATGTATGTATGTATGTATGTATGTATGTATGTATGTATGTACGTATTGTTTGCCTGGATTCATCGCTGGTTCTTCCGCTTGAATGAAGTGTGTTTTACAACGCCTTAAAGCACATTTGTGTCTCGATGAGTGGTTCGACAATTATGGGTTCTATTCATTCAATATACTGTAGGGTAGTTTAATGTGTAAAAAAAAAAAAAAAAAAATTTAGTAGTAGTAACAATATCTGTGAAACAAACCTAATGGAATAAACAGTGCCATATTTCCTTTTGAAACGTGTGTAAAAGTACCAGAAATGCCACAGTATTTAGTACATCTACTGATTTAGTTTCCACAGCTGTTAGTCTGTGTCGTGAGGCGTGTCAGAAGTGCATACTCTCAATGCAATAAAATAAAACTCATCAGCAGGTAACCGTGTGAGAGCACGGAGGCTGACGCAAACAAAAGGCTGCCAGCAGTCTGCGTGTGCCACCTCATGCTAAGTGATACATCACGTCCTTTGTAAGAAGCAGTTGTGTCTGACGAGTGCTCGAATCACAGCAAAGTGAAATGTTCATCCTCTTAACTGTGAGACTCCAGAGAAAAGCTTCCTCGCGTGTTTCCTTCCCTTTGCCGTCACATTTGGGTCTTTTTTAGAATTCATCCTCGTCCTTCTGAGGGGGGAAAAAAAAAAAAAAAGTCAGTGAGCCAAAAGACACTTGCAAACACACCCTTCTGCGTTTTAAACCCAAACAGTCTTTCGTACTTCCGTGTTGAGGAATGCTGTGATGGGTTTTGGCAGCAGGAATAAACTTGGTTTACTCATTCCAAATATCCTTTAGGCCCTGTGTGTGTGTGTGTGTGTGTGTGTGTGTGTGTGTGTGTGTGTGTGTGTGTGTGTGTGTGTGTGTGTGTGTGTGTGTGTGTGTGTGTGTGTGTGTGTGTGTGTGTGTGTGTGTAAAGTCTTCCTGGCGATCTCCTTTTCTGTGAGTGCAATGAAGTGTCGTTGTTTTGAGTGCCTGTCACGCCGGTTAAAATCTCAACCTACATCAAAGTGTCAGTGAGTGCCAAACGTTCTTTCAGTTTTGAAGTGACGGAACACATTCCTTAAGGTCGCACAAAAGAATAACTCGCAATAATCATGCTGATATGTGCGTTGTTTCCATCACAGTTTTGAGGCGTTTGTGGCTGAGGAAGGTCAGTTTGTCAAATGTTGAGGTGCTGTTAATTTTCTGTGGTCCTAATCAGCCTTTTCTATGATGTAATCAACAATTTAGGCTCTCCTATTGGGACGTTCATCTGGTTCTGATTGGTGCATGCCCTCTGTCCATTGAAAAATCACAGAAGTTTGAAAGTGATATAGACAGTTCTCATAATCACGTTATTGTATTCACATGCACTTCCAATCAATTTCCAGATTGGGACAGTACATTTGGGCAAATAATATACCGTGTTGCTTCTTGCCAGATTTTAAATTATTTTCTAAATTGAGAAGAAATTAGATTTGTGTTACTAATTTAATTCTTGACTTTTGCAACTCCAATAACAAAAAATGTTTTGCAAGCAATTTAATAATATATTTGTACCCCTTTACCCAAGGTGCCTAAGCCTCTTTGTAAACATCTTTGTTACCATAGAGTCCGAAGAAAGGCCATTAATAATCATTACCTCTTCAACCCATGGGACGACAGTGTGAAGGACAAAAGCAAATGGCGTTTTTTACCTCGTCTCCGCTGGCCTCGGATCTCTGGTAAACGTCTCGGTCTCCCTGCTTTAACAGGCCATCTCATATAAATGGGTTGAGTAGACTTCCGAAGCAATTCTGAAAAGATGCATAAAGGCCTGTGATTCCTTCTACTAAATGTACTTTGGCAAGCTGAAGCAAGTAAATGGACGAGTGTCTGAATAGTCACTAAGCTGTAAATGTACACTGTTCTTTCAATTGTTTAAAAAGAAATATAATGTTAAAAAAAAGTCTTATCACCACTCTGTTTTGACCTTTTTCCTAGGACAACATCAACGTGGACGACGCGGCACGTTTTCTGGTAGAGAGCATCTTGGCGAACGACAAGGGGTTGCCGTATGAGGAGAGCAATGGAGACCGGATCAAACTAGACCAGGAGACTGTGGCTGCTGAGAGCAAGTCAGGCTGCTGTTGACACTCAATCCATTCAAATTAGCCATAAGCCTCCCTTTGGCGGGGTCCAACCCTAGCACCGAGCCTCTGGCTCTCAGCCCTCTACTGCAGCGTCTCTGAGGAATATTAATTCGTGGGTCTTCAAAGCTCCAGCATCTTCTCCTCTCTGCACTGATGCCCTGTTCGACCTGCACATCCAAGTGTTTCATTGTAGTTCTCTCAGCCCAATTTTATCTTGAAGTTGTCGCAAATGATGTCACTGCCTCTATAAAGCGGTTTCCTTCTGTGTCCCACACCTCTACACCACAGCATCTTCATTTTTGTGTTTTTCTCCATGTAAATTTCCCTGATTTGTGTATTCCACCATCAACTATAAACCCCACCCAGCCCACCACACTTGAACCCTGCTGCTCCTCCTGTTAACCTGACAGCCTCTGAAGCCCTGGACTATACCACGCCCGAGAAGAGGGGGAGGGGGGGGACGACGACGACTAAACAGAAATTGGTGAAACACGAGCTCGAAAACATGTAGCCTCTTATTTTCTGTCAATTTGGTCTATGCTCGCTCTGTATTCTTGTTATTCAGCATTTATCTGTGAAACAAGACACTTTATTGTTCAGTGTTGAAGTATTTCTTCTATTCATATAGAGGGACATTATCGACAATCATTCTTTTACCGTACAGACGTTTGTGTTTCCAGCTGTTCTTTAGACTACTGTGTAAAACATAAGCAAACGGGCCTTGCAGTTAAGCATTGTGAAAGTGTTATCGTATCTCATATGGCTGTCATGGATTGTTGTCTTTATGCCATATTTTCTCTGACGTTATGTGCCATAATACAGTTTGTTAATTAGAGGGGAACCCTTTTTGTTATTCACTCAAACATTCTAGTAATGATACTATGATACACAAGTATGAGAATGTAGATCTGCTTTACGGTCGGTCTTTGTTTGTTTTTGGTGTTGGGTCCTGCATTATGAAATTGGTGAGATATAAAAACGGAATGAGACAGAGGACTACACTCTCTTGTACATTAGTGTTCAAATTAAATATGAAGGATTTTTTTTTTTTTTTTTCTTTTTTTTTTTTTTTAAAACATGGAGTTGAGATTAAGTTTACATGTGAAAATACATTGAATATACAAGACCAAAATAGAATAAACATTTTAACAGATATTTTGTGTGTGAGTGTGTGAGTGTGTGAGAGTGAGAGAGTGAGAGAGAGAGAATATGAGGCCAGCGGAGACATGTAATATATGTTTTTTACCAGCACATAGACTTCTTGGCTCAAGCCATCTGAGCTGGGATTATACTCCTATGAACACATTTTATTAGCATGCTGCACACGCAATAATGCTTGGTGCAGGTTCCTGGGGCTGAGAGCTGAGATGGCAGTGCTTTGGTATTGCCATGCCACAAGAGAACTGCAGAACACTACAGAGTGACAGTAGACATCACTCTGACTGCATTTGAAGAATGATTGAGTGGTAACATCAATATATATTTGAAAGCAGGCCTAAATACTTGTCAACCTAATGAAAAGCACAGATTAATGGCCAATGATTAAGTCAATGGTCGTAGTAAGACTTCCATAACAGATTCGACACAGTACATAATCTAGCACTGTATAGTGCGCAGAGCAAGCACTGGCACAGTTGTTTCTATTAGAGTTAGATAATGTTTGAGAAAACACTAGTGACGAGTTTCCCTTGAAGGAATGTGTGGCGCAGAGTACAATTGTGTGTGTGTGTGTGTGTGTGTGTGAAAGAGAGAGAGAGAGAGACCCACCCATGTGATTCTACTCAGGAAACCATGTGTGCTGGTCACAGACACTGTGCTCTCACCACTACAGCTTGTTTCTCCTCCACACCAGGAACACAACGATGTCCAGTTGTGTGGTGTTCGAGCATTACTGCAGTGCCAATACTGGCATGTATTGTCAGTATTGGCACTGCAATACAGTCATGTCATTAAAGTATTGCAGCATGCAATTCAGACAAAGTTGACAGCGTTATGATGTATTGCTTTTCGTCCTGATTGTTGTCTATAGTTCATTTCATGTGGTGCTACATTTGTGCGGTATGAGCACAATTTTACAGTGTGAGCCATGACAGACTTGAGGCAGAGCAATACAATCCGATACCATGGCCTTCAGGAAAATGCACCCTTTGTGATGCTTTGACTGTCAACGATTTTATCAAGACGATTCCAGAAAGGTATTGATTTCACTCTGCAGCACATTTTGAAGGCTGTATTTTGCAATCTTTTGTATGATTCTATCAGTTTACATACAGCACAATAAGGCCAGGTGTTTAATTAATCACGTTCCGTTACTCTGAAGTAACTCTCTGTAAATAGATCGCATTGTAAACGTAGACCGTATGTAAAATTGTAAAAGGAACAAGTGACGCAACAGCTCCAGACCCCGCCCACGTCTGAAGATACGTTGCGTAGCAACGAGTCAACTTTTAAGAGCAGAGACTGAACCAAGCAAATGCACCTCCAGCCGTCGATGTGCAATGTCCAAGGCACCGCCCAAGAAAAGGGATAATTCCTCAAGTAAAGTCTCTTTGTACGACCGACAGACTGAGTGAGTTTGGTTAATGCTGGCTATTAGCGTTCATTAAGCTCAGCTGCAGTCCTCAAATAAACTAACGTTAAGTTAGCCTAGCTAGGGGTGAATGTTAGCATTCAGGACGTCACACTCAGGCTGCGGCTGGTGTCATTGTGTTATGTAATACAACGATACAGTGACCCCGACGTCACCTATCAATATGTTGTCGTAAGCCCAGTAGCCACTAGAAGAGATGTAACTATGGCATACTAAAGACTAAGTCTAAATACACAGTTTGTGATCACCATGAGCTAATATCACTCCCACAATGAAAGGGTAAACAGGAATTTGGTTTACTCTGAATCTCTGGTACTGAGCTGGCTGATTTAGCTGCTAAATATTGACAAAAGGGAAGCCAAGGACACATGAAATGAAGAGCTGTGTGTCATAATTTCAGAGCAGCGTCCCTCGTTGCCACTTCCTCTGAGAGCCTTGTAGATGTGTGGAGATGCAGATTTCCCATTTGGCCTGAGTGGAATGATGCAGAAGTCAACAAGGAGAAATGGGACTCGAGTAAAGGACCTGAAGATGGAAGGACGAGCAAGAGTCACCATGCTGTAAGTGTGGAATATGAAATAATAAAATTTGCCATCAGCAAGATTTACTCTACAGTGTATTGGAAAATGGATAAATTGCCTCAAATCCACTTTACAACTGACATTATGTTGATTCTTTGTTCACTGTGTTTTTTAATGTACATCACATTCACTACTGTTTGCTTTTGTCTGCAGCCATTTTTTGAAGATCCTGAGGGGAAAATCTCACTGCCTCCATCTTTGAAAGTGCACTCCTGGAAGCGTCCGACAGATTTTATTGTCAACAAGGTTACCTTCACGCTTCTATGTTAATGAGTTATGATATGGTTTCTGGGTTAGTCTCTGTCTCCAACAATGACAGTTATCCAGAGCCACTTTATAATGATAAAAGGGCTTTATACTTGGTCTGTGATGTATACCACACTATTTACGTAACAGTAATAAACAGTAGCCAGTGTATGTGTCATACAGGTATACAAATATAAGTGATTAAATTATTTCATGTCAAATTACATGACAAATTGATTATACTTTTATATGGCGTAATGGTTTATGTAATTATTCATTAAAAAAATACACACTTTCTTGTTTAATTTATTAAGAGCTTCTATTTTCTCCCACATTACGCTAATTAAATGTATGTGGATTTTTAAGAATATGTCTTGCTATAGCCTTTTGTGGTAATTTTGTCTATATTCACCATTTTATTGATTAAATGACTAATAGATTGCATGGATTTACATTGACTAATGGATTCATCTTCTGATTAAACAAAAGGTATTGCAGCCATTAGATGTATCAACAAAGTGTATGTCTTCTTTGCCACACAGTGTGGAATGTAGTTAAGCAAATCTGCTCTCTGGTTGCCTCCAATGAAGTTTTAATTGCATCGCTACAGTTTTCTGTTACCCCCCTCTCCGTGCAGTATTGAGCAATTACTGGAAGCTTCCTGCTTTTTGAATTAGTCCTTGCCAGGTCACAAGCTGCCTTTTCACTCAAGATGTCAAAATCATTTCATTAATTTCATAGAAGAGGAACACAAGATCATCACAAAAGCAATCAGCTGAGCAGATGCAGGCAACGCTTCAGCTCTGCTGTGAAACACTCTCTTCATCAGTCTATACCAGTCTGTATTTACAAAGCCAGTGTTATTGACAGAAATAATTTAAAGTTCAGCTCTCACTTAGAGTTGCTGTGATGATGGGTGAAAACATAACCTACCTTGACCCGCAGCTGAGCTCTCATCTGACCCATTCATTTATTTTGTATTAGTAACGTAGTAGAGTCTATTAACTTCTGAGTGAAATATTCATCCCAGACACAGTCTTGGGAGTCATGGCAAGGACATGGCAAGGACAGATTCATGTCAGTTATGAATGGGTGATGCATGACGGCAATATTTTAAAGCTTGTTGACCTTTGTGTTATTGTAGTGAATACATTTTGATATGTACACATGCTGCCACACACAGTATAACAACCTGAGTTTGTCTGTCAATCATCTGGCTGTGAAGGTGCTAAAATTCTCACAGGAATGTTTCAGTCTGTGCCTTCAATGAAAACAATGATGTGCTTTATTCTAGGGTCTCACCGTTGTGGAAAATCAAATGACCCTTGACCTAATCTCCCCCAATGATCATCTTATTTGCAGTGAGGTTAGTGTCAATTGTTGTTTTCTACTTTTCTATTTAAGTATGCGCACTGACTTTTCGGTAACCAGTATCGAACAGCACGTAGTGTAATTCAGATGTCAGACAGAGTCACGTTTGATTGACAGAAATTAATTAGACGGGGGTAATGCAATGCCCCTTCATTTTGTGAATGATGGATCACATAATTGAGGGTTCAGCCTATAGATTTAAAGGTTGGTTGGTGGTTGTTAAATTCATGATTACTTTTGTCTCCCATCTCTCCATCTTTGATCAAGCTGATGAGGTGGCTCATCAGTGAGCTCTGTATTCTTTGGACGCTGCATAACGGCACATTTACAGAACAAGATTGTTGGCGACCTTGGGAGCACATCTACTCGCTGTGTAAGGTGGGGAAAGGTCATGTGCCTCTCTACAACAACTATGGGAAATACGTGGTCAGACTCTATTGGATGGTGAGCCTGACACACACACACACACACACACACACACACACACACACACACACACACACACACATTCGCACATAGTCATCTCAAATTTAGTTGTAGGAAACAAATGTTGACATCGCTGCAGATGAAGTCACTGCGTCACAATGCCTCTTTGTTAATCAGACATTTTTAGAGGCGCATTTGAGGCAATGGATGGCGTGAAATTGCATTGCATTGTATTGTTCAAAAGATCAGACCACATAGGATGCAGCAGAGGCAAGGGGGATGGGGATGGACTGAGGGTTGGAGGGGGGAAGGGATGAGGAACTCTTATCTACTCAGGGCTCAAATCAATCAGTCTCACTACTGTGCCAAAAGTGTCCAGGCTTCATATATTGCCTGATGAATAGATATATATGGTTTAACAGGAGTCAACTTCTTCTCAGAGAGCAAGGCTCAAGTTGGGTATCTATGCCTAGTAAGACCTTGAGAGCAGGCACAACCCGGGGAGGGCTTTGTGCACTGCAGTGTCAATCATATTGATTATGTGTAAGTGAAAGGATTTTTTTTCTCTCCTTTTTTAAATAAAGCTCATCATTGCATTGTGATAGAGCTTGCAGTTGCTGGTGACTTTCAGTGTGTGTGTGTTGCTCGCCACAGATGTCTAAGTAGGGGATACTACATCAATGTGTCATTTCAGACAGGGAACTTCTTCCAGCACAAGAATTTGGGTCAGCGAGAGAGTGAAAAAAGACAGCGCTAAAAATGATTGTGTTCTGCAACACTGTGACTCTTGCCTTGACAAACAAGCATGACACGGTTGTAGGCAGCAGCAAGCGTGCCAACCATAGCACGCTAACAGATGGTTGTTGAGATTTCATGAAGCACCCAGCCCCCAACCGCCCCTCCCATTTCCTCGCCTGTTTTTGCTCATAGGATGCTCCTCTTCTCCCCTGCTCATATGATTCTGTATTGTTCCACACCCATTTTCTTTCCCTTCTCCTTCACGCCACTGTGAATATGCATTACATTCGCATTTTCTCACCTTGTTTTTCACCATCCTACAACCCTGTGTCTCCTTTCCTGCTTTTCTTCCGCTTTCCTCCTTTCACACTGTAGTTCACCCCCATCTGCGAACGCATCGAGCTCCTCCTCGAGGCGATGCCTTGACAAAGAAGTGGAAGAACAAGCAAGAAAGAAAGTGTGCTCGCCCACACTGTATCTAGTCCTGCTTGTGCACACTGCTCTGATAGATAAGGAGAGGCACAGCTGTGAACAGTCAGTCAGATTATCACCTGCTTGTGCTGTTTTTTCTTCTAAGCAGTGTGAAACGGCCCCAGATGGCCAGTAGACAGACCATTCTACACACAGCATTTAACAAGCTCTGACACCAAACAGGATATGCAAGCATAAGGTAGCTAATGCTAGGAGAGGTGTTGGAATGTGAACCTCGTAGATCAGAGATTTTGAGGTTCAGCTACTCTTATTACCTTTTTTAAATGTAGTTGTATCCCCCAACCACTAACTGTTTGGTAAAGGATTTGTGAGTTTAGACAAGCTTCCTCTAACATCTAACTTAAATTTGGAAGGAATCTGAGCAGTGATGAGAATTCAGCTGGGAAAACAAATGGCATAACACACTATAGTATACAGTCGGCGAAACCTGTTCACATGCGTGCGTTAGATCCTGTCAGAGAAAACAATAACAACATATTAGCACATTTGGAGGGGTGTGTGGCGTTGGCACGAGTGGTATCAGCATCATAACAAGTTTGGATCATAAGGTTAGGAAGACTACGTAGTACACTTGTATGATTGTGATTGGATGTTACGAGTCAGCTGATGGCCGACTTGTCGATGCATCAATGAGACGATGATAGTGAGCGTGGATGAATCAGCTGATGGCTGATCAGCCGATGCCAGTGGCAATTCACTACTCGGCCTGAAGGCAATGCTCCATTCTGGAGTGAGAGGCTCAGAGTTGCATCAGGGAATATACAGCAGCTAAAATATTAATCAATGCCAGCAGATATATCAGTTTCAGGATATTATATGCTCTGAGATGATGCCTCTTTTGAAGCTGAACAGATGTTTTGTGGATTCTGAGAGCCTGGTCAACATGTCTTGTTTCTATGTGTAGTCATGGGCATTTATATGTGGAAACACAATTTGCCATCCTAAAGCACATTACAAAACAATAGAGGTTGCATTTATTTAATTTCACTTAAGTGGTTAATAAGGTGGTGATCTGTTGTATTCGCTACTAAAACGTAATGTTGATACAATTCCAAAGTAACTTATAATAGAGTGCTGAAGGGATGATGTATTTTTTTGGAGGCCAACCCGGAAGCTAGCACTGCACCGGTTTCCTTAACAAAAGGTCAATGGAACATTGGATATTGGAGCATTGCAGAAAATAAGCTCTGTGGCAAACAAAAGTGTATGATACTCCCACGTTTTGTTCAGCAAGGTAATCTACAAAAATACACACCACTTTAATGCATTTTGAAGTGTACATAAAATTACAATTGCCAGAAGTAAAAAGCTAAGTTTAGGCTAAAAAGAAACACTGCAGTCGCATGGCTTCACGTCACCACCACAAAGCCGAAGGAGGACCAGTGTTAGGTGTGATGATGTTTAGTAGTCTCAATTAGCCACCTGTTAGCAACCACTCTTTTAACACATAACAGCACACATAAACACATAAAAACATATAAAAGCTTAAATATTCACGAGTGGGCTATTTACCAACACATTTTATGTCATAAGACAAAAAGTCATACAACTATGTTACATTTCTTGGAACTACTATTTTAGGTGCATTGATTCTTATACCATTTGTTCACTCTTGGTGTCTTCTTCCCTTGCTTTTAGGGTTGTTGGAGGAAGATAACAGTAGATGATTCGATGCCATTTGATGAAGAAAACAACCTTCTTCTTCCTGCCTCCACCTGTCAGTCGGAGCTGTGGCCGATGTTGTTAGCCAAGGCTCTCATTAAATTGGCCAACACAAAGTGAGTTACTGTACATTCCAACCATAACATACATAAATGTCTTAGTACTGCTGTAAGGAGTTGGGAAACCGTAATAATAGTCTTAAGTAAGAGGGCTAAAGAACAGACTAAAGCTTATTCCATGTTTCCGCTATGCAGCCTGACTCTAATAAGACCACTGTGAAAATAAATCACATGCTATGTGTACTTACTCTGTATACTAACACTGTACACTAAGTAAAGCAGAACACAGGGTGATACTATTGCCCAATTTACAATGATTTTTAGTGCAGTTGCATGAACAAAATGAAAGTAATTTACTAACAGATTTTTAACAATATTTAGACCCTGCCAGTTCAAGGACATTAATGAAATCCACTGAGCTTTATTTTAAAATCTAGTCATAATAAAGTCTAGTTTCTGAAGTGACTAAATGTTTATTTGCTATGTGAAGATATAGAGGAGTAAATGTCTCCATGAGCAGAGAATAAAGTCACTCAACCTCTGTGTGTGTTGTTATCCGAACCTCTCCTTGCTTTGTTGACATAGTCAGGCCAGCCAAGTGCATGTTAGTGCATGTAAGTGTGCCCCACTGACTAGCGCACGGCTACACTACACTGCTCTCATGTGGCGGTTACAGCTGATAAAGCTGTCCCAAACGACAGCTTCGTCACGGAAGCGTAGCACCCACCCTCCGGTTGTCCCTTAGGTAAACACTGTTCGCTCACTCGGCACATTTGCCGTAGTACGTGCTGTTAGTGCTGTTGGCACCTTTAGCTGCTGGCTCAGGCATCGCCATGTTGAGAGCTGTGGCGAAGCAATGGAAATGCTCCAAAGCTCGTATCAAGCACCTTTTAAATGTGCGTCTCTCTATCATCATGCTTTCCAGAGTACGCTTTATTTTGACATTGCTGAAGGAGAGTTTTCAGGAGAAATCAGGGTTGAGGATGTTAATTTCCTACACGTATGTGCATGTTGAACCTAACAAGGTAAACTGGACTTTTTGAAGCTCACAAGAACGCTCACAGAGTGTGTTTTGCTGACTAAGCCAAACCTTCACCTGACCTAATCTCTGCCTGGGGCAGTCTTGAATTTGGTGACTGTGTGTGTCTGTGATGGGGCAACATGGCGTGTGTGAAGGTGGCTGTGTCCACAGAAGTTCGAGACATAAATGTTTCATCCAAGACAGGAAACAAAGGAGCCTTTCTTCTCATGAATTATTTACGAGTCATAGTGAAAATGCTTCATACTCAACTAGTACAAACTTTGCACCAGGTGTCTGCTGGGACTCTTCAGAATAGCGCTAGTCTTATTTTGTTAAAAAGATAAATTTGAGGGCTCCATTACTTTGGTGCTGAGTAGCTTTTTTGTAGGAGGTATGGGCTGTGGCATTACTGATCAAGTTGTATTGATTTCACTTGCACGGGTATCACGACTGTGGACCAATCAGAGCTGCTGCAGCCATCTGTTTGAACTTGTGTGTGAAGGATGCAGACACACACAAACAACACACACTCAAAATAAGTTGTCGGTTACCTTAGTTGTCCTCACTGTGGTGTCATGCCTAAACATGGTGCTAAAATAAAGACAGAATACAAGAGAGAGTGACATCCATTTTTATTGTGAGTTGCTACGCAACGTCTTTGTTATGAGTTAAACCGCTTGAGCGCCAAGCATATTTGCAATTTCACATATTAAAACCATGACCTCACAAGTTCCATTTGAGAACAGTGCCAATGCCACAATTCGTGTAGTTTGAATGGAGTCTATGGTTTCTTGCACAGTTGTCTTTTTCTTTTTTTTAACAGTTCCTTGTGTGTTTCTCAGTGTAGTGTCTGAGGTCTACGGAGAGATGGGCGAGTTCACCTTTATCCACACCCTCACTGGCTGGATCCCAGAAATCTGTCCAATAAAGTAAGGTCCTCATTGGTCTCCTCCACTCTTCTACCGCTGTCTTCTGCATCTCCTGTACCCCATAATTGTGCCTTTGATAACAGAATAGTGCCCATAATTGTGCCTTTGTTAATAGAATGCTTGTGAGAATTGAACTGACTATTCTCAGTTTTATCACAATAAAGGCTGGGGCACTAAATGCACTCACACAGTCTGACTAGCTGTGAATCTTATCGAATTTCTAAAGTATACTGGAACAAAGAAGGAGAGAGAAGTGTATTTGTCTACAATAATGGAAAGTCACTCTTTGGGAGAAAACAACTCGGATCTAAAATGAAAACAAGGAAATGTATAATAAAGAGGGAGGAGAGGCAGTACGGAGTGGAGAATCTCAGCTTGTCAGTGATGGAACTTTAATGGTGCAGCAGTGTTTTGGAGAGGAGAGGAGGAGTGTTTTCTTCTCTTGCTCAGCAGGTTATCTGCTGTTATTGGGTCACCTTGGCAATCTGTCAATACGTACAAGCACTGAACATGGCAGTGTTTGTGCTTCACATTGATTCGTGACACATGGGTTTGCATTCCTATGTGCATGTTCCTGTGTGCATGTACACACACAAAACACACACACACACACACACACACACACACACACACGCATGCATTGGATTTTATTTACATCGCCTACTACTGTTATCAAGAAAGAGTCTACCGATATGTTGGTGCCCCCAAAACTATTTTATTCTGACTGTCGCTTACAATCACCACAGATGAGCCATTGTTGTAATCCAGTAAACTGTACCCAAAGTTATGTATATATACATTTTTATATATATATATATATTCTTTTTTATTTGTCAAAATGATGGTCTGTTGCGTCATTATCAGCCACGGTCTACTTTCCACAACTACTGAGCTAACAAGTTGGAGGTAGACCTATTACAGAAAGCTAGATTTCAACCAATGGACAACAGAAAGAGTTGTCAGTTGTCAGCTCTGGAGACACAAATCGCACTGGGAATTCTTTTTAATCAGATTTTCACATGTCTTCCTCACATTAGAATGACGGGATGAGGCTGACAATCGGTCAAGTGGTCGTTTAAACTAACTAACAAGGTGATGTTCCTTGAATCAAATAACATGCTGCATCACACATAAATATGATGCTCTCTGATTCTGGTGTACTAACTTGTTTCACACCATGCTGACAGCAGTTGTACTGACATGAGCCATAAATCTGCCGTGGTTAGGTGGTAAAGAACATGCGACATGTTCAGTTGTGTTTGGGAGCTTGAGTCTCTTTTAAAAGACTAAATGTCTTTAATGCAGTATGTGTCGCACTTCACATTGCTTTTGCGTATGCAATGTGCTGTACAAATAAGCTGACCTTGCCTTCAGGGAAAAATATTTTCCAAAGGATGTGTTGAAGTAGAGAGAGGATTGTATTATGTACTTTTTTTCTTTTTTTTTTTTAAAGCAAGAGAGAGATGTAAGAACTGTAGCCCACTGTATTGCTAATAGAGGGATGTACACAGTAGCGGGAACAGAAACTACAATATTCTCAGAAGACCGAGCAGAACAGAAACAATAGACTTCCTCTGCAATAGGAGAAGTCATTGTAAGCTCATTGATGGTTATGAGAGCGTGACGAGAGCTCGTCTGCTTGCTCAAAACTTGTAATTTTGTGTTGGACAAGCTAACATTCAGGAGCAAACACATTCCAGTCAAAACCGGCTCAGACATGCAGTCGGTTCCAACACCAAAAAATATTTATAAAAATGTTTTTATTTTTATAATAATGTCATCACTTTCACTTTCATACTTTCTTTAACTTCCTCTCAGGGCTGCATACCTGGGAAAAACATGGGATTTCTTACAAGAGACCATTCCCATATTTACACACCCAGATGAGAGTTTGCCGGAGACAAAGTCTGCGACTGCAGATCCAGCTGCAGGGAGACGTTGCAGCTACAATGTCAGCGATAGTCAGCTGCCAGAGCCAGAGAAAAGTAAAGGTCTGAATTGTGAACAGGCACACACACAAAGACATACAAATACGCACACATGCATATGGTCGAACCGTACACCCCAGCCCGCTCACTCCGCTCTGCATCTGCCAATCGGCTTGTAGCTCCGTCACTGAGCTAAACACTCAGCAAAATCACCACTGTTCGCTGTAGCAGAAAGTCTCTACATCTTCCGCCGCAAACTAAAAACACATCTCTTCCGACTATACCTGGGGGGAAAAAAAATAAAAATAAAAATAAAAATGTATGTGTGTATATATATCGTAGTACTTTAATGGCACTTACTTATAGCACTTGGTAGTTTGGCTTTCTTGATTCTTGTTGTTCTGGGTTTGAACTCCCATGGTTGAACGCACTTATTGTAAGTCGCTTTGAATAAAAGAATCTGCTAAATGAAATGTAATGTAATACCCGGAAACATACAATTCAATAACACACTTTGCTTGGACATTTAATTGAGTTAGTCAACTAAATCAATCATCCATTGTCTGTCTATGTGTGCGGTACTGTACTACATTTTTGTTTACAGTATGTGTGTGAATGCACAGTGTGTAAATCTCCATTTTCTTCCCTCTGCATCAATAATTTAACCTCTACGGTGCATGACAATGAATATTTCATTGTCCTGCAAAAGCTCAAGCTTATTAATGATTCAATTCTCTTATAGCAGTAATAACCCTTAAACCTGTCAACATTCATAGTATTGATTGGTGATTTACTTTAGGACTGGGAAAAACTCCAGGCCGTTGGTCACTATCGTGCCATCCATCAAATTACCTCAGTTTTCCAGCCATTGCTCCTCTGCCTCTTTCCTGATGTTTCAAGCATCACTTCCTGTTTTCCCAAGCCCATGTATTATGTAGCGCAGGGAGGGTTAATGTGTGTATGGTGGACTATAAATAAACCAGCAGAGGGAGCAGTGGCAGGGTGAATTATTTGGTGATCCCGCAGGCCAGAAGAGCCTCCCAAGTCAAATGTGGTTATGTGATGAAGGCAGGATTGAAACGTGTCCTCAGAAAAGAGTGTGTAGCTTGGAGTTGTTTCAGGTCATGAGAGATACAGTAAAGGCTTTTTAAAGGTTGTACAATTAATTTAAAGAATAATTAAAAAGAACACAACACATTAACTTGAGTGGGAAGCAGTATGAATTAAATTCCCTTTCTCTTGCTCTCATATTTACCCACCTGCTCGCTCTGCCAGTAATCTGTGACTCGACCTTTCCTACAATTTCACATGTTTACAATAACGAAAGTGTTGGGTATTACGAACATAATGTAATGACATGCACGCACAAAGTAATGTTACTTCACAGAACATTTATCCTTCAGGGAAATGCAATACATGGTGCTCGCATGCAAGCATCCAAACACAAAAAGAAAACCTTAACGTTCTTTCTCTGTTTTTTATTTTTGGTGCCCTTTGTAGTCTTCCATTGAAATGCATGAATTGAAATGCATACATCACTATGCAGCATCAGAACCACTTCTCTGTTCAATTCTTAATGTGTAGCCTTTATATTAGTGTAGCAGTGCTTCAATCTCTTTTCACCATGGTTCTTCAAATTGATTTTCCATGTCTCTTGGCCCATACTCCGAGATGCACCATTGGGGACAGGGCCATCCATAGATAACCCAGATACTCTCTTGTTGCCTTATTTATACCTTTGCAGGCCAATAGTGCTTTCACATCTCCAGGGAAACACTTAACATTGATTTGGAAATGTAGCTTTTTATTGTCTGTATCTGCTTTACTTTTCATTGGTAGATTGCACAATTTTTTTTTTTATATCCATATATTTCAATATCAATTATTTCAGTCTCTTGGTAAAATCTACTGTGCACTGACGCAATCCAAAGTCTACAGTGTCTGTCATTTTGCATGTGTGTCCACGTTGGAGTTTGTGTGTTTGTGTGAGTTTGCATATACCGATACTTACCTGTTACTTATGTGAGTCTTCTTTGTGTGCGTTCCTCAGGTACCACCGAGGTAGTGGTGTGTGCCAGCTACTACCCATTACAGCCACATAACAATTCCTTTGGGTTTGGACAAACGGTTTGTCTTTTCCCTATTCCTCAGCCAAACCGTAACGAGATGCATTTGCATCTATGAAAATTTGATTTCACCGACTGTAGACTGTATTCAGATCTTCATGACAGATTTGGACGCCTACAGTAGAGAGAGTCACATTGTGATGCAAATCCTACATAGTTTTTTTTGCAATCTCGCCAGAATGTCTCTATGAGCATTTCAAAGATGTGTTTGAGGGAGAGCAAACTTAACTCTTGATATTAGACGTCCTATCGATGACCTACGCAGTTCAAATGGTTCATGGTACAGGAGCAATATACGACATTCAGAGCATTAATATAGCCGACCCACAGCTATGTCGCGGAAACGTAGCACTCATCTTACAGTTCTCCTACAGGTAAACACTGTGAGCTCTGTTACCATATTTGCTGTAGTTTGAACTGTTAGCGCTGTTAGCACCATTAGCTACAAGCCAGCTGGCTGAGACGTCGCCATTTTAAGAGCCGTTGAGAGGCAATCAAAATGCTCCCCATCTCGTCTTCAGCATCTTTAAGGTTTAGCCTTCATGGAGACATTCTCGCTCATTTTTGTGTTGACCCATATTGGTTTAAATTAATATAAACACATTATTTTCAAATGGGGAAATTGTATTTCATTAACTCACACGTTACAATGTGAAAACATATCATTATTTCAGTGCTTTAAAAAATATATATACTTTCCTAATCACCTCTGTTATATAGCACAGTTATGTGAAACATTTACTAGATCCCCAATGTAGCAGTGGGTGGTGGAGATGAAACATAACAGTGCTTGTGACCTGGGGGCATGGTGTGTTCTATTTGGATGCTTCTCCTCAACAGGCTTCACTTGTTTTATTATTTACATCTATGCTAAGGATAATTCTTTGACAGCATTTTTTGTTGTTGTTGGAGGTTTTATATCACCTCCAGTCTCTGATGCTCGGTCAGAATCCCCTTTCGACTTGATTCATCTGTAGAGTTGGTGACAGGTGACAGTAATTCTCAGTATGGGAGAATATATTTTATACTGCATTGTCTGTATTGTCATGAGTGAGTACTGCATGTGTGTTTTATTTCTGTGCATTTGTCTATATGCGTCTACACAGGCTAATTCCTCAGAGTTTCTTCGTCAGTACGGTCTCTCCTTGCTGTACAGCCACATTGTCCTGTTGACAAGAACCAGGGCATGCCAGCTGGAGGCACCACCCAAACCTGCACCTGTACCCCAATGGAAACTCATCCGCCAGTGGAAGGAGATCATGGTCACCGATGAACCACAAAGTGCGTGAGAGACAAAGAAGGAGGCAGGAAATAAAAAATTAAGTTTTGAAAAAAGACTAGTGAGGGAGGGGGAAACCAGGAGGAGGATGCAGGGGAGGTTATCAAACAAATAGAAAAGCACAAATTATGTGATGGAGTGTAGGTGAATTTCATAAATAAATATGACTTGAAAGGAGAGTGAGTGCTAATGCAGGATATTCAGAACCTGCTGTACAGAGGGCATACAGCACCGCATGCTGAAATGGAAAAAAAGGAGGAGGATAGCTACAATATTTCTGTAATGAAAATAGCTGCTGGCTCGGGCATATCTGACATCAGCTGATCTGTGGGTGAAACAAAAAATGCAGTAAAAAGAGTCGGAGTGTGAAAAAGCTGTGGCGGTATGATGTGTGAGACTTTTTTTTCCTTCCCTTTTCTCTTTTCGCAGAGCTTCCTTTGTCAAAACCAGAGCAGTTCATTGAGGTTGCCAGCCCTTTCCTCTCCTCTTGCGTCAAGAGTAGCGTTGGCCCGACACCCGAGTTGTGTGTACACTTAAATTATCTAAAACTAAGAAATGAAACGTAATGAGTCTTTTTGTTGTTGTCCTGCTCTTCTGCTCATTTAACTGTATTGTTTAAAAAGTATTTTACTTTTCTACACTAGCTAACCTTCGCTGTGACCTCACTGTAGAGAAAGCGAAGCAGGAAAACAGACTCCATCTGGGGATCAAAAAAGAAAATGATCATGATCTCATTAGTCTTTTCCTCATCCTCTTACTGTACCTCCATTTCTTTACCCCGTTCTCCCTGCAACAGGGCAATGACATACGGGTATCAGTTTAAAAATTCAAACCATATTGGTGTCAAAGCCTACAATGTTATAAAGTTTTGTTGTTCTGGTGTCATTTGATGTCTATTATGTGACATGCGTGAATGATTTGTCGATGATATGATGTATTGCTTCTAAACGCATTACCATGAGCGGAGATGCGTGTTAGTTGTGACTATGATATGACGCATGCATGTGCTGTGTGTCCACATAACAGAGAGGCCAAGCAGAGCACTCACAGACAACGGTCCTACGAATCCCCTCTGGTGTCCATTGCTGAGAGAGAGGAGACAGAATACCAAGAAGGCCTTGAGCCAGATGCAGCTGAATGCACCACTAACTCACCAAACATCACAAAAGACAAAATAGAGGTACATAGAACGACTGACTGCTGGGGAGCAGGGATTATTTGTATATTCAGTGTGTGTGTGTATAACATTTTAAGGAGCATCTTGTAGTTGGACAAATAACCTCAACAAATAGTGGATACCCAAGCCATTTATTTAAAGAGGTGTAAGGATATCTGAAGAGTTTCGAGTTTCATTATTTCCCCTCTCCCCCCACTGTCTGCCCTGTAAGTATGCAGTTGAAGGCTCGTCAGAGTAGCTCTGTGTGTCAGTGACAACAAGGCTGCCATCCCCCAGTCTCAAAGTCACTTCTGTTGTCTCCCAGCCAGGCCACCACTGACCAGGGGCACTCGCACACTAGAGAGAGAGAGAGAGAGAGAAAGAGAGAGAGAGAGAGAGAGAGAGGGAGAGAGAGAGAGAGAGAGAGAGAGAGAGAGAGAGAGAGAGAGAGAGAGAGAACAATGATAAAGAAGGGGGACAACTACACAGGATAAGAAAGGAGGGGGACTGAAAAATGGAGAGAAAGTGACAGTTGGACAGGGACAGATGAAAGCAGAGCAGCAAACACAGGGAGATGGGAAAATAGAAGCTCTGTTGTGTGCTGCTGGTGGTGGTGGTGGTGGTGAACGGGGTGCGTGGGTTTCATACAGGGAGAGGTCACGTACTGTGCTGATGAAAAAAGCAGTGCAATTAGATGGTGAGCCATCAGTGTCTGCGTCTCCTGGGGGGTTCATTATTACACTTCACTCCTAGCATACAGAGAAAAAATAGAGTTCATATTAATCGCCCTCTTGTGTAACTGTGACCAGTTATAGAGCGGTTAGGCTGGGGCAGTATGGACATGCTAATTTGATGTGTCACTTGGGTTTGACGTGCATGTGAACATGCACTCATGTGGATTGGTTTGTGTATGTGTGCCACATTTTTACTCGGTGTGTAGGTTCCCGCTCTTCACAAGCATGTGGTAGGTCACGCGCTGAGGGGACCACATCAAGTGGGAAGGGGATTTTTTCTGTTTTGACCCCTCCCTCGGTTTCTGTCAACACTGAGCAACAGTATCAACCTCTGTGCCTGGCTCCTAAAATATAGGAAGGTCGCGTCACATGCTGTCCCTAATACGCTCTATGGCTTACTCACTCAACATCAATGTGGGTAAAATCATTAGATCCTGCTTTAACTGTGAATATCCTTCTGCCTGTGAACTAGCTGTAAATTGCTACAGAGAGATATTTAACTTGACTGTATTGAACATTTTTCATGTATGAACTGGGGTACACTTCAGTGGAAAATGTGAAGTATGGAGAGAGTCTCTTGGAGAGCAAAGACTTAACTCTGGCTGTGGAAAATAAAGCCCCATGAAGTGTGGGATTAAAGAAATGTGCCTTCGTCTACCCATCAACCCATAACTGTGATTTGATCACAGGAAAAAAAAATGGCTGCTGCTCCAAAAGTAGCAGCTTAAAATCCTGGGAGCTTTATGTGTAAGATGTATCAGTCTGAATGTCCTCTTACTGTACACAGCTAAGCAATCTAATCAATATCATGCTGTGGGTGGATGGGACAAGTTTAAAAAAAAATGTTTTTGACAAACACAAACATTTACATACTTTTGTTGCAGTGGAAGTGTTGCTGAGAGGAGGTCAAGTGTACCTCCCAATCACAATGTCTCTTTCCGTCTGTCTGGGTCTCCGGGTACTTATTCAAATACGTGGTGACTCACAAACGCACACACTCACTCACTCTGACTGGGATTGCTTTGAAGTTACATGACACAAAGCCACGCTTTTTATTCAGAGCTGAGTAAACTGTTGGACATTCACCGGGGTTTCTACTCCAAGGAGCATTATCTGAGAAAAGAACTTCAAATGAAGGGGCCTGGTGGAAAGTTAAGCGAGCTGATACAGGTGTACCACTTGAATCTAGCTTTTGTTCTCAAAGCAGCAGTGAATGCGCTTTTCCTGATCACGTCATCACGTGCCTTTTGCTCAGACAGAAGTATGTGGTATTTGAAGGATTTGATGATGACTCATTAGCTATATTTCTCTGTTGTGTTGGGCAAATGAGCATGAAATCCGAGCTGTTGAGCAATTCCCCTCTAAGAGCGGTAACATGCTAAACAACATAATAGCTCCTCATCTGTCTCCGACAGTCAAAGTAAATTAGAGCTGGTTTTCCCCTGGTGGTGGGGTTTTTTAGCAGCAGAGGAGCAGCCCATGTCACATTAAACTGTGTCTTGTGTCCTGTGGTGTTCGGCGAGAATGGCGCAACACCACAGCTGGCATGGAATCACTAGAGGGCGGAGGCGTATCTCTGGCAGTGTTACTCTAGCAGCAACTCACTGTTCATGCCTCTCTCTCTATCTCCCTCTCCCTCTCTCCCTCTCTCCCTCTCCCCTCTCTGTCCCTAAGGTTACTGCAAAGGACATGAAGAAGGACAGTGATGATATCTCCAATGGTAAAAAGCTGTTCCTTTGCCTTCATTCATGTTGAAAATATTCTGCACTGCATCTGTAACCAAGATTGCCGTTATCTGAGGTCAAATATTAGGCAACCAGAATGGGCAGATGCTCATTAGTTCTGTTTTATTGGAAATTATGAATGCAGTGAAGGTCTTCATCATTGGTCGACTTGAACGGCATATGTGCAGCACAGAGTAAATTAATATGATTAGAAGTGCTTCCCGTTCTCGCCTCTACTCCCTCCATCTTTCTCTCCGTGCTTCTGTCGGTTGGCCAAGACACTTTGAAGAAGATGGGCCTGAAATTATGCCTCATGACAAGCCAGTTCCCTGCCTTCTCTATGCCCCCGTTTAGTTGCTTAGTAACACCTGCAGTTTGAGTTAGCGGACTACCATTGCTCAGCAGCAGAGACACTGACCCTCGCCGCCTCAGCTTTCTGATCAGACTTCTCACTTTGAGAAGAGCCTGGGGGCAGAGCCAGTGTGTGCACGTGTGTGTGTGTGTGTGTGTGTGTGTGTGTGTGTGTGTGTGTGTGTGTTTTTTCTTTGGTGGAGTATGTGTGTGTGTGCAGTTGTCTATGACTTTGCTCTGCATGCATTGAGAACGTGGGAGTCAGTGAGTGGGAGTATGGATGTGCATGTGCGCTTACACTATGCCATTATGTGGGAGTTTGGCCAATTCGGCTCACTGTGTTTAAGATGATGATTTGAATCAAGGATAACTTGCTATGAGTCACAAGAGGAAAATCATTTTGTTGCTTGCAGCATTTTGAAATGGGAGATTTCACAGGCAATTCTATATCTATTTGGTATGGAAAGCACCATATAAATCACATGCTACTAGCTTGATACGGACATGTTTTTCCTATTTTGAGATGCTGCAGAGTTATATGAACAATAATGACTGAAATTAATTAAAGTACTTTATAATCTATATCTCTATTATCTCTAACTAAATGTCTAACCCCCCCCCCCCAAATTATTTTCTAAATAACGATATTAATTATAAATTAATCTCCCCTCCAGATCGACCCAAAACTGCATTGGAGGAGCCTGTAACTGAGGAACCCCCGGCTCCTGTCAAACCCATCCTGCAGGAGACCTGGATGGACCTGGATGACTTTGCTAAATGCTTTCAGTGAGACACACACACACACACACACACACACACACACAGGCTAGATAAACGAAATAGAAAAAAGGAGGGTTAAAGGGTCTAAAAAATGATGGGGTAAAGATTATAATTTATTACCTAAGATAAAAAACGACTATCATTTATTTGACATTTTCTTCCAGGGCACTCTTGGTGTTTCATAAACCGCAAATCTACCCACATCATATCCAGAAATCACATTTTAAGGTAAAGTATATATGAAAGAACCCAGTGACTTATTTCTACATGTTTGGTCTCCAGTGCTGGTATTTTCCTAAACTTTCCATTTATTTTCGCACATGTTTTTGACACATTGATGCTATCTGTTATTATTGGATATATTGTTATTAATTTTGCTGTTGTGTTCTGCAGAGCACCATCTTGTCCAAAAGTGCAACAGGCACCAACTCCACTGGATTCCTCCCTGTGACATCTACTGTAGCAAGCCCTGAAGTACACACACGCAAACACACATGCTCCAAGAAATGCAAATGAGCATAAAATGTGCTACGTGTGATTCAACCTCACTCTGTACATATGCTGCAGTCTATTGCAAGTCGGAAATCCATAATTCCGAGTCTGTATTCCCGACTTCCAATCTAAATGCATCCCACTGCGTCTGCTCGGGAAAACATGGACGCCCGCAGATAACTGATGTGTGTCTAGCGAGTCTCTGAGCTTCCCGAGCGTCAAATATTTACAGAGCACCTACATCATTTACCAGAGCACCATTAATGGAGAGAAACTGTGTATATAGAAACGATCATTTGACTAACAGCTTGAGAGTCCTGTGGGGAAGAGTTTTAGACATTTCAAGCGATATGAGCGTATATTAAGTGGGGACATCATAACCCGTTTCTGTTCAAGGATGAACAAAAACATCTCTGGCATCTAGTAAATAGCTACACCTTTAGTTAAGGTTTTGTTTTGCCAAACTTCTTTTTCCCAAAGCCCAAAATGAACCATGCATTTAAGACTGACACAAGGTTTGCTGCCCTAACATTTAGTGTCTATTTCAGAGTCTGATGCCACAACAGTAGGCTCTAGGCACAGGTCATTTATCTGGGTTAAAAAAAAAAAAAAAGATGCAGCTTCCTGAACGAAAAGCAATTCAAGGATATCTAGAGAATGTAAGCTGTGCAAAGCTTTGTAAGTAATGAGGAGGATCTTAGAATAAATTATAAATGTTACCGCTATCTGCTTCACTGGCGCCAGGACAACAGCAATTTAGCCTGATTTGGTGTCTGGTAAAAGAAGTCGTGTAAAAAAAAAGTAGCAACAGTGTGAGTTTGTGTGTAGTGCGGGTTTTTGTCTGACTGTGTGTTAGTGTGTGTTTATAGACTGCTGAGTCTGCTTGTCACTCCGGACACGTATGCGTTCTCTCCCTCTTCTCTTGTTCTCTATCTGTCTTTTCTGCACATCTCTCGGCCTCCTGCTTTGTCTTTCTCGGTGTCTTTCTCCCTGGATGCTTTTTCTTACATTACTAAATTGACTGTTGTTGCCTCTCCTATGTAAGTACCACCGTAAAAGCTTCTTTAACTCACTCAGCTCTTTTCTATCTCTTTTTATTCTTATATCTATTGCCCTCCTTTCCCTCTCTTCCTTGGTGTTTTCCTCCACCTTCTCTTGAACTAAGCCACCCTTCTATCAGGTTATCTATCATCCGTCCCTACAGCTTTCTGCTCTTTCTCTCTTTCACTTGTTCTTTTCCCCCCGTCTACTTTCACACTGATAACTAATGCCAGTGTGTATGTGTGTGTCTCTTTATCTGCCCCCTCACTCCCCCCTCACCAGTGTCCAGAAGTGAGAGGCACTCACTACCTGTGTGTGGACAGCCTGCAACCTCCCCAGATCCTCATCAGCTTCTCTGCTCTGCTTCTCTGGGGAGATGCAGTGGAGGAGAGTAAGGATTTATCTATACACACACACACACACACACACACACACACACACACACACACACACACACACACACCCCTACCCACATACTAAGAAAAAAAGGATTTTCTGATGTAAGGAGCTTGAATCAAGTCTCTAACAGCCAGAAGGCAATAAGAGGGGGGATGACAGCCGCCTTGTTGGCTAAATTACCAAAATGTATGCCCCTTTCCAACCTGCCACCCCCTCTCTCCATCTCCTAGTTGCAGTGAGAGTGCAGGGGCATAGTGGTTGTTGAGTTGAATATGGGAATCTAGTCTGCCTAACTCATTGATCCTTTGTCTGACTGAGGTCTTTGGAAGTCAGAATCTATGGCACTAACCATGGTTCTGAAAGATCTGTAGCCTAACTACTGCACTGTGTATTGATACATCCGTGGCACTGCTGAAGAGGCAGACACATAACAGTAATTATATCTATCTAAGTATGCACAAACCATACCCTAAAACCTATTTGGAATAAACAGTATATGTACATACTCATAAAAGCATTCATACAATGTATGAATATGACCTACTATGTTTGTGATATTTCACTGGGGTGTTTGACCAGCACACATTTTCTCTCCACTCTCCAACACCTCTTAGGAAAGGAAATGTCCGCAGCATGTAGGTCTTCACTTCTCATCGCCCAGGCCTACTCCTGGAAAAGTCTGCAGTCTCAGCTGCCAGTACTCACCATCAAGACCACCTCCTCAAAGGCCGCCATGTTTAACTTACCCCCCGGGTAGGACAGCATTAATGAACACTGAGAACTGTGTGCTGTATTGATCACAATTAAAAGATTAGATCGAGCTCGTGATCGGACAAGGATGTCACAAATCTATGATCCCGGACTCTGTAATCCCCATTAACTATACCACAGTAGTATATCCATTAGTATACCATTTCATACTTACTTTGTGTATCTGTGTAAAAATATTGACATCTTAATATTACAATGCAATGCTAATGAAATATTCTACTCCGTACTAGGAAAAGCCTTTACACGTGTGACGAGTCTAGTCTCATCATAGGTTTCCTGGCTTAATACCCTGACAATTTTCTGGTGCTATTTAAACTCATCAAGTTATGTAAATCTTCACATTTCACATAAGAATCGAAACAATATGTCATCGTTTCTCACATTTATTCACATTTAATTGTTTCACTCACGCTTGAATCTCATAACCCTAAATTACCCTTAGCACTCATCAGCGTGGCACTAATGATGCCAAGGTTAGAGTTTTAATTCCCATCATGGGAACCTATTATAAAAATGTATGCATTTTTTGAACGGCACTCTTGGGAGCTTTTGATGAAAGAGTTTCACTCTTGTTATGATTTTTACGGCCAGGCAGAGATCTACTTAAAAGCTATCATAAAATGAGCAGAGGATATCTGCCTACCTCAGATGCTCTGAAAAGCAGTAAAAAGCATCTGTCCTAGTCTCTATTAATGGGTGCTACTTGGCCTAGAAGCAGAGGGCCTAGTTTCTGGGGTCAGGTGCAGGTATGCAGCAGTGCAATTACCACTGAGCCATAATCACACTCATAGCACTGAACTTAACATGCCCATACGCCCCATAGTACACTCTCTCCAAAAGAAAATAACTTGACATGACCAGGCTTTTGGGCAGCACCTCACCTCTTTTCCTCTTTGTATGTCGCTAATGGCCCATCTGTATGAGGTACACTAGTTATTTTCTATAGTCTCTTCACTGTGTGCTGTTGTCTTCTACATTTTTTTTAACATAATCTGTACATTTTTCAGAGGTTTTTGTCTCTCCTCTTTTGTACGTCTCCCTTGCTTTCCCTCTCCCTCTCCATTTCCATTCGTCTCTTCTTCCTTTTCGTCCCTCCCATTCTCTTCACCTTCTTTTCTCTCCTTCATATGCTGCCCTCCGCTTCTTCAGCACTAGTCCAGCTCTGCCCCAGTGCTCATCCATCTAGTTAGGCTGTGATGTCTGAATTATGTAAAGCTAATGGGGCCTAGGAAGTGGGGTTCCACTCTCTCATGCCTGACCAGAGCCTATGAACTCAGCTTGGCACATGCTAGACGGGACATTAGGCGACATCACTTCTGACTGTTTGACCCATTCAGTATTACTTGAGAGAAACATAGTTCCTCTATTGAGACTTCTAAGAAGGCAACATCATTCTGTGATTGACCTTGTAGCAACATATATATGCAGCCAGTGAAAAGGAGTCGTGAATAGACTTCATCTTCATAATGTATCACAAGCCAAAATGTTGTGTTGTTTTAGAATCATCCAGTAAATGGACACCAGTGGATTATTTGTTTAAAAAGTTTCCTTTCTCTCCCTTCCAGGCGCCATGTCTTGTCCTTCCACACAAAGGCAGCACTGGGCTACCACGTTCACCTCTGCAGCAAGACACCTTTCATGTTTGGGGATGAAGAAACCATCATGTCACAACTTACCAAGGTGTCCGATTCAGTCAGTTGACATTGATAGTAATTTGATAAATTTGTTTTTTTGCTGAATAAGGAATGTTCATTTCATTTTTTTAAATAGATGAAATAGATCTAGTTGCAATGTGCTTGCTGTAAAACAAATTTATAAGGCCTACTCCAGCTTAAATTTTGAAAATCACATCGTGGTAGTAAGATGATGCCTCTGCTTTCTTACTTCTTCAACCTGATGTTCCAACACAAAAGTTCCCATCGGAATGTCTTGGTGTTGTGGCCGTTCTGCTTTTCTCCTCTATCTAACTTGCATTCTGTTTGTGCCAGTAAACACAATTTGAATGCTACCCCACTGCTTTCTCTTTTTTTTTTTTTGAATAGGAAAGTGCTTGTTTCACTGACCAGGCCTCGTCCATATGGAGGGCCCTGTCCAGATTGGTGTCTTCCTTTAGCGATGAGCAGGACCAGCCAGCAGCCAGAAGAGCCCTGGAAGAGGCTCATTGCCCCAAACACATCAACACCACCCGGGGAAAAGGGGAACACCACAAGGTAGCTTCGTCACCTCCAGTATAGTCCTACGCAGTTGTGTGGTACATACTGTACAGCTCACTTTGCTTCATACTACAGTTGCTCCATCTAGATACGGTCGGATTGGCTAATTCACATTTTGGAGTGCAGTGAAGTATGTAATTGAGTTAATGAGTGAAACAAATACCATTTATACTTGTACTACTCATGAATTCCTTACCAGCTATGTTGTTTAGCTACATTGCAAGAAGTGTAGCACTTAGTCAACGGATGACATTTCACTTTTTTCATTCAGCGATATTTTTTTTTTTTTTTTTTTTTTTTAAAGAGAATGCAGAAGTATTTTATCTACTTATTTACTGATGTAAGCTAGCAATGTACTACGCTAATACTCATAATTATCTGTTTCACCTTTCACAAAGCTGCTTCTTCTACTTGTTTGAATAGGTAAATAACATGTTTTCTAAGCCCCGCAAAGTGTTTTTACCGAATCACATTGCTTTTAAAGTTTTGAATTTATGCAAAATGTCTGTTGAGATTGAAATCTCATTCTTATCAATGTCTGTAGACAGACAGCGGTGATTGAAAAAAGTGAATGATGTGGAGTCTAACCACCCGCCTACTTGAGGAACAGGGGGGTTTGTCTCAAAGGATAATTAATGATATCTTATCTAAACTGTCATTCAAATAAACTAACAAGGATGTAAATTTGCAAAAATCCAAATACCTTGAAAAATAAGCATTTTGACACACTTGGCAGACACACACCTACAGCACACAATTGCTAGTGTGTGTGTGTGTGTGTGTGTGTGTGTGTGTGTGTGTGTGTGTGTGTGTGTGTGTGTGTGTGTGTGTAGGTGTTTAACTCCGCAGTTTACAAAATGCTGTTCGAGGCTCTGGGCAGGAAGCTGACATCAGAGGAGCGTTTTGCTGTACTGGCCCTCACAGCTGACCCTTCACTCTTGTCCACTGACCCCAAAGAACACTCCCCTACTTGTAAGTGCCATGTGTGTGTATGTTAATCGTGTATGTTGTCCATCTACATACGTGAGTATATGTCTAAAGCTACAGTCAACTGATTTGAATTAATTCAATTTAAAGTAATCTCCTTTTGCCTTTCATATAGTTCACTATTCAATATTGACTTGCAACGTTCTGCTGTTACTCTCTTAAGTGGGTGCAGACTCAAAGCCTCCAGAAAGCTGGAGAGACAGGGAGCCAACAGACAGGGAGGTCAAGGCAGTCACCATTCTGCAGGCTGCATTCAAAGGACACTTGGTGCGAGAGATCTTGAATGCCTCAAAACCGGGTAAAAACACTCAAACACCTAGAAGATGTATTCATTCAAGCATCATGGTCCGGTTTGAATATTATCTTTTATTTTGAAGCAGTTGAAAATACTAACTCATTATTGTCGATGAGATGGTCTTAAATTCTGCTTTCTTCTTTAATGCTTCAGGTTTGAAAGACAAACACATATGCACACATAAGGGGAACTAAAACAACAGAATCTGTGTTTCTTTTCTAGATTATTATTTAGTGTCTGAAAACACACACAAAACACCTGTGTCTTACATTTACTGTTTGATTCAGCCTGATGGCATATATTGAGCCTCTGAGCGGAGGCACAAATATGTATTGATGACACTGCCACTCTTACTAATACACCCTGACAGATGAGGGGTGGCCACAGAGGGGACGTACACACACATGTAGGAAAAACACACACACACACACACACACACACAAAACATTCCTGCATCAATAGCCAAACCTCTCAAAAGTGACAGCAAGTGAAAGATGGGCAAGAGAAGACGTGGAAACACCGAACAATTTGTTGGAAAGAATGAGAGCTTAAATAGATAGACAGAACTGAGCAGCTATTCCTTTGTAAATGGATTCGTCAATGATTCTTTGTAATAGTGTGTTGCTTTTGTTAAATTTGTCCCCCGTTTCAGTCCAATTATTTTTAAGATCCAATTTTCTCCAGAAGTGGTGGTAATTTTCTTCCTGTGAAGGTGCACCGCTGTTTGCAGCATTACATTGCCCAGACATTCTATATTTATTGCTTGGACCTGAAGTTTAACTGGCACAACACATAGCACTGTCACCACCTGAATAACTTTGACTCATTGATGCGGTATTTGCATAAAACAGTACTGTACAATTGTGGTGATGGAAATTTATACATATTTTCTATGTCTTGAAAATTTGATTTGAGCATTGCAAACATCCAAAATATCCACATCATTATAGAACCAACACTGCCAGCAACCTCAAAAGTATTGCTGGTGGTTAGGTGGCATTAGCATGATCGCGCACACTCTCTCACACACACACACACACACACACACACACACACACACACACACACACACACACACACACACACACACACACACACACACAGGCTGAATAGCTTGACTTCTATGAAATGGGCCTCACATTTTATTCATTTATTTGTCAAAGCACAAAGTGCAGTCTCTAGAGTGGCACTTATGTAGTGACAAAAGACCAATCATGTTTTAAAAACACTACCTTTCTAACTACAATTTGAAAAAGCCATTTGTTGGAGAGAAAGGAAGAACTGGCCTTTTCTTATTTGCCAGCACACCTGTTTATACCACATCTTTTTCCCTCCTAGCTCTTTTCTACTTCATGTTCTCTCCTTTCTCCTCTTTCCTCTCCGCCTCTTTGTCTGTCTGTCTGAAAAGCAACCACTTTGGTTGTGAAGATGATAGGACGTCTTCATCTCTCAATAGCCAGCCTTGGCCAATGGCCTGCTATAATGGCTGTATCAATTTGGAAAAGTGGCCATTTAAAAAGCGAGAGCTGAACGCTCGGGAGGGACGGGTGGAGGGAGGCTGTGAGGACACATAACTTCTATCATGCAGCTGTCTCTTCACAGTGTTTCACTCACTTGTATGCATGGAAAAACACCTACTGACACATATGTACTCATAAACACACGGTATTGCATCTTTTATCAAAAGTACTGTGTGGTTGACCGTCTGGAAAGATGAGTGTCAAAGTTGATTTCAAGGTGCCCTCCTATTACCACTCACTGAATGAAGCAAAATGCATTTTGTAATACCTGTTATCTACCTTAAACTAGTTCATTTTTTTTTAGGTGTGTATGACAGCGACATAGGTTGTCTTTCATCTTTAATGGTGGCTACTTTTCTGTGTGTGTATGTGTGTGTGTTCATGTCATTCAGGCACAAAGGAGAAACTCAGTGCTTCTAAAATCCTTTTAGACATGTGGCCGAAGGTTGAATCAGATGCAGAAAAACATGCCGCCCTCTTGCTACGGTAAATGAAAAACAATGTGTCAACATAATGACATAATGATGAACGATAACGAATGATGTGCACGCAGTGCATGAACTGTACACCACATAGACGAAACATCTCACAACTCATGAACCTAGCTGGTATTCATTCACACGGATGTCGTTAAATGAGAGGATACGAGTGCTCCCACTGCAGTTCTGTGCCAATGCTGTGTACATCGTATGGCTTGCATTTAGCCTCTCTGTTGCACTGCATGCCCAGAATCTACTCCCTCTCCTGGTTGTGGCGGCCTGTGGCGGCCAGGCAGGGAGCATTTTCCACATTGTGTTCCATCTTTTCCCAGTGGTACCATCTGCTGTTTATCCTCTCCTTGTTCCAATCGGCTAGCAGCGTCTGCCGAATGACCCGCTGCCTGGGGAAGTATGTGTGTGCATGAGCATTAAGAGCTTGGTGTGTGTGTGTTTGTGTGTGTGTTTGTGTGTGTGTTTGTGTGTGTGTGTTTGTGGAGAGAGGGTTGGTTGGGTGTTGTGAACCCTCGAGCATGTGTTTTTTCTAACTGACATCCGCTTCAGTCAAAGGTCACGCTTAGACGTGAAGCACATCTATTTTCCTCTAATGTATTATTGGATTGGACTCATAACCATCTACATCAGAGTTATGTTTCTCCACGCAGTTTGTGTACATTCTTTTCACAAAAATTGTGGTTTTAATACTTAATTTATATTTGAAATGTCTAAATGTGCTCTGTACTTCTGTGTTTTCTGCACAGGTATATCATTGACCACTCTGAGAGGAGAGCAGAGCTCTACCCGTGTCAGCAGGATGAATGGACCAGAATCACCTTCGCTGATTACTCTGTCTCTCTTCAAGACGCAGCCAACTCCTGGGCCTTGGTCTTTAGGTTAGAGAACGTTGTGATTTCATGCTTGTCAGACTTGTCAGTGAACGACAACCTGGCTTGGAAAATCTGTTTGAATCCAGGTGCAAATTGCATTTGATCAATGCACTCAGCTTTTGCTAGTAAAGCTAATATCAGGGAAATGTAGATCATTCTGTAACATCACATTTCCAAATTTCAACAAAAATGGTTTAAAAAAAAAAAAAAAAAAAAAAAGAAGAAGACAATTTGGTCAGACCCAATATCTTGTTGTTTGTTAAGAGAGGTGTTCCTGGTTCATAAGGAGATGCAGATATTACCAAAGGTCTACTCCCCAGTCCCTAATTGTCTGCTACACGTCATAAACAACGACACAGGAGAGGAGCTGGACATGTTCTTCAACAAAGTGACAACCCATGTCTATCAACCCAACAAGGTCTGTGGATGCTGTAAATGCACTCGCACTTCAAACTTTCATGTATTTGAAATATTCTTTAGAAAGTGTTGAAGATTTTCATATTACCATGATACGTTTGTTCAATTTAGGAAGGCTTCCTTTCTGACTAAATCGAAAACCGGGTACAAACTTGTTAACTGCTTCCTGGTGTAATAATGTTGTGAACATTTCGAGACTAGTATTATTCATGAGAAACAAAAATCTTAAAAGAGGGAACAGTAAAACTGTGCTTTTCTCTATTTTCATCTGTCTAACACATTCCCTCGGAAAATACAAATATTTAGATTTCATGATTACGTCTCTCTCTGTCCGTCTTTTTTCCAGCTTGGTTATACCTTCGTAGCGGAGGCTGTCACACCTGAATCACCCCCTGCTGGTGCCAAGTGGAGGATGCGCTTGATCGGCGCAAGGGAACTCCTTCCAAAACTGTCCCACAACACTCCACTGAACACGTTCTCAGTGAAGGAATTCCGGGATTATTACATTCCCAATGACAAAAACCTCATATGTCGGTAAGATAATTTATGAGCTTTACATTTGTTTAGCATATTTATGATAAGAGTCATATTTATTCTAGTCCATTAAAATCCATTGTGCCTGACGTGGGTCATAAAAATAGCTCTCAATGATTCTCTCTTACACTACAGTATATAAATCTGAGATGTTTGATTATTAGAAACAAGGTGTGACAATAGCCAGCGCAGATATTTTACTAAACATAACATTTAACCTCTCAAGGAGGCTGCATTTTCTAACACCAGACAACATTCAAGATACTCTGAGAAACAAACGGTACCGACAATCATTTTAATGTTTTCCACAGTTACCCTGTGCAGGTGACTGCGGACGTCCTTGGAACAATTCAGTTTCAGACGTCTAACCGAAACGTTTTGATCCGTCTGTCTGTTCTGGACCAGGAGAAGGTGGTGGCCAGCAATACTGGCATGGGTCATGTGGTAATACCTGTGTTCTGCTTCCAGGCCAACAAAGGTGAGTCATTAGGTTAAGTATTTGAGGTCGGTGAATATAATTTGTCAAACTGTATAGTATCTGTCTCCCATATAAGTTTTACCACTCTCAAATCACTGAACATTGAACTGGATTTTCCAATTCTGCACTTTTTTTTTTTTCTCCTAGTTATACTGCTGACAATATCATTTTTGTAAACCGAATATACAACACACAGACATCACATCAAACAACACACACATCAAACAGATATCAAAACAGCAGGGCTCCGATACTGTATGAGAGAGAGGGGTGATGGTACGCAGTAAATTAGATTCAGCCCACAACATTGCAAGTAGGGTCTTCATGCCTTACTCTGCTATGGTAATAGGACCCTCTTTCCTTCTAGTCTTTTCTGTTTTGTCTTATTTTTCTCCAACATTCTTACTCATGTTTAAAGAAGTTCTGGATTAATTTGGTACATTTTGGGGTAAAACATATCAAATTACCTCTGGTGCAGTTTATAGACCTTTTTGAGACTCAAAATCAAATTTGTTGTACCAACTTGTTTTCTCTGCTACTTAATGCTAAACCCAACGGCAAGTTAGTTGGTGTTTCTAGTGGAGTGCGCTTTAAGAGCTGGGTAACTTCTCACTAGTGAGCTTGGATTAATGTTTGGGTAAAGGGACTTTAAGCATAGTATTTTTGAAGTGAGTGGCATTATTTAAACTGTGGATTAGTTTATTTTGCCACCCCTTAAATAGAGGTTTAAATGTAAAACACATTTCAATATAAGAATAAGATTCCATTTCGCCAGGCGTGATATTATTTTTTAGTTTAGTTTAGTTCAGCTCACAAATCATAGTCATAGGTTGGCACGGGTTACCATAGTTTTGTGTCTCCAACTGGCTAGAAAGGCTCTCAAGAAGTGACGTGGTAGTTACAGTGCGTCCGAAAAGATAGATACTGCTGTTCATTCATAAAAATGTTGAACGATAGTCCAAATATGGAGTATGTTATGCATAGTATGCGATTTTGGACACAGCACCTGTTTCTAAAAAGAAAGATTGCTGTTGCATTTTACTCTATTGTCTTTTATTTATTTGTTTATTCTATTATTTTTTGGGGGGAATTTTGCCTTTATTTGATAGTCAGTAGATACAGTATATGGTAAGGTTATGACATGCAACAAAGGTCCCCGGCCAGAAGCAAACCACTGATATAGGGGTCATATGGTTATATATGTTGACATTTTTGAATGTTATTGTTTAAAACTCTGAGCACTATTAAAAAACAAAATCCCATTGTGGATTAGGAAAATCACAGAAATAGCTATCTTCAAAAAAATTCAAGACTATCCCCAATTGATAAATACCACTAATGGTTATTGAAAACATTTTATTTACTTTAATTTTGGGTGAACTGAGCCTTTAAGTAATATTTAACTCTTTTTTTCTTTGTTAGCCTGATGTACAGTAAAATACACAAGAGCTCTTCCAAACTGGCCTCTCAAACTCGTTAGTCTACGTTTCACTGGATGCTTCCATCAGTTATACTCTTGTTTCCTCTCAGATATGGGCTTTGTGTAATATCTCTCTGTTACAGCCCTTAATTCCACAGATGAGAAGAACCAGAACCAGAAGGGACCCCCCACCCAGGGCAAGGGAGTCAAGGTGATGGACACTCCCCAGGAGAGAGATGAGGAGGACCGCACCGCTGGGAAATCAGACTCCTTGTTTGACCAGCTCCAGCCTCCCACAGAAACTATGGTATCACTGACAACTGCCTGCGTGGTATCTGCTGTTGCTCAAACACTTTACATATCTCACTTGCACACACACACACACACACACACACACACACACACACACACACAAATGTGAATCTCACTTACCCTCTCTGCCTTTGTCACCCACTTGCTTGCTGCCTGTGTTGATATAAATTTTTCACTGCCAGATACACATAATGCTTTATACACACACACACACACACACACACACACACACTTACACACACCCACACACTCATTCTCGCGCAGACTAAATTTGCAAGAGTAGAGCAGCAGAAACTGGAGGGGTGGTTTTGTTGTTACTGTCTGACTTATCAGTGCTTGTCAGGGAGCAGAGATTTGTGCATGATTTATGAGTCACTCGATTGTCTGAAGACCACCTATCTAACAAACCTGTGAGATAGACATAGTTTGATGATTGCCAAAGTATGTAGTGTGTACTATATGTGTGTACCACCAGACACACCACACACCGCTTGTACACACTCTATAAAAACTAGGAAAATCAACGGAGATTTATTTGTTTTGCTGTGGTGGCTGTCAGTGATACCAGCGATACATCTGGAGTACAGGTGTCATTTTAATGTCCCCTCAGTAACTGTTTCGACCTCATAAATTCAATCAGTGTATTTGCCATTTACAACAGTGGATTAAGCCTTTTAACAACGAGCATCTTTTTGCAATAGACCTATTAAGAAGTTTGTCGCATCCCACACGTGTGACAAATACTTTTTGATACAAAGTCTCCTCAACAGAGTAACCTAACAATGTAGGGACATCAATAACAATGAGATACATCATGTCAAATCTAAAATATCAGATCAGCAGTAGGTCAGAATAAACAGCTATTGATCAGGACTAAGACCACTGATCAAGACTTGGGGTCAGTGATTAAAGCGCTGCTTTGCTCAGCAGGGACACACACCAGACATATTGATGTCTACTTAGTAAAGTAGATTAATGGTGAAGGCTCCTTTAGTGTAATGTGTGTGTGTGGGACTTAATAAAACAAACATACTGATGTCAATGTGGCCTTCAATGCAACAACGGTGCTATAGGAATTCACAATAACACAGTCACTTGTGCAAATTGTAATTATTAGGCTATATTACAACTACAAGCATAACATCAGACAATTTTATACTGTTAAGTGAACATTTTTAGTTTTTCTAGAATGTGTCTTGCTCTATTACTCTGATTTTCAGCTTGGGATTTTGTTTAAGTTCTGTCTTCTCTGTTTAGTGAGATGGATGTGGGAGTTGCCACCCCCGATATAATCTTGGCTTACACGCCCTCTGCCTCCTCTCTCTCATTGTGCCAAGCATTTGCTTCTGTCTTAAGAGCGCAGAAAACAGCAAAAAACAAATGTGCAGTTCTTTAAGATCTCTGCATCTCTCTCTGAATCATCAGCACTAGTACATTTTTTCAGCTGTATATTCACAAAATACCATCCATCTCATGTTGGCTGTGCGTTTATGGTGTTTCATGCCACATGCGTTATGCTGTATGTTTCTTTTTGTAATGCGTGTATCTGTCTGTCACGTCGTGGTACGAGTGTTGGACACTAACTTTGCTTGTATGTATTTCACAGGTTCATAAGTATGTGGTGCAGGCAGAGGTGCTTCATAAGAGCTGGGATTTGGATAAATCTCAGCTGGCTTTTGTCCATACGCTCAGAGACTTGGAGAAGAATGAAATGAGAGGTACATACTTAAGACAATCCCAAACCCAGCATCAAACAGTCAACAACACCCAAAGTCACCCAAGGCAAAGACGGGAAATACATTTCGGGTTTTTCCATTTGCACCCCTTGTTGTGTTCTGAACATCCAAATGAGGGTTTAAATATGCAATATGCAGGATTCAGATATTAGAAATATTCCCATATTGGGTCATGAATAATTTTTATTTTAGCATTTAAAATCTTTCAGAAATTAAGGCCTGGGTTCTCAATGGATTTTCTAATGTGGCCTTCATATTTATCTTTGCATGGCTTATTTTGTGTTCAGTGTGATATATACGGCAGATACAGAGTAGGCAGTGTCAGGGGCCAAGCAGATGCTGTTTGTTCTTTGCTTCTACTAGCCAGGGGCCTGTTAATCACAAGCCTAATGAAAGCCAAATGAATACAGCTGCTTTCACAGATCAGACTATGATTTCTTGTGCCCACTGGTCGTTGGCTGAGGCAATAATCCTGTCCTCTGCCACCAGCTCTCCTTCTTTCTTTAATCATGCTGCACAAATTGCATCGATTGAAAAATCTGGGCTTTGAAATTTGCAGACGCTTCTTAAAAATTCTAAGGGGATGAATTAATTGCGACACGGGTGGATGTTGACGTGAAAGAGGTGCTGCTTGGGTGACAATTTGCATGATTGCCTGAAGAGAAAGGCCAGCCTGCTGTCATTGAATTCTCATTCTCTTCTCTCTGTTGCTTCTGACAACACTCCCTGTATTTACCAGTCTCTGTGTGGGAGGCATTCCTAAACTAAAAATACAGTAATCAGATGTATTTTGACTAAAGAGGAAGTCAAACCTCTGTTTACATATGTATTATAGTAATGGTAGTGCAGGATGAACAGTCATGTTTTGTTACAGCTTAACTATGCTGTGTGTTCTTCTTGTCATGTGCTTTCTGTTCATGGATAAATGTGCGCTTGTTAAGGTTTTTTCCCAGCATTTGCTTAGGTTTGTCCATATGTGTACGTGTGGGCCAATGTCCACACAAAAACCTCCTGTGGTTCTCCAATAAGCTCGTGAAAGTGGGTCAATGGGAAGTCAAATGAAGTTGGCTCTTGCCCCCTGGTGCCCTGGGAAATATCTCAGCAGGAAAGTGAATTAATTTCACCCAGTTTAACTCAGTCTCAGTGGTGAGGCTGTGCCCTTGATCATGCTCCCTACATGCTACATGGATACACAACCACTACATGCCACGCCATGCTTTGAAACCGCCGAAAACCAGTTGTTTAACAATCTGCAGTCAAAATAATGTACTGTGCATGTTTAATGAATGCATATTTACCCATATCTGCTTTAAACCCCAGTACATAATCTTAGAGCAGTCAGAAGAAGCTGGATGTGCAGTTGTTGGCAGTAGTTTTCATTTCCTTCTCAGCCTCCTTAACATTTTCTTAGCTGTGCTACATTTTTGGTATCTAAACAATGGTGCTTTTAGGCTCTCAGTAATAAGATACATTCTATTCAAGTTTAGCCAGCGGAAAATCAGTTTTCGATACGTGTATCAGCCTGAAATTACAACACGCATTGATCCAATTTGAACATTGAATATCTGTATGACTTGCGATAAGAGTAACTTAATGAGCATGCACCAAATCTGTTCAGGCAGAATGGCAGGTTGTCAGTTAAATGATGGATTATATGCCTCTCTATTTCAGAGGGGACTCATAGTTAATGCTTCATCTGAGCTGGGGAGTGTGTTCACTTTAGCTATGAAGTGCAACAGTGCCATCTAGCAGACATGTGACCACACAACACACGCGTCGCTTGCGCACTACGTCACACTCACACAACAGATGAGCTTTAATTGCGTTGATTAGCAAGTGAACAGCTGAGGTTCACTGTGAAGTTCAATGCACATTAATGGACATATGTGTTGAAGAAAGGAAGTGTTTTTTTGCCCTTCACACAATAATTAAATTGATCATTAAACATTAAGTTTAGATCAAATCACGTTTGGCAAAGAATTGTCATTTTGCACAAATGCAAGGGATGTTTGCGCACCTAAATATTTTAAGGTATCTGTAGTGTTGATATTCCATACTTACTCACTTTAAAGTTATATACATATACTATGTGCTTGACAAAGACATGCTAACTAACAGCCATGCTTTTGTATCACTTGCTAATTAACACCAAGTGATATTTGTGGGCGACTGTGGCTTAGTGGTGAGCAGGGTCGTCCTTCAGTCGGAGGATCGGCGGTTCAATCCCCGGCTCCACTAGCCCATGTCGATGTGTCCTTGGGCACACTTAACCCTAAATTGCTCCCGTAGCGGTACCTACGGGGTGTGAATGGGTGAAAGATGTCATGTAGTGTGAAAGCGATTTGAGTGGTCGAAAGACTGGAAAAGCGCTATACAAGTACATACAGGTCCGTTTACCATTTACCAGGTTGCCAATATGGATCACATATGTACACCACTGACGTGTTGTAGATGGTGATATAAACCAATCTATCTAATCTGTGTTTGCAAAATGTAGTACACAAGCTTGAGGACTTGAACCGTTCATCCACCACTGACACGCCGCAGCCTCATGGGCACAAACCTGGCCCACACAGAGCCAAGGAGAAGGGGAAGCCAGGTGCCAAGGAGAAATCTGTCTCCAGGCAGGAAACGGTAATACACAAAACACCACAACACTGTAAACTGCAAATATAATTTATATGCACTGAGATCTTAGTCGTTGCAGGAAAATCTTTTCTCTGACTACCAGTGGTCACTATGCAGCCCAGGATACCTCTGAAAGGCATTTCATCATATCATATCTGCTAAATTGCATTTCCATATAATTGTCCCATTAGCTTTTATTGGAGTGGGTATTCTTATTTGATTGTAAGAGGTAATTATATTCCAATGCTACATATGAAAACTATTCATTAAAAAGGTCCTAGCAAAGTCAAAGGCAATAGACAATATTCGCTCAATATAAACTGAAGGCTATGAACTGCTTTTGTAGTCTTTAGATAAGTACTTATTTTCACAGTATCCAATGTTAAGACGAGGTACAGTGGAACTTGTCATGTTAAACTTAGTAAGAATTAGCAAAAGTACTAATATTAACCTTTTTGAGAGGACGGTGCGGAGGCACTTCAGTTGAGTACACACTTAACCCCTCTTCATAAATCCCCACTTAGATCGCTGTTGAACTGTCCTGAAATATATTTTATCATTTCTTTTAGGTTATTTTATCAGGCAGGGCAGTATTTACATATTTCATTGACTCTGAAATGCTCACAAAGAGAGACTTACATCAACAGAATCCCACAACAGCCCGGTTGACCTGCGTGTATTTATCACACACTATAATCTCGCAGTGTATAATTCTCAGTATTATGGTCTTGGTTTAGTAGTCAGAAACACAGCTGCTTGAAAAGTCTCTGATCCACGTAAGTGCCTTTTATTGCACGTTAAACCCTAAAGACAATGACAATTGAAAAGCAGATTTTCAGAATAGCGGTTCCCATCAATAAATTTCCATTCAGAATTTTTTGGGGGGGAATTGGCAGGTAGAGGACAGGACGATCTCTGAATAGATAAACTAAAATGATCTATTATTTACAACGAAGACAAGACCTCTGAACAGGACATATAATCCCGGCTGACTGTGCACCAGACCGTCTGAGTGGCTCATTGAGAGACACATACTCATAATGTATTGTGGTGAGGTGACCTTCAACTTGGATGTTTGTGTGCTTGAACATGTGCGTCATGTTTTTGTCCGTGTGTGCTTTGTGGTCTGCGTGTGTGCATCTTTGTGCAGAGCTTTGACCTGACTAAGGCGAACTGGACTCTGCGTGTGGTCACTGACAAGAACAAAGCAGAGAGCGTCGAGGTGACGAAGGACACGGAGAGAATGGACCAGATTAAAGCCATTAAAAAAGCCTGGGAAATGGCTGAACCGGGCCGCTGTGCCAAGGTAACCCAGAAGCTGCGGTTGTCATGGTGATTGAATGTGATTTCTCACAAGTTGAAGCCATTTTACTGAGGTGTTTCCAATATTATCGCCTGTAGAAATGTGAAAGGTATGACTTGTGTTTGAATACTACTCCATACTCCAACATACACTACAAAAAAACGTTTTGCTGTCCTTTAGGCTTTACAGTCCCGTCTCAAGTTTCTTAACCAGCTCCAAAATCAAGCAGGTGATGACGCTACTACAGATGAGGCAGAAAGCAGAGAGCCAGGTACCATACTTCACACACACACACACACACACACACACACACACACACACACACACACACACACACACACACACCGGGTAAAATAAGTATTGAGCACGTCACCATTTTTCTAAAGGTGCTATTGACATGCAATTTTCACCAGATGTCGGTAACAACCCAAGTAAGCCATACATACAAAACAAATGAGTTCAGACATTAAGTTATGTGTAATAAATTGGAACGACACAGGGAAAAGTATTGAACTGAAATGTATATAATACTTGGTACAAAAGCCTTTGTTGCTAATGACAGCTTCAAGACGCAAACAAATGAGGCCATTTGACCTCCACCTGTGTATTATGGCATCCAAAGAGTTCAATTTTGATCTCATCTGACCAGACTATATTCTCCCCGTATTTCACAGGCTTGTCTAAATGTTGTGCAGCAAACTTTAAACAAGCTTCAACATGCTTTTTCTTCAGCAATGGAGTCCTGCGTGGTGAGCGTGCACACAGGCCTTACTTATTGTTTTCTTTGAAACAATTGTACCTGCTAATTCCAGGTCTTTCTGAAGCTCTCCACAAGTGGTCCTTGGCTCTTGGACAACGCTTCTGATAATTCTTTTCACTCCTCTGTCAGAAGTATTGTGAGGAGCACCTGGTCGTGGCCGGTTTATGGTGAAGTTATGTTCTTTCCACTTCCGGATTATGGCCCCCAACAGTGCTCACTGGAACATTCAGAAGTTTAGAAATCCTTCTCTAAGCCATGACGTCAGTACGTTTTGCAACAATAAGGTTGCACACCCATCATGAGATGTTTCTCGTGTGACACCTTGGTAATGAGACACCTTTTTACAGGCCATCAGTTGTGACCGAACCAGCTTTCGAATTACTGATAGATTTCAGCCGGTGTCTTGGCTTTCTATGCCTTTTTGCACCTCCCTTTCTTCATGTGTTCAATACTTTTACCCTGTTTCATTCCATTTTATTACACATAACTTAATTTCTAAACGTATTTGTTTGGTTTTCTTTGTATGTATGGATTACTTGGGTTGTTACCGACATCTGGTGAACATTTCATGTCAATAGCACCTTTAGAAATATATTTACTGAGAAAAATGGTGACGTGTTCAATACTTATTTTACCCGCTGTATGTATTTGGGCACTTTCTGTTTCTTTTATTTGTCATATACAGTGTGGTAATGAGACATTTTGTGATTCTTTGACAGCAGCTTCCAGATCTGATCCTGGCGCCGCTCTCAGTCTGTCTAATAAAAATCTGACGATGGACTACACTCCCTTCATCAGGTGCTTTGCCACTCTTACACTCATTATTTTTCTATCTATATGGAATTTGTATTATTATTAGACAGCGTGAGTATAACGATAGAATGATGATTAGAGCAGATTGTAGCCGTCGCACCATAATGTGATAGTTATATAATCACATCAACCATACGTTGCAGAATTATCATTGTGGTTGCTTGTGTACTTCCCCGTAACAGACAGCCAGTTCAGCCTGTTCCAAACAGACACATAAATATATGTGCTCAGAAGGTAGCAATGGAGAATAATGCAAAAACAACCAAGGCAGACTCATCATCACACTGTATCTTTCGAACAAGCTTTTTCTTCTTTCCTGTGGAAATCCTATTTCTATGCACTCCAGTTGCTTATGAATACATTGGGTGCCTCTATTTTTCTAGCTTTGTGAGCCTGAATTAAGTCTTGCTGTAGCTGCGAGGCCTGGTTGCACTAGAGGATTACGAGTGTGTGTTTGTTGTGTATTCTCAGTATGCATTTTCCTGTGCTGGTGGACATACCAGCATCTGTATATCCAGCAGTTTGGTTCATACAGTGTCTGCAGGACATTGATAGTGATTTCCTGTGTTCTTGACCTTTGCTCCCATTGGTGCAGTGAATAGCAGTGAATAGCAGCACAAAGACTGTGCACTTTGGCGAGCCTGAAAGGGCAATGCATGGACTCCGGTGGGCAGTAATGTATACTAGACAATAAGGGGAGGCTAAGTGGAGAAAAAGACAAAAGAAGTAAAAGAAATTATAAATAAATATATTTGCTTCCAGATCAAATGTTCTCCATAAACAACCTCAAGATATTTTTTTTTGTGTTTGTTATATTTGTTGAAATTGTCTTTACAACCCGACAATAATCCATAAATCAAATGCTCTGACGAAAAAAAAGAAAAAAATCAGGTAGCTGTCACAGGACTGTAATAAGCTCATCCAGTCGTTTCATTTGGGTCAAATGAAATGACTGGACTAACCGCCTGTCTACCTGATTGCACTCTGCCCGTGCGCTCATTGCTCGTCACCAGAGTCTTTCACAAGCTCCTAGCTTGACAGCTTTGAGTACTGATAATAGCTGTGTTCGACGTTTATGTTCAAGATGATGTGTTTACGTTCATAATGAGGGTTTTTGCGGCAGTGACTTTGGAAGGGAGACCTGAAGGGACGGGCAGTCAGCGTTGCCAACATGGCAACTTTTCTCCCTACAATTAGAGACTTTTGGATTTAGTGCTGCTCGCTACGTTCTTTGGAAAGTAGTTGGCAACACTGGGCTGGGGGTCAGATACCTATAAAATCCAGCTTGCTCACCATTGGCAACAGAATAATCATGAATAACATTAATAGACACCTATGAGTTTCCTGCTTGTCGATGGGTAAAGTGTCAACTAAATTGACAGTGTCCTGAAGGAAAGAGTCTCCCTCCATTGTTGCCCTCAGAGTCTCCCATTGCTCTCCCTCACATCCCTCCCTCCGTCTCTTCCCCTGTCCATCCCTCTCCATGATAAATGAGATGATATTTGGGTCTGTTAATTAGATAGCTATTTCAGGACCCCAATGAGCTCGTCACTCCAGTGAGATGTGCCCCACTCCCATCACCTCTCCACCCTTTCTCACAGTGTGTGTGTGTGTGTGTGTGTATGCGTGTGTGTGTGTGTGTGTGTGTGTGTGTGTGTGTGTGTGTGTGTGTGTGTGTGTGTGTGTGTGTGTGTGTGTGTGTGTGTGTGTGTGTGTGTGTGTGTGTGTGTCCATGTCCAGCTGCTAATGGCTGCTGACAGTGTGACCTGCAATGCGAGCCAAGAGAGAGATCCCGAGGAGAAGTCTATTAAGGGAGCCTGATTAGTCTGCGATACACCTTTCTCTCACAAAGGCGCATCACGGGGCACGTCACAGATTCACACTCATGCACCCACGTGCGCGCTCATGCATGCCATCTTTATAACGTCTGCACACATGTTGCTACAGGCCGAACCAAATGAACTGTATCACCACCTCCACTGGTCTCGCCTCTTCATGAAGGTCATCTTGTAGGAATAATATATAAAGTATATTTAGCACCTATAATCTCTCTTTGAATTTTTCCCTCTGTCTGTGTGCCTCAGAGAGCCACTCCTAGTCATTTATCTTCCTCTCTGCCTATCTCTGCATTTATCAGCCACATTTCCATTTGTATTTGTTCTGCCGGTGTCAACATTGTCAGTTGGCCAATCTCACAAAATAACTTGTAGAATTTTGTAGAATTTGTGACACTTTCTATTGCTTGAGCTGATGATATCTGCAATATCTGATCCTCAAAATACTCCCTTCTGAATTTAAAAGGAACATATGCGACTGCACAACACTGTATTTCTGAGAAAAAGTCTTGAGCTTTCACTATGAATAAATGAACCATCCAGCATTTACATTCTGGTTGGAGACTATATCGAAAAGGTGTAAAGGGCATAAGCTCATGTTACAGTGAATTAAGATGACGCACACAAATCGCATTGTAAGTCCTTGTGTATGTCCGTAGACGCCAAAAGGATTTTCCAGTGCTGATGGACTCGCAGATAGAGGAGATCCAGCAGAGGGAGCGCTTAGAAAAGATCCAGACTTACCGGTTGGTCCGAGACAATGTGCTGGAGCATCAGAAACAGCAGGAGCTCAACAGAAGGGAGCTAATAATACACCAGCTGGAGATGTATGAGCACATGCAGGTCAGTAAAGACAGACAGTCTAAAAGTGAAGATGTAGACAGTCATAATGATCAGTTCTGTCTATCAAAGAGAGTGAGAGAGATCTGTTGTCAGCTCCCGTTCCCTCTGGTTAAACATATTGTGTAACTTCTTTTTCTTTACCTCTCTGTCTTGACTCCAGGCAGCCTTGTGGCAGCGCTGTAAGAAATTCCTGACTGCTTGCGAGTCATTTAGTAGCCGTCAGATGGCAGCGGTGAAAAAGAAACAAGAAGAGAAACAAGCTCTGGAGGATGCTCAGCAGGCAGCCCTAGAAAAAACAACGCCCACCCCTTCTGCCAAGCAGCAGCGAAACAAACGTGCCAAGAGTGCTGGCAAGAAGAAATGATCATTGGCACTAAATTCCAGTCTGAATTCTCCTCAGTAGACAGCTCTCAACAAGTCTGTTTGAGCGCTGAAGAATCTTCATTTACCATAGTAGCCGACGCTTGATGATATAATACCTGACCAAAAGATTGTTGTCGCACCTGATTCAGAGCTGACGGTGCTTTTGCTTTTGTCTTTGTTGAAATATGAAACTGCTCATTTCTTACCAAATGTGTTCATACTTTCACAACATCTCTACTGTATTCCTTATCATATTAAAGAAATGATACTTATACCACACATCTATATCCTTCAGCTTTCCTTTCTAACCTGCGTTAACAGAGCCACCGCTCACCTACAAAAGCAATCTTTGCATGTTTTGTTCATTTGCTTTGGAAAATATCAAGTAGAATACATTTTAAAAGTAATAAAGGTTGTTACTGGCTGTGTGCCTTTTTCATTGCACTGAGAATGTCAAGCATTCTCACTTGCAATGTATGGATTTGACTTTTTGATTCCCAGTATGCCTGGTTATATTCCACAAATCTTTTGTTTTCTTAAAGGTCACTGTATTGATTGTAGGACTCTAGGCACCCTGCACCGCAAACCTCCCACAAACAGAGTGGTACCGATTCATTGGTTAATTGATATTTTCTTGTTGATATAATCTCACAAAAGTCAATTCCTATAAGACCAAGACGGAGTGTTGTATACAAAAAAACTGCAACATAGATAGGTGGTGGCAGATTTTTTCAGCAACATGGCAACTATCGATCCCGTAACCCCTAAGGTTGAAGTGAATGTATTTGAGATGGTTAGGCTTCTGGTATGCAAATAAATGTGTATTTGTCAAATAAATATGATCTCGTAAAGTAAGTGCCCTTTATTTTAGCATAGTATTTGGAGTCCCCAGCTGAGGAATGGGAAGCTAAATTGGAAATGAAAGGGAAGATGGTGCCATCTAGTGGCTGTGGACCTTAATAAATTGCCATTACCATGTCTGCACTATGCTGTTTTCATGGTTGACAATAATGAATAGTTAAATTTTGTGCTGCTGCATGAAGGAAATTATTATTATGCTGTGTTTTGCGTGCGTTAGTGTGTGGGTGTACGTGTGTCTGTGTAGAAGATAGCTGGGTGAGAGGAATTATTTGTTCTTGCTTGTATGTGTGTGCATGTGCAAAGTCATCCTGCAGTAATCCACTCCTGCTTTAAAGCTTTTGTACCCTGCTGCTGACAATTCGTTTATTAAAACCCGTCCTTGTAGGATATGAGTCCCTTTCATTATGATATTGGACTTCAAATAGGAATAATGTGCAAAATGTAAATCAGATCGTTGGGCTCGTACAGTGATGCTGAAGAAAAAAAAGCAAACTTTAACAGCAAATTGTTTGTGTGTAAATACGTGCACACAGTGTTTGATATAAATACCCTGCGCTGCTCCGCTCCGCACACAGAACACAGCGTGTGCATGTGTACATTGCTCAGTGTATTTATTTTTGCTCATAAAATTGTGCTGCTGCGTGACGTGTATTTTGCATTGCATCTGTAAGGCCGTACACAGCAAACACCCTTGTAACTGCATCACAGAGCAAATCATGAACGCCTTGTCCCCTCTCGCCCAATCATTCCTCCCTTTCTAAATAAATTTGTCCATTATTTGCTGTTTCCAGTACCTCTGAACCCACCCTCCGCCTCCCAGTCCTCTGTGCTGAGATCACCCGACACTGTAATTGGCAGTGACGTGTGTGTATTAACAGAGAGGCTGTTTGTTAATTGGCAGCTGGTGGTTTGATGCAAATGTGTTGTGAGCGACTGAAGAACTCTGGTGTAACCTTGAAAACACGGCAGTCGGCCATTGTGTGTGTGTGTGTGTGTGTGTGTGTGTGTGTGTGTGTGTTCGTGTGTGTGTGTGTGTTCGTGTGTGTGTGTGTGTGTGTGTGTTCGTGTGCACGCATTTGACTTCCTACAAGTAATAAGAAAATATTTGATTCTTAAATGGACCCACATGGAGGGATGATGAAATTAAATGAAAGTAGATCCACATTCCCTGAGCAGTGGGGAGACTGTGGTGGCTCTTTAATTCACTTTCCATTTCAGAGGTAATAATTCAAGAGTGCCTTAATCAATTTCTTTGCTATTACTTTTGGGAATGACAAAAAGGGCGACTTGCAGGAACTGCCTGTGTATTCAAAGTTTCTCTCTCTGTTTCTATGGCAACATCTCTGTCAAATGTGCAATGTATAGGCTACCCACTGGTGCTGTCCTCCCTATATTTATCGTATATCATGTGGCTCAGTATCAAGGGTTCAAAGTTTAAATCAAGTCTGTGACATTAACTGTTCCTCAGTTAGTTGTTAAACTGATCCTATGAGTCTTGTAGTAGAGCGAGGAGCATGTTAACTTAGCATTAAGACAGCTGACCCGACACCAGGAGATTGACAACCTGGCAATAGTTCAAAGCAGGAAATAGTTCACTTGTTTTGTGTGCAGAATAAACAAATGAGAGACAAGATGTTAATTAATGACTTAAGAGGTGTTGATTGTTCTTTTTTTTTAACCGGCGGACAGACCCAGCTAGCTGTTTAACCTAGCTTCCGGTCTTTATGCTAAGCTAAGCTAATCGTCTCTTGGCTGTAGTGTCACACAGATATGAGAGTGGTATCGATCTCCTCATCTAAGTCAGCAAGAAAGCAAGTAAGCATATTTCCCAAAATGTTGAACCATTCCTTTAAGTGTACATCTCTGAATAATGCACCACCCAGTGATTTTCTTCCATGAAATAGTGTAGACTTGTTTTGCATTCAATCTATAAATCTGTAATGTGTGCAAAGAATATGCAGTGCCCTTCAAGTCCTCAAGAGCCTCATGCTCACTTAGCTCCTTTTGCCTTTTCTTTCACCTTTCTCTGCCTTGCACAGGCACATGTACTCCCCCACGCATCAATAAGCACACGCTCACACATACACACACACACACACACACACACACCTACACACAAACATGCACTCCCAGCTGGAAAGGGGTGGATACAGGGTCCTTTGGCCTATTGGCTCAACATGCTGCAGCATTGTCGAATTGTTGTTGCTCTCTCCCTCTGGGACTGAATGTCTCTCGGGGTCTGTCCACGGAGCGTGCTATGCTGACAAAAGACAGAGGAGCAAGACTTTGAGGGAGAGAAGCCGGTGCTGCCGAGGCTAAGACTCAGCAGACGACGAGGAGCAAAAGGCCAATCCTTTCTTGTACGGTGACGGAGCGATAGCATTGAAGGGGAAAAGGTGAGATTGACATCCAGACTGTACTGCAGTAATCCCAAACTGCTGTACTTTACAATAACTATGTCTATGATGCACGCACACACACACACCCACACACACGGAACCCCCGACTTGCAGATACAAAAATGCTGACCTGGTTGCAGTCTCACTCTCGTAACCCAACTATTTTGCTCCCCTGCCTCACCTTGCTTTGGCTTCACTCTCTCTTTACTCTTTTTTTTTTTTTGGCTCACTCGCCTCCAGCAAGAAATCTCTCTCTTCAGCCAACAGAGCGCAGCTCTGCAGACACCAGGGGAGGATGTGAAAATCAAATAATGAGTCTGGAGAAGTTCACAAAAAAACTGCAACACTTCAGTTTTAGAGGTGCCGAGCAAATGAAGCACCGAACACAAGGTCATCATCACCATTGAAAAACAGTACCTGTCATCAGATTTAGGTGACAAGAGACCTACTGTAAAGCGTGAGAAATCCTGTGTAAGAATGTGTTCTATTGTAACTTATCCAGATAGGCTTTTTAATTGTATCCTTCTTTCCCTCCGGCCCTCACTTATCAATGTCTACAAGATCCTCCATGGACCACCAGTTAATACTTTGTAAAGATAAGTCTATTCCTATTTGAAGGTCAAACCAAGTCAATACTTAAGCAGTGCTGGGGAACCGCATGTCTGATGATAAAATGTCTGTGGTGAAGCTCTATGTTCACTTAAAGAGTTGCCAGTGACAGCAGAAATGGGCAAGTTGCTATTCAAAGCATAGGCCCGGGTTGACAGCTGTCCCTCACTCAGCACATCACGACACAATTTTTACAGTGGAAGGATCAAGGGAGTGTGTCTGTGCGGGCACATTGCTACATGTGTGTGTATCCATACATACGGATCAAAATATTTTGCATCCGAGCTGTCTTCTGGGATATTTCAGTCCCAATTACATCCCCTGACAGTTTTACTAACTACTACTGGGAACTCCTTTTGGTGGCCGCTATTGTGTTTCGAAGTTGCTCATGTCTATATCTATTAAAGTGAAGCGATCGCAGTTGTCAGGATGCAGCTGATGTAACTTCCTGTTGTGCCACAGCCTGTCCAAAGTGTTTATTTCAAAAGATCTTTGAATGTTGATTTAGCCTGCCCCAGATGTGGTTCTTTGTTTTCTTTGTACCTGGGTATAAGGCACACTTTTGTCTAGCACAGCACTAATCATGCATCATTTGATGTCGCCTCTTCAAAGCTCTGCCTCAGCTGATAGATGGATGAAGGGTAAGCTAATAGATAGATGGCTGGATGGGAGGATACACACAATTTCCTTAAATAGCTTCGCAGCAACTGCTTGAATCCAAACCTAATTGTGTCGAGATGATTGCATTAATTCAGCGTTGCAGACTCGGTTTACACAGCAAAGCTGGGAAGTGTCAGGTTGCCAATAAAACAGGAGTCTAAGTTTCATCCCACTTTATTGGATTGTGCAATAGCCTTTGCCAATCACAGGGGATAATTGTGCGGCTTAATTCACCATCAGAGGCTCCAGAAGGAGAGGAGTCCTTCGTGAGGCGGCTCACCATCACACTGAATCCGCTCTTCAGTGTGCCTTTTTCAGTAACATTGTGTTTGGCTTCAGATTTCCTTTTTTAGTTGAACACATCAGGTCATGACTCTTTCCTGACAGACATTCACTTCTCATGTGTGGACAGAGAGGACTCATACCAGGTCAGCGACACAGGAATGGACATGGGGAAGTGCTGATTTAATACAGTGTGAACTGATTAGAGTCATCAATAAACTATCCTGTGCTCAGTATTGATTATTGCTATATCACCGTTGAGCCTAATTTTCCTCGTGTTTCTAACCATTCGTACATATAATTAGAGCAGAAGGTGGTGAGTGTCATGTCTATGTTCAACCTAATACCAGTAAAATCATGGCAGCCTTTCTTAGACTGTATTGGACTTCCCCACTGCTGCTTCAAACGACAGGGACCGACTGTGGTAGTGGTCTCGATTTATTGAGTCAGTGACATTGAACTGAGGACGAAATGTGATTTACCTCTCATGTCTCTTTCTTCAATCTCCGGGTCAACTCCAGCTTCTTTCTAAGGATCTGTCCTCCCAGAGGTCCTGTGTCGCTGCAATGGAAACATTGGCATTGGCCTTTGCCTTACTAGTGACATCCATCTGCTCGACTGCTGTGTGTGTGTGTGTGTGTGTGTGTGTGTGTGTGTGTGTGTGTGTGTGTTTGTTGATAGTCAGCTTATCGCCTTGGCTGATTATTGGAATTGATACCAGCTGGGCTGCCCCGAGTAGCGACAAGCTGCCGTTGTGTCACTTCCATCCCCTGAGCTGTTTGCATTAAACATACCTGCACATACACACACAAGCCACAAAATAAATGCAATTTCTGGCTCGTTAGGGACATGTGGCCTTATGACCTTGGAAGCCTGAGCTGACAACACGTTGTGACTGTTTTCCGTGGTGGAGACGGATCTTTACAGTCTGATGCTCTCTCCCCCATTCATCAAAAATGAGGTGTGATGCCAGGATCATAAACTCATGCTGTATTAGACTCTAGCTTTTTGATTAGGAACGCTGTGAACGTGATGAAGGCGTTATGGTATTGTCAATTTCTTCGCCCTCATCTCCTCATCTCTTTTATCCTCCCATCGATATTTACAAGCCCCAGTGTAACCATGGACTGGTGGGAGGGTGGGGGGAGGGGCTCCGGGAGGAACATTCACAGATGTACCTCTGAGCATGCAGCCCGTCTACATGTGTGTTTGCAGGGGGAATGTTTTCCATTGAAAGCATCCTCCGATTTAACCAGGCAGAGACAATCAAGTGTTCCCTCAAGGGCATTGACTCATTAACTTGCAATCTCCTGGGACGTGTTTTTGTGAGCAGCGTGTGTGCCTCTCTCTGTGTACATGTATCATGCATACTCTTCATAGCTTTGTATGTTTCCCCTTTGCTCTCTCTCTGTTTTGTGAGTGTGCAAATTCTTGTGACTAACGTTTGCGTGAGCATCTTCCACTTGTTTCTTTTAATCACAAGCCCCCAGCACGTGTGTGTGTGTGTGTGTGAGTGTGAGAGAGAGAGAGAGAGAGAGAGAGAGTTATATGTGTGATGATACTGTATATTCTCTTACTTGTTAGCTGGTGCTGTACTGCATATACTTGCTGCATCAGGACACAGTGGTTGAATCCCGCAGGAAGGTTTGGGGTCATAAGCCCTACACTCAGGTGTGCTATGATTCGCTTGATTAACTACAGCTGTCAGTGAGGGCGGAAGGTCCTCGTCCCTCTAGTCCTTCTGCATGACAGGCAGACGCCCCGACTCTCTGCGACCTGCTGTTGTCCCCCGTGTCCTCTTCGGTTTTTCACTTTCTCCAGACAGCACTGGGACTCGCTGCTGCAGGGGGTCAAACAGGGCTCACTGTGATGCCGAGCTCTGGGGCTGCACAGTGTGGCGCTTCAGATGGATCCGCCTTGAGTGTGAGAGAGTGCGACAAGGTCTATCCCTGTTAGGTCATCTGCAAGATTTTAAGTGGCTAAAATCCTGAAGAGGTGAATAGCCCCTGTGTGTAAGGACACTTGTTCTATGTGCGTATGCGCATTGTTGTGAGCGTGGCCTGTTTATGTAACTCCACATTCATTTTGTCCAGTTTGTCTAATAGTTCGAAAATCAGTCAAGATACAACATTACATATAAAACTACATTCTTATATACTCAGATACACACAAAAAATCGACACTGTAAAGTAATGAGATGCATGTAGATGAATGTATTTGAAGTATGTGGCTGCATTTTCATCCTCTTTAAGCAAACTCTGTGGAATGTATGCAAATGTACATGTCTAGATAGGCGTCACTTCACTGTGCAATCTGCTCTCCAACAATACTCTTGACCCTCTGCTGCACTGTGTCTTCAAAACAAATAAGACAACAATTGTATGAATTATTCATGAATATAGATTCAGTGTATTTGTTTCTGTGTTTACTGATTAACTCAACATCACCTAAAACAGGCTTACGCCCCTGCGGAAATTTGAGTCGATGGGCATCATGCTAGGACAGCAGCTGCTCGATACACTCATAGTTATCATGTTGTTGATGCTCCTCATCCACCCTCACCTCTGACCTGAAAATACCACTGGATCAGTGCTACGCTCATAATCATGACAGCTAATAGATCCGTATGTACTCAATGTGCATATTTCCACGGATTGTTGTGTTCAATGATAACACACAGATAATGGAGGGGCTGCAGAAGCACAGTGTTTTGCACTCGTGTAATTGGTACACATATAGTTACTTTTAAAAATAAAGTTCACCAATGGTGTAGGATACAGTCCAACTTGCAAGATGTTTTGTGTGCTTAAAATACTTTCAGAAGCTACAGGAATATCAGGATGGGCACCCTGCATTATCAACTAAAAGGTGCGCAATACTTTAAAAAAAAAAAAAGAAAGTAAACTGCGTAACATCAACCAAGGGAGGGACAATGAATGCACTGACACTTCACAGTTATGTTAGTAGATAGAAGCAGACGATAGGTTGTAAAGTACATGTGTCTTTGCAATGATCCATCGTTCTATTCTTTTCATCTCTTGCTAACAACAGTTTCAAACCCTCCCCAAAAAAATATTAAAAGAAAATCATCATAATTTTGTAGCCTATGGCTTAAAGATCAAAATATTGGTCAAATGAATAAATATAACATTATCACCTTGATTTTACACGGGATTTACTCCTCTGCTTGACCATCCCCCTCTCTCTCTTTTCTTTCTGTTTTATAGTCTCTTTACACTTTTGCCCTTTTACCAAAAAACAAAACACTAATAGAGCACTGCCTCAGTGGAAAGCCTTATCAAAGAGCACAAACACAGCAGTCAGAATCAAAATACAACGCACACACGTACACACACACAATGCAGCTAGATGAATGGCCCGGCCGCAACACAATGGTGCTAAATTAAATCACTGATGTCAGAGTCGCCAAAAGCTCTCCCCTCAAACATCACTCACTCACTTACACACATGCAAGGATCGACTAATAAGGACCTCTTTGTTTGCCTGTATAATGTATTCTGGATCAGGTGATATCAGTTAGGGTTGGAAGGTGCATATGGTCAATTTCAGTTAATTATGCAAATCAGCATTGCAACAATTGTTCTCAAGCCGCCCCGGTACGATTACTGAATTAATAATTTGCTCCCTGGTGCTCTTTTTGTGCCCTTTTATTCAACAACGTCTTCATTACCTTGATGCGTCCTATATCTCAGCTGTGTCTCGACAAAGGACTGCTTACGTGAAAACACACACAATCTCATTTATTCAGCATTGATTATTACAACGTTGTGGTAACAGACGTGCCCTTTTTTGGACTTTCTCCAGATTGGGACAGAGTTGGCATCAGGTGTTGTTAGCGAGAGCGCAAACACACCTATTACTTCCACCGCTTCACCCCTGTCCCCGCTGCCTGCATCAACCTGTCGAAGACAAGCATGTTAGCAAACAGCCCAAACAGGTGGCAACGTCAGTGTCAGTCAAGCATGAGCAGCCTCAGCTGAGCTTGTCAAGGCTGGTACTTTCATCTGTGACCTTACAAACATTCACAGCTGCACTGACGTTCTGAACTCAACTCGCATATGGACGCAATCTATTGGATTTCTGACCATTAATAGAGCAGCAAGCAATTATTTGCTTTGTAAAGAGACAGCGGAGTAATATCTACTTGAGCAGAGAATGAAATTGCTTTCCCTCTGTGTGTGTGTGTGTGTGTGTGTTGTTATCTGGCTTCTCTCTGCTTTGTTGACATAGCCGGGCCAGCCGCGTGCACCTTTTAGTCCATGTTGTTGCATGTGCGTATGCCCCATTGGTTAGCTCGTGGCCTCTGCACTGCTTTCATTCGGAGGTTGCGGATGCAAATCCCCCGCCCTCCTCCGGTTCCCCCTCGGATCACTGTTAGCGCCGTCAGTGCTGTTAGCACTGCTAGCTAATAGCTGCCGGCTCAGCCACTGCCATGTTGAGAACCGTTGAGAGACAATAGAAATGCTCCCAGTTTCATATATAGCACCTTTTCCAAGTAATAATTTCTAACTTCGGGATGGCTCCAACATAGTCATCCATCCATCTTTTATACCTGCCTTTTTTTTTCGCAGAGTTGCGGTGGCTTGGAGCTTGTCCACCTTGGACAAGTGGTTAGCCTATCACAGGGCTGACACACATATCTAGATAGACAACTATTCACTCACAATCACAGCTATGACAATTCCGTGTCACCATGACAGCACACCTTTTTGATTGTGGGAGGAAACTGCGGCCCCCAGGACAAAAACCCACAGAGGCATAAGGAGAACATGCAAACTCTGCACAGTTCTGGATCTGAACTGAGGACTTTCTGTCTTTATGTCTGACAACTGACATATGGCAAACATGCTGAGTTATTGATAAACGTATCAAACTAAGTCAGTCACTGCTGACCATTTCTGCAGATCCACCTGTTTTGAATATTGGATGAACAAAATCTACAGGACATTGTCTTGAGCAAGCAGGGATTTAAAATGAAGACATTATGGCCTTCGCCTTTGAAGCCTTTAAGGTCCTGTCAGGAGGAACATGCAATGTCACCTGGTTGGCAGACACAGGGGCCTTTCCCTAACCGATCCCTCCTCAGTAGCTCTTCACTGTGAAGTGTTACTACAGCATGAAGTAACACTTTCAGAGGGAGGGTATAAATAACAGGTAAACCGTGGGACTCCATCATTAGCAGGAAACAGCCATCACCATGGATACTGATAGATGCATTGCTTGCTCAGCTGTTGGGTTTTGGCTTCCCTGCAAATGCATACATCCCTAAACAATAAAACCAAATCAGTATGGCCAACATGATATGTTATTTTTTTAATTGATGTCTGGATGTATAAGTCAAATGCAAAAATAATTTAGGGACAACGTGACGCTTTCATTTCCCTGTTCTATTTTAATGCCATCACATTTTCTTCCATCTTCTCTCAACCCACCATGAAAAATATAGCGGAAGGAAAATGCAGCACATTCATGCAATTGTTTCTCCAATTCCCCCCAGTCCAGCACAGCAAGGTTTTATAGCCCACTTCCACGATGGTCCGGGATGGCCTTTATTATTGCGAACCTTCCACGCGAGCACACAAAACGGAGGCGGAGTGGATAGGGCGAGGGTGTAGTGGAAAGAATGGGGACTGAGCGCCCGTCTGTCTCCACAGACACTCACAACGCTGCAGCATCCCAACATCACCAGGTGCAGTGGAGCAAAACCTACTATGTGTGCGTGCGAGTAAGAGGGAGGAGGGGAGGGGGGGGGCGTTGTCGCTGGGGGCAGATGAGAGAGAGAGAGAGAGAGAGAGAGAGAGAGGGGGGGCTGGCAAGGTGGCGGGATTTGCGTTGATGCCGCTGCTCTGTCAGACATGCGCAAGAGCGTCAGCAGCAGCAGCACCAACACCACCGCTGCGCTGCGTTTCCGCCTTGGCTGAGCGGCGCACAGAGCCGAGAGGGGAGGGGAGGGAAGCCGAGAAGAAGAGCGGAGCCACCGAGACGCAGTGGGGCACAGCACGGACTCCCGAGCAAATTACACCGACGCACCAACATCCAAGCAGCTCCTCTCCAAATTTACACGCCAAAAAAAAAAAAAACCAAAAAAAAAAAAAAAAAAAAAACGCGATCTGTGCGGTGTGCGCCAGAGCCTTCCAGCATGGAGACTGCGCTAAATAGCAATCACTCAAATGTGAGATTTACACAGGAAATCAGAAGAGAGAGCGCTTGACTGTGCGTGTGTGTGCGTGTGTGTGTCAGAGAGAAAGTGGCTATCCCCTTTATCTTTTGCGGGTGATCTCAATTCTGTGCTCTGCAGTCTGAAGATGAAGAAGTTCAACATCAGGAAGGTGCTGGACGGCTTGAAAGAGGTATCCTCCTCCACCCCGTCTGTCCAAGTGGGACCACAGGAGAACCATCTGATCCAGGAGACCCTCCAGTCCGAGCATTTCCAGCTCTGCAAGGTGGGCGAGCCTGATGCTTTTATAACACAGCGCTGTTTTTTTTTTTTTTTTTTTAATATATCAATGTTAGCCCCTTTCGCATGCATGCTCTTAAAAATTACAATTCACAGTTTGTACTGCGCGTATCCCATGTCGTTATACAGCAGGTGCGAGTGAGCTCCACACAATAAAAATAAATACATTCGCAAATCGTTTTGCTCTGTAATCTGAACTACAACGAGCACCTGCTGGTTGAATGTTTTTATTGAACAATCGGCAATAATCCGGTTTAGAAAGAGGACCATTAAAGCGCCCTGTGCCATGGTAGGTAGCCTGTAACGCACCTGACTACAATGCGCATACTGTATGGCGAATGCGCGCTGGCGACAGCACAATACACATTAGTAAGTTCCTGTGTGGCTGTGTGACAAGTATTTGTGCAATAATTTTGCTCGGAGATTTATCAAAAGCACTAGATATTTCGGTTTATGGCAAAATAGGACTTCATCCTCTGTGGAAATAGCATCCTTTGCTGTATGTGTTGCTCGGCATGAACTGTCATATCGAGGGGTTGGGCCAAACTGATCCCTTCTTGCATAATCTGCTGGGTTTGGATTAGCAAAACGGTGGCTTCTGGTTAATGTGCGTGTGTGAGTGTGTGCCATCCCCTTTCGTGTTGTCTTTTTTTCCTCGCAGTGTCTCTCCATCCCCTTCTTTCCCCCCCCCCCACCTCTCTCTCCTCTCACACTCCTCTCTTTCTAGCTCTGTCTCCCTCTCACACACACACACACACACACACACACACGCACACACACACACACACAGGCACACTACTTTACCACCAGATCATTGATCCATTGGGGACTGATGGCGCCTGAAGTGAGCAGGGGCCTGTTTGAAGAAAAAAAAAAAAAATCCAATGGCAGTTTACTACGATGCAGGCTACATCTTAGCCCACTATACTGTTCATAAAGGATTTCCCCCTTTGTGGCCCAACGGTTTGGCGGGGCCTTTTGTTATAGACATCGCTGTGTGCTTGCTATTGATTTCCCCACATGTTTAACTTGCACAATTGTAACTGGCTTGATTTGTGGATTATTTTAAAGGTGTCAACGGTAAAGTTACTAATAGTTTTCTAAAGCATTTGTAGGTTTTTATAGCTTTCTGACGAGTAGGCTTGTGCAGGTTTTCTTATGTTGCTGAATACAACCCTTTGGCCTGGTAGCTATCACAGCCCATTGCCATTGATAGGCTTCAGCTTATTTTACTTGGCGGAGCCTCTGTGTGCCTCTGGAGCTCTCAGCATAGTGGCAGAGTCATGTGATTGTTGACCTTGACTGTTTTAGACACACCAACGAAACACCGTCACAATGTGCAGAAGTCCAAGGCTTGGGCAGGTGAACGTTTTAAAAACGGTAATCATGTCAGCAGTTGTCAGGAGAATTATGTTCGAGTGCCCGAAGTGGTAACTAGAAAACTGGAATACATAATCTAGTGTCAAGCCAACACACCTGAGGGCTTAGGGGATATTGTTGTTGGAAAGACTAGCTCGGAGGTTGCAGGTTTGACTGACATTGATCAACAGCAAAGCATCTGATGGAAGTCTCTTTAAATAAGACTCCATCCTCCCTCATGCACCTTCACTGTCTGTCTGGACCGAATCTCTCTGTAATGTTTCTTTGTGGAGAAGGCAGGTGTCTCTGCTGCACTGAGTGCTTCTTATGTAACGTGCTTTAGCCTTCTGCCGCTGAGCAAACAAATCCAACAAGCCCACCACCAGCTGACTGACGCACATAAAGCCACAGTCACACAAACAAATATACAGAAAACATAAACACCTTCCAGGACAATGCACTCAAATAGAAGGCCCTGCAAGAAATCATAACCAAACGCTGCTTATTGGTGTGCTTTTCTTGTTTTTGATTTCCAGACTTCAGTGTAATCACGACTTCATGTGGGAGGCGGTGGGAGAAGGAAAACGAGATAAAAAGGGTGAAATGGGAGAGAAGAAATCTCAAAATAGGCCCATGATTATAAAAGGATCCTAAATAGCAAAGCCAAATATCATCTATCACGAAGAACAGAGTAACGGTGCATAGAAAGTGCGTTTGTTCCTTTCTTTTGTTTTCTCTTGTCTGTGCAATTTCTGGCTTTAAATGTCTGCTTCATAACACTTTCCCGCATCCATCTGTGTCTTTGTTTATCAAAATCAGGTGCGTGATATCCTTTGACAAAACAACATCCCTGCTGTGAAATGCAAATCCATAACATGTTCTCCTTTTTTCATCTTTTTGCACGTCTTTCAGACTGTCCGTCATGGCTTTCCCTACCAGCCGTCGTCCATGGCTTTCGACCCTGTGCAGAAGATACTGGCCATCGGCACCCAGAATGGAGCTCTCAGATTGTATCCTTTTCCTTTTCATTGCCAACGTTATAGGTTACCGTGGCCTGTGGCAGCTCCTTTAAGTCCCTGCATCCCTGGGAGGCAGCAGCAGGTAAGTGAACAGATGTCTGAGCTGCAGTAGTCAGATGCTGCATACATCGCTGGGGTTTCAGGCTATTTTTAGAGCACGCTGACGAGCTGTCGGTGACAAGCAATGAAGAACTGTCTGTTGAAAAAGTGACAAGGCATGTCACTAAAAGGTCCATATTTAGCCGCATGTTGAAGTATGTGCTGCGATTGAGCTGGTGAAGTAAGTGGTTGAGGTAGCTTGCGTCGGCTTCCTTGCAATGTTGGGACATTTACACAAACGGGGACAACAGCTTGTGGTGGAATGGCACCGCGGGGAGTCGTACAGCTACAGAGAACGCCCGCAAGCTCGTCTGTGTCAGGCTGCTTTTACAGGTCCTCCATGTGTTCTCATGCCTGTCCCACAACCTTTGCCAGCTCATTACGGTGTGATGAAGAGCTGTCCACCTGGCCGTCCCTCGTTCCCACCTGCCGGCAGCCGTGGTCGTGACTCATTCTTGTTCACCTGCACCGAAGAGGTGTGGATAAAAACAGAGAAACTCACAGGCAGAGGAGAGTGCAGCATAGAGTCTACAGAGCCATGTTTACCAGACTTCTTAAAAGACGATGGTGTTCAGTCTGTGTACCTTCAGAGTGTTTTCTGCTCTTAAAAGCAGATAGAGAGAGGGAGACTGAAGAGATAATAATGCACCACTTTTTCCTGGAAGGGACTGCATGTTCCGAGAGATTTACAGATTCAACAGCTGCTCTGCTTTGGATGAAGGAATTCATGGTTTCCGTCAGTGGTACACATGTATTAGAAGATAGGAGATGAAATCCCTCCTCTTTTAGAAGTACTATGTCAGGGCTGATGCAGGAACTGGTGAATAAGCTTAATGGGGCTTATGTCTTGCTGGCTGGTACATTACTCCTGTGAGCTCCAGGCTTGGTAAACTCAGTATAAGAAGAAAAAAAACAGCTGTACTCGTCGTGTAAAAAGATGCCTATAACCAATCAGCTTAGAGATCAGAACTCCCTCAGACTATCCCTAGTTTGGCTGAAATGATTTTTTCAGATGGTTCCTTCTGGCTGAAACTGATCACTTTGAAATTGAATGAACAAAGGAATCTCTTGTGTTTGAGTGATGTGGATCAGATAGAGTCTTATCGGAGTCAGGGGAAGGTGAATTTAGAGTCATCCATCTATTCTTTGCTTCTCTTCCCTTGTCATTTGCTGTTTAGTCAGCCCTGTCTCGTTATCTGATGACAACGATACCAGCGTGGCACAGATGAAAGGAGCATAATGGATATCACGATTCATATTATTTTGCGTTGGAGTCCTGCATCTTGTGTGCTTTTTTTCTTCATGTATTTTGGTTAAAGTTTGATCAAGTTGCATATTTTGTGAGAGACATTCTCAGACTCCTGCTGATACACATCTATGTCCTTGAGGTCTTTATTTTTTGCACTTAGAGGCAACTCGTGGCTATCTGTATCTCTGCATGTTTGTGTGTATGTGTGTTTGTTTGCCTGGCTGGCCTGCCAGGACATTTGGCTGCACCCTTCTCCCATGGAGGATTACAGGAAGTGGCAGATCAAGGGCCTCAGCCTGGCAGCGTGGCAGAGGACTGAGAATTACAGCAGGAACAGGAGGTGTGTGTGGATTTGTACATGAGTGCGAGTGAATTTATGCCTACATGTCTGTGTGTGTGCACGAATCCTCAGAGGAGACGCCTGATCCCTCTAGCCACAAAGCCAATCACTTCTGTGATCCCCCCAAAACTGTCCCGTGTTTGATGCTCGCCACTGACTCCGCTGCTGCTTCCACTGTCCAGCTGGGAAGATGACAATGTCCCTTTGGTGTTGTCTGGAGGAGGGAGAGATGGGACGAGAGAAAGAGGTTGGCAGGAGAGGACAGGCCGATAGAGCGGAGAGAGGGAATAGATTGGAAAGAGTGAGAGAGGCAGGCTATCCCTGCTTCAAGATCTAATGGCCAAGAATAGAATCCTTATTGATCTGTATGAGGTAATGCACTGAGACAGATATGCCCAAGTGCACACGCTGCTGTTAATTGTTTTCTGTAAAATTTCTCAGGAGCGAAAAGAAGTTGTGAGCATTTAGAAAACAGATTTTGTTGTGCGAGCAGGGCACGCATATTAGCTGTCTATCGGATTAGCAGTGCAATTTTGGGAAAATAGCATAAATGATCTGTTCGGAAATGCAGAATTATCAAAGTCTTTTGGTTTTGATTGTTGAGTCAAAGTGTTTGTCGTCAGAGGCAGAGCACCTTCATTGTTTTCTTTTTCTATATATCCTTTATTTCTTGACCAGACTGAACTAAATTTGTTGCACTGATGCCACTTGTCATTTTATCTAATATTGCTGAAACCCAACACAAGACCCTTTGGCCAGTATTTAAATTGTATTTGCATCAGCAGCAGGTCGTTGACACACAGTGTTGGTATCATAAAGCCAGCAAAAACAGACAAAAAAGTGGGACTAATTCAGCATAATGAGCTGCATCCACTTCCATTATATCACATTATATGGTTGATATAATGTGATGATATTCTGAACTTTCATCTGAGCTAAAGTTGATGTTAATTAAGATCCATCAGCCTCCAGACAGAAAGATTACATTAACCAAACCATACAGCCTAATCTAAAGGGAAACGCGTGCCGCAATATAATAGTTAAACTAAAGAAAAGCCTCTGCTACACCTTTAATAATTATAATTGTAATCACCATTAGTGACCTGTAAGGCGAGGAATGTTACCTCAATCCTTCCAACCAAAATTAGTCTGTAGAATTGAGTCTCAAAAACTGTGAAGATGTCTTGTTTACTTATTCTTTGGTCAGATATTTCCTGTTCTTAATCAGGATAGTTGGACTGTATTTTATTCAGGAAAAGTTCTTGTATGGCCTGTTTAAAACAACAGCAGATACTATACTCATGCATTGGGAAGTTTGACATAATTAAATATAGAAACCTATTTATTCCTCAAACTACAGTAAGGTATCTTATGGCAATGATATGGAAAGATTTGAAACAAGTAGGGCTGCCCCCCTTTTAGTCATTTAACGGTTGTCCAGATTTCTATTGTCGATTACTCATTTTCTTTATGCTTTTTCATGGTAAATTACTTTTTTTTCAAGTGGTGCTTTTGCCTGATTCTTTGTGGAGAAAAGGTTTTACAGATCTGTGAATTAAATCAAATAATTGATTAGACGACAAAATCGTATGAGTGTTACTGTCGTCAACTGAGAATTTCTTTGGTTGAGCACAGCTCACAAACAATACCCATAACTTGTATCCTGCTTTTAATAACCAGCTTTCCAGTATTTGGAAGGAATCCATTTAGGATGTAAACATGAGTTTCTTTTTCTTTTTTTTTAATAGAAGAAAGTCACCACCCTTGATAATTGAAATTTATACTCTGCTGATTCAGTCCGTTTGTTAAAGCAAGAATAATGTGGGTGGAAATTACCAATTTTTTCCGGAGCACGATGTAATCGGAGACACTGTCACTCTCTGACAAAAAACATGGTGCAGGGGCCTTATTGGATGACTTTGGCATCTTACCGCCATCAAGCTACAGTCAATTGTATGTTATGCATTTTGTGTGTGTGTCTCTATTTGCTGGGTGGTCTGCAGCTGTGTGTGTAACAGTGTGGCGGCTCATCTCTGCAGAGAGATGGCTCTTTACTGGTGGTGGCCAGAAGAGATGGCAGCACTATAACTCAGAGACTCCCTGTGAGCCAGCAATTGATCAAATTGTCACTCCATGCTCTGCCAGATTATCTCATCGGCAGGCTCAGGACATCATAGGACTCACACGTACAATTGGGGCCACGAACACTGTACACACACAATCACAAAGAGTTAGTACTTCAGAATAGACATTCGGAGGTGACATTGGTAACACACACGTGTGGCTTCACACACAGGCGCACACACACACAAGCGTATGATGGTCGATGACTTATACAAATGTTAGTGGATGTGCGCACGCAAATACTGTATATGTACTGACATACATGGGAGCATATGTCTGCTCATGCGGGTGGACAGTGGTGCACACATGTTTGCAGAGACAACTTTAGACACACACACACGCACACACACACACACACACACACACACACACACATACACACACACACAGGTTTTGTAGTAACGGCTATGACTGGCAGTGGCCCTGTGCAGATTTTGGTCATAGCATAGATTGACTGACATACATCCATCATTAATCCTGCTTCTGATTCACTCAGTAACGGTGCTACCCTTCAAGCTTTGTCTGCAGTCACAGGAGAACCTCACTGAGCCATGAGTTTTAGGAGTGGACTAGTGAATGGGAATCATTTTAAAAGTGTTGATTTAGAAGTTGTAGCTGGAATCTGGATCTGTATAGATATAAACACGAAAGTGTGCAATTGCAGCGTACAATCTCTAAAGATGTTTAGTGTGTGTGCATGAATATATCTCTTTGATGGGACTTTCAGTGTATGTTGGAAATCCCCAAAGGATTTTTAATGTGATCTAAGCATTTGTTTCACAGGGTAGTTCACAGATGCCACTAACAGAACCCTGATTGTAGCCCATATAATTCATATGTCTGTGATTATGGTAATATATTTTGATTGTAATCAGTGATTACTACGACTCTCTGGCTTCTTCATTTTTGCCTGTGTTCAGCATCGTCTGAGACAGAGGGATAGCAAATGGTGAGGAAACATTTGCGTTTCCAGTCTATTGCTTCTTTTAGATATTCTTTTCAGGTCACAGACAATTTGTATCTTCATTTAGTCTTCTATCTGTTTTGTTGCATTTTATTCCCCTCCTCATTTTTTGCTCTCTCCTTATTGGGGTTGATAGCTGCGAGCTAACTCTTCTCGATGGCTCCAGGCCTGGGGTTGTGTGTTTGTGACTGTGTTCAGTTATGCAATGCGCCGGAGACGAGGCTGACTGAGACAGCAACAGTCTCATCAAAGGAGTTAAGCTGCTGCTGCCGCCACTGTGTTATTTACTGCGTGTAGTTGTGAGCGGCGGCTCCAGCGTGCACATGCGTGATCAATACATGTCTTCATGTAGCATGCACACCTGTGGTGATATCCAGGAAAACTCATTCCTGTGTCAGTGGTTAGCGGGTTAGCAGGCTAGCAGTAGCCTATTGGGGTGGGGGAATACCTCTATCACACAAAATCAAGAGTTGTTAGTATCTCATCCTTGTTGACCCCATTTTACATTAGACACAAGCGGGAGGAGGAATTGGGGGATGCGAAAAACGACAGAATAGCTTGAGATGAAGTTATCTTATGGTGTCAGATGAGAGAGTTTAATGGCGTGTGCGTTAAAAGAGCTGCTGGTAAAAGAGTCGACTTGTGTCTGCCAGATGGCGTTTACATTTTTATTTTAATTTTTTTAAGTAGAGTCTGTGGTGAGTTCACCAGAGAGCTGACCGAGATATGGGTCTCATGTCAATTCAGTGCACATCAACTTTACACTAATACTGGAACGCAGTATGTGTGCATGCGTACCTGTTCACTGAGGTGAAGTACTCCTAATCAAAGACCCCTTGTGTACCCGGTTTCATCTTTCATGCTCTCCAAAAAGCACTCAGCTTCCTCTGCTCTATCGGTTCTTAGAAATGGAAAACAAATTTTGCTGCATCAGTACCACAACAATGTAGTTGCTGCCTCTCTCTGTCCAATATCCTGACAGTGTGTCCTGCTTAAGTCCTTTAGCCTTGACAAGCCCCAAATGGGATCCGGGTTTAGGATGATTAAAGTCTTGTTGCCATGTTGCTTCTCTTCAATAATTTAGTGTACATTTAACTCCAGCTTTTACTCCTCTTGCTCCCTGTCCTTTATCTCTGCCAGCTCCTGTCTTGCCTGAAATTATAGTCCTGCGTGTGCATGTCTGCATGTTCAAGTGAGACATGTGAGTTTGAAGGTTAGTTATATTATGCCAGTTCACTCATGGAAACGGGCATAAACAAAACCCCACAAAAACCATCCACACACACACACACACACACACACACACACACACACACACACACACACACACACACACACACACACACACACACACACACACACACACACAGAACCTTTCTTCCTCCAGTGACTCATCACAAGTCAGGAAGCCATGTGATATTTTTCACTCGAGAGCAGTTTTATTGGATGACAAGAAATCTTGATGACCTCGAGAAAGGTTAATAGCGAGGGCTGTTGGGCATGAATGCTAAAGTTGTTTTCTCTGGAACAGTGTATGATTTTAGCCCCGTCATCAAGGTTTTTTTTAATTAGGATTATCATCGAGCCAAAGATACATTTATTATTCATCACATTTTGATAAGAGAGGAAATAATTAATGCTCAAAAGGCTAATTTTTTATTCCTATCAGTCTGCATACAAAAATAATAGAAAGCAAGCTGTGGAGTAGGGCGTGTGTGTGTGTGTGTGTGTGTGTGTGTGTGTGTGTGTGTGTGTGTGTGGACATGCGTGTGTGCCTGAGAGGTCACCAACCTGCGCGCTAATTATTCCCAACAGACGGAAGGCAACGCTTGAGCGGCTCATCGTAAATACACAGTGTCATGTGGGCTGGAGAGAATAAATGGGTTCAGATTTGTACACATACAAATGTGTTCAGAGGGCGTACCTACTGCACTGGCTGATGGTTGGTTGGCTTGTTGACACGAGAAGCGACGCTGTTTTGGCCACGCAAATTATATAGTGTTTGCTGCTCTGGGATTGCTTGTCGTTATGTTTTGAAGCGCTAATTCGATAGCATTAATTGAAAGCAAAACACAAAATATCAAATTACTTCCAAACTTGTCATCCAACTGGAAGGATGGATGCTGCGGTTCTGTAGGCATCGTTATACTCGTGTCATCCTTTCAGATAGACGTTGTTGAGAAACAGTATTTAACTCTGCTGTGGAAGTGAGGTGGCACGCATATCGTACCCGTTCCTGACAGCTGACGGTGAGCATAAAAAACTTTCCAGGTTATTGAAATTTGGATTTAAATTTGATAGTTTTGGCCATTATTCCTATTTGTAGTAATAATATTATTTATATTTTGTCATTATTTCATGCAATCTGAGAAGGTAGTGACTCTGCTATAATGAGGTCTGATGGGTCGAGGAACAACGGCCTTCTTATTTTTAGTCGGAAACTAAAGCAAAATAGCAAACTATTACCCAAGTTCGTCTGTTGTAAATACCCATCAGAATTTACGGTCAGTTTTAGGCAACACAGAAGCTGTGGTATTGGTTGGTAGGATCAGTTCAAGTTTTCAGAACATTGTGGCCATTTTCCATCTCTATTTTTCATGAGTGTAGCGAGGCAACTAACTACTGGAGCTAGAAAGATGACATTGAGAGTTTCAATCCTGCCTACAAAGTTATGATTGGTCGAATGTTTCTCTCCCAGGTGGAAACAGCCCTCAGTGGATCTATACGAGTTGCTGAACAAATCGGAGATGTGAGGTCTGGAACAAGGCTACTACTGAGCTTGTTTATAACCTCGTCTGACCATCTGACCTCTTGTTTTTTGCTCTGTCTCACTTCATTACAATGATGTTGCCTTGATCCTAAATCTTAGCAATGTATTTGGTAAATACTGCGTTAAAACAAATAAAGAAGAGAAAAATGGCCAAAGACCAAAGTTAGAATGATCCCGAACTATCCTTTACTGATGTACCAATGATGATGGTGATGATGATTTTACAATAACTTAGGATATAAGACCCATGAAACCTTTTTAGTGTGCAGTGTTCTTGGAAATAAAGATGCCGCACCCCTCGGCCTTGCAGACAGTGACAACTATAGTACGCAGTGCTGTCCACCTGTGGTGATTCACGACAGGATTTACTTAACACAAATGCGTTTTCAGCACTGCTGGGATCACTTGTGTGGACCGTGTACCTACTGTATTTCTTTTGCACTCATATTAGTGCTGGTCAATATGCTTCTCTACTGCAACCGCACTCTCGTGACCAGAGGGTTTGACCACTGCCCCGGCTCCATACCACAGAGGTCCCTCATCGTCAAGAGTCAACGTTTCTAAAGTAAATGAGCCTGTGCACTCTATTGGATTCGTTTGGCGTCACTAAGCACACTGTCTGATTCATGAGTTATGGTATGTGTACATCAGCACATGATAACGCAATACCTCCTCCTATTGATTTCAAATTGTGGTTCATTTGTAAGTCTGAGGCTTTTATTACCATGACACGTTGGGGAAATCTCCAGGGTTTAAATGCCAGTACTTCTAAAATCAAATTAACAGCAATTTCTTTACAACTGTCAGAACTAAGACAAATGATGAAGGTTGCCCTTAGTCTATAAATAATCAGGGAGTGTAGTACCAGTTGTTGTTGTGACTTGCCCTGAGCAGCTTATGGCATGTACTGATAGCTCTTGCCTGTCCAGTGATTTTAAATATCACTTCACATCAATCTAGCGTCTCAGTGAAATGTCGCTGTCATGTATCAAATCAGACATGACAGCGACCGAGAACTAGCCGCATGAGATTTTTGGGGTTGAACGAGAATGCGATATCTTTGAATTACCTTCAGTATCTGGTTTTTAAGCATAGTGTTTGTCCACAGGTCTAGGACTGACGCTTTCTATGTTTGCTGCTCCCTGGCGAAATAATTAAAACACAAAGTGAGGCGTAGTTTTAGGTAAACATTATAACTGCATAACTGTGTCTGTTTATTCTTAAGGGGACTTGACTAACTCAAAGGCCTCTCGTTGACTGAAGGAAACACTGAAATAGTCTTCTCAGGTGTTTTTTTTTAAATATAACATTAGTTGTGATGGCTGACACTTTTGGGGTTTGCTTGAGGTGTGGCAGTTAGGGCTGGTAGGGCCGCCCCCTTTTTGGGGTTTTGAGCTTTTTTCATGCCGTATGACTTATTTCCAAGAAACTTGTGAGCACATCGCTGGTAAACACAAGAACTAAAGTGGTGCTTTTGTGTGATTCTTTGTGGAGAAACTAAGTCAGACAGTTGGTCGAGTAAGAATTTCTTTGGTCGAGGAAAGCCGTAGTGGATGTGGAGTCTAACTGTTCTTTCAGTGTGGCACAGTCCCTGTGGTGCTTATAAAGGGTCTGACTTACAGAATGCAGTGAAGCACAAAGGTTGTGTCATCTCGCTTTCCTCCTTGCCCTTCATGTGACCTCTGGGTCTCTGCAGGGCCACGCCGCTGAAAAAACTGTGAAGTATTCCCCCCCTCTTTTATTCTTTCTTTCCATCTCCAGTTGTACCGCATGCTGCTTTTTGACAAACTCCCTTTTCAATTCTCATTCCCAGGGATGTACTATAATTGTTTAGTTGTTTTAGGATTGTAGGATTTTTCTAATGGGATTTACGTATTCTCTGTGCTCCTGGTCCCCCTGCTGATTCTCTGCAGCTCATTACTTTTGTCTAGCTGGTGTAGGTAATCTTCCACTCGGTCTCAGGGGGCTGCGCTTCCTCCCCATTTAGATTTTTCCAATGTTTTTTTATCATTTTGTTTTTGTAAACCTCTCCCCTCTCAAGTGCCTTAACCAAACATACAGAGGCTTGTTTTGCTAAAGTTTATGTGTGTTTTAATGTTCACCCCATGCACTTCATGTGCTTCCATTATCTTTAACGTCACATATACTATGGTGGTATTAATGTGATTCTCATCTTCGTATGATAAAGCATCACATAGCTTCTTTGTCCTTAATACACACATGTATGCAGTGAGCGAATGTCTAATCAGATCACCTACACTATACACGTAGGGGTGCTTATAGTGTAGCTGTTAAGATGTGCTATCAGTGATCTTCTCAATAGATACGTTGACGTTATAAATTGAGAAATGGCTGCATGTCTACATACATAGCGTACTAGTTGAGGAGTTAAGAGCAAACCATAAATCTTTGTGAAACCTGATTACAGGTGAAACATGGGATATTGATACTTGTGGCTGTTTTTTTTGTTGCCATGTCATCTTTTCTTCTCCCAACTATCGGGATACATCACACTAGTGAGAGAACCATACACTTACTCTTTTATTCTTGAAACAACATTTCTGTTTGAGTAGTACAGGAGTCAAAATATTGTCGTGCCACACCTTTATAATACTTAAGAATGCAACAATTAAGAGGCAACTAGGGATGACCCCGAATATTCAACTATTCGAAACATCGCTTTGGCCGAAACATCTGGTTATGAAACAAAGGATCATTCCATTCAGGCTATATGGGGATGCTGAATATCAGATTTGACACAGAATTGCTTGGTTTCTCCCAATAACTCATAATATAGAGCCTTTTTAGTACAAACAATATAAACTTGAAAATAACTTGTGTTTTCAATCAATCTCCTTAGTGTGCGTGAACAAATCATGAACATCGCGGACAATGATAGATTAAGTTGCACTATGCAAATTTGAAGGACAATCGGAGCATCATCTTGGGGATAGCCTCCGAAAGGCTAAATAACAACAACTTATGGCTAGTGTTTCAAAATCAAAGAATACATTTATTAATCAGAGGACTCACGTAAGAACGTAGCACTAATAAAGGGCTAGATATTTTTTGAATGCATGAAATCAGCACATGGAGGTTGCGTCCCTCTCTCGTTGACTATCCCTTCACTTACTTGTTGTTTCACTTCTGTCTGTGGATTGCCACAATGGGGAGAATGTAATTAAAGACGAAGGCTCTATTTACAACCACGAAGAGCAAGCAGGCAAAGGAACTGTGTTTGTCGCTCCGTTAGACAGCGCAGCACCTTCTTTAGGTGTTGTTTCTTCAGATAACGAAGGCTGAAGCAGACGGGGATCAATGAGAAAAACAAACAAAAAAACACGATTGAGTTAGTCGACAATAGGCAAGACTTGACCAATCAAATTCAACTATGTAAATTCTTCGTCGGGGACAGCCCTAGAGGCAACTATTGCAAAATTCCAAATTCAGGGTGTTCACAGTGAAGGTCGTGCTAAACACATTGTATCAAATGGATCTCAGTATGCAAGCTTAAAATAATTATAAGTACGGGTATTCAGTTGGTTCCAATTTGCAATCTCACAGCTAGATGCCACCAAATCGTTCTCACTGCTCATTTAAATGTCAGAAAGTAGTGACAAATTAGGTCTTTTTATTGCTTGTTTTTGTCGAAAAACCTCAAGGTATTTAATTTACACTGATATAAAACAGAGAACTTGATTGACTTTGCTTCACTGGCTGACATACAATTTAGTAACAGTCAATTAATATGGTGTATTAGTTCAAGATAACATTGTAACACTGCAACAACCATTTTCTGAGCTGCTGTATGTTTGTGGTATAACAGGTGTGTTAGGAGACGGTTCTGGTTTGAATGTGTACAGGCGACAAACCATGAGCACCTAATGGCCATGGGCTGTGTAAATGGTTGGTTATGACCTTACTAAAATCCAGACGCTCTGTCTCTGTCTGCTAGCTGCTCTACACGCATGCACGCACAGGCATGCACACGCACACACACACACACACACACACACACACACACACACACACACACACACAGAGAGAGAGAAAAGAGGAAAGACAGAGGTTCCCAAGGTACCAGACCTTGAGGAATTGCCTGTCACCGTGTTTGTGTGCTGAGATGTGGGTGTATGTGTGTGTGCCAAGGCTCTCGCAGACAGAGACGGATCTGTATGTGATTTCAGCTGCATACATACAGTAGGTGCGTATCCTAGCCCGTGGTTCTATATTTATGTGTAGTTAGCCTCAGAAAGGTCTTAATATCCAGCAAAACATGCATCCATGTGAAAATCTGTTATGGCAGACACTCAAATTCTTTCTATAGTTTCATTCCTTCAACGTATCCCAGACGTACTAATACCTCATTTGAGTCGGACTGTCCTATTTCATGCTTTTTTACCTTCTTTGCTAAAGGCTAATTTCTACGTACTCAACTAAACCAACTCCAGCTGGAGAATATTAGTGTTTCTGTCAGCTGTAGCTAACAAGCCTACACTGCCAGTGTGACCATGTGAGTAATGTTGCTTGTAGGCATATTATGGAATACATACTATAACTAGATATTTCACTTGCTACTGTTTTAACTGCACTAAATCCCCTAAAGCAGAGACAGAGACTGCCCTCCTTGCAGCACAAGCTCCTTGTTGCACAATACATCTTAGCTAGTAGAGTGGTTATGATATTTACCTTCAGATAATATTTGTCACGGTTATGTTTTCCCTTCAGAAACATTTCTCACCTCTGAAACAGAACTTTGAGAGTAATTAAACACTGCCCTTCAGCCCAAATCGGGCGGGGGATTTTGGGGACTGGTGGTATCAGAGGGGTCGGGGGTGCTAGGCTAGTGTGATGTCTGGGTAGACTCATCTTTTGATTTTTCTTTCTATTTCCAAAACAAGTGAGAACAATTACCTTTCTTTTTACATTGCTGACATTTTATTCATTTTCTTCAATTCTATATTTACAGTTTAGCTAAAAATCCATTTTTTGTCAGTGTTGTTTTTTACAGCTTGTTTCTGCTGCCCGCAAATGCTTATTGAAGGTTTAAACAATGTGCATTTCAAATTGTCCAATTTTACTCAGCTGTAGAGGAAACAGTGATTCATCATACAAAGTTGTTTATTTATATGATTAGATCTTTTTGAGAAATCTTGGATGTATCAGTAAACAAACTGGTATACCAAAAAGAGGACAAAGTGTGTGTCTGCTGAGCTGAACCCACAAATTAGCACTTTAAAATACAGCTGCATTCAGTTTGATCACAAAGTCACTGCCATTTATTTTGTCTCCTTCGACTGACAACCGTACTTCATAACAGTGGAATCCTAAACACGTTTAAAAAAAAAAAAAAAAAAAATCCTCAGCTCAAGAGAGAGGCCTTTAAATACCCGCTCAGTGACTTGGCTGCTGCCAGCCTAAATAGATGACATTTTGTATTGTACTTTGCTCGAGTAAAGCCAATGTCCTTGACTAACTTTAGCTGGCTGAAGCTGTGATTCTGCCCAGGACTTGGCAGCATATTTACTTGTCAATAAGAGCTACGCAAGTCTTGACGTTTGCCGTCCTCCGCCCTGCTGGTAGCGGCGGTGGTATTTATCCTGTTGCTCCTCTGTGGGCTGCCCTTTCGTATGCCGTCATGCTGAGCGCCTGCAGGGAAGACACACATGTGTCACATGACGTGATGACTCAGACTTTAATGCCCTGCCACATGGCTGTCATGCGCACAGTCCCTCCCCCTTTCTTCAGCTCTCAGCCTGTTGGTGTGTGTGATATAGGCCTACAGTATATTTAAGTGCAAGTGAGTCGGTTTCTGTCCAGCAAGTGCGTCTGTGTGTGGAACGTGACTGGCCGAGAGGCTGTTTGTGCTTTTCCGTCTGATTGAAGCAGAATGAGGATTATGTTGTGATGTAAAATGTGGGAATGGCGGGGGAGGGGCAAAAGGCTTGAGACAGACCTCTCAGGACTTGAGGGGATGTGTGGAGAGGAGGGAGGATGGCGCACACTTGTGTTTGTCCAGAGACAAAGCTCTATGCTACATTGTGTCGGTTTGCTTTAGCAACATCCAGAGTGGGAGTATCAGACTCAGCAGGACTGATGTGTGTTGCAACACCAGAGACTTCTCCATCCACATGGTGCAAATCTGCAAAAATACAAATACCTAAAAGTGCTGCAGATGTGTCCTTCATTCAATGCAGCACAATCAGTCCTGAATCACCGCATCTTCAGAGACAGAAGGAAAAGCAACAGGAAGAGTGGACACCCAAGTTGCATCTAAGTTTAGAAAAGTGAAGAGGAGGAAGAGAAATTAGGAGATAGAGCTTACTGTAGGAGTGTCTGCATATGGAGTGGAGCCAAGGTGGTCACAGCCATCCAGCTCTGTGATTCAGGGCCCTGGTGTTGTGTGGGTAGGATTTGCAGAAATTGGAAGGGCAACACTTGGCTCTTGACCCACTTGTAATCAGACCGCTGTCCAAGCAGAAGCTGCCACATGTTGGTTGTTTGCCCACTGTTTGATTAGAACGAAGTGTTAGACCCCTAGGAGGTGGGAGACGCCCACAATATTTTACCCTGCACACGGAGCACTGCAGATCACCCCCACCCTGTCTCCACTGTCTCCAAACCATATACAGAGCATCCTTTCTTTATGCATTTTTACATCTTTGATCCATAACAAGGACAGTCTGTGAAGGAAAGGACAACCTTGCTGCTTGTGCATCGCCACTTTCATTTCAGTGATGAAGCAGCTAATTTGTTTGATAAGCCAGAAACCCTTTCCATCTCCCAGACACCAGCGAGAGTGAATGATGAACAGGCAGTGTGAAAGGTCTCAGCTAACCGCACCACTAGGCCCCCATTAAGCCTCGATTGGGGTCTATTGGCGTGATTTCTCTTCCTGTCTGGTGCTTGGCAACACTTTTACTTTCACATTAGACGCGGGTGTCGATGATAGCTGATAACACAATGAGGGAGGACAACAGTGAGCGCATTAACCCTTGCTGGCACTGCTGCACACCTGACAATATTAGCATCCAGAGAGATAACACATACTATTAACCCTTTCACTGACCGTTATATCACAGGCAACACATAGACTGGCTTTAATGTAATTGGCTATACTGAACATTTCATTGGAAGAGTGTTTTGTTTATTGTCTAATACATAAATTACATTGTGGGAGAGATTTTCACTCACGGAAGGCAGTTCTTAGTGTAGCAATCAGCAGCAGCTGGTCCTGGTGCTCATTTTTAGAAACTGTTGCTGCATTGCCATGCATTTTTAATGGATAAGGCCATTGTAGCAGGCTGTGTACTGTATGTGTGTGCATGTAGTGTACAGCATGTGTGTCCTTTGCGAGTGTTCATGGTAGTTTGTACATAACATGTATGATCTGTATGTATGAAGTAGCTTGAGTTCCAGTATGTAGAGAAGAGCCATGTAAGAAGCAGTTTTGTGCAGTTGTTTCTATGTGTGTGTAAGCATATGAGTACATTTGTACATGAGCGTCTGTTTCCATTTGTGTTTGTACATTGTTTTGTTTGCGAACACTGATTTGGACATTGATGTAATGCGACAGCTTTGGTCCTTAGACACACCACCTGAATCATTTTGAGAGACCACTGGGGCTCGGATTCCCAGAGGTCTCTCTATTAATGCTTCAATGGCTTCTGTGCATCTATGCAAAATTAATTTGATGCTCTAAAAAGATTTTCCAGAATAGAACAGGAAACAATATTGTTGTTAAAAATATCTGGAAACATATTTTGTATATACCGCATACCAACAACAAAAGGTTGCAAGAACTTCAGAAACAAGCAGAAACTATGTATTGCAGTTTAAATTAACCCAGTCTAATATAGTATTAGCCAGTTCATATAGTGTTAGCCAGTTCATAGTATGATCTCTTAATCCTCATCGGCAAATAGATTAAACTTGAATGCAGTAATCTTGGATATGCATGCTCTCATTTTGGAATACAGTATGACTAGAGAACCGCAAACACTGTCATATGATTGTTATTTTCCCTACATACGATTGTTGGCTCAGCACTGCGGCTTAAAGAAATGACATGTTTTACTGTAAGGGTTAATAATTTAAGCTCAAGAGCAGCATGTCTTATATAAAAGCATATTAACTATATGATGCAACTCTGCAAAGATTGATGACAAATGAATGCAGAAAATTGTACATAAATTACTTGCATCAGTAAATGCGATACACCGTCTTATGTATCTCAGTTTGGATTTATAGTGGTTGCATAAACTCAATGTGCATTTCAGTTGCATGCTAAAATGAATTTAAACTAAGTAACTGTAATCTATAATTTTTGAAAAAAAAAAAAACTCTTAAAAGGGGGACATCAGAATCTGTTTTATTTTCCTGTTTTGTGGAGAGCTACTGCATAAGTAAAAGATAACTTTTGTGGCTCCAGAGGGAGCTTTATGAGATCTGATAAATTGCCTCGGTTGACGTTACTTGAAGTTTGACTACAAGTTTGACTACAAGTTCTAAAATGATAACAATCATGGGGTGTGGAGCTGCAAAGAAGTGAGTTCACTAGACTTCTGGAAATCGCTCCTTATATATGTTTGATACTAGCAGTTTAAGGCTACATTAGCCACACCTGTAGAATAACACACCTGGTTCTCTGACCAAGTTGTTTGTGGCAAAGTTGCATTGTGGGTTGCATTGTGGGTAATGTAAGCACAAGGTATTGACCAAGGAAGCAGAACGTGTGGAGTAAAAGAGATGATGTCTGGTTCTGCTACACAAATATTGTTTTCTATTTCATCCTTTCTGACCGCCCGCCAGAAGCAGTGCTTAACACTGAATATCATCCGTCACGCACACATGCAGGTCGTTATACCTACAAAGTCACGTGTGCACGTGTGTCCTCGGATCACCCCGGACGGGTATAAGTTCCGGTGTCATTCCCTGAGATCAGTCCTTTTTCATCTTCTCGCTTACACAGGCTAAGCATTAGCTTAAGCTAAATTTGTCTACAATTAAGATTTCTCGAAGCTCGTCACTTGTAGCCTTGTGACCACAGGTCGGAGTTGCGGATCTCTTGCCCTTCAAAGGCTGCAACAAGCTGTCCCTCTTGGGAAGGAACAATGTACAAGCTTCAATTCCGGCATTGGGACCCAGCCATCAGCCAGGTCAAAATTACCATCATCATCGATCCGGCAAAAGCCCTTGCCCTGAGCCAGGAGTTAGCCGTGCTCCTGGCCAAAGGTGCAATCGAGATGGTGGACCCCCTGTCACAGCCCGGGGATTCCACTTAACCTACTTTCTCGTAAAAAGAGAGGCGGCAGACTGTGCCCAGTCCTGGATCTGAGGGAACTCAACAAGTTCATGAAGGTCTTGCCCTTCCACATGTTGAGCACAGCAGACGTTCTTCGTGTTGTTTCCAGAGGAGAGTGGTTCATGTCTGTTTCCATGTTCCCATTGTGCCTCACCACAGACAGTTTCTTAGTTTCGCCATTCAAGGCCATTACTTTCAGTTCAGGGGGCTTCCATTTGGACTCTCCCCACGAGTGTTCACAAGGTGAAGATACTGCTGTACCTGGACAGTTGACTGATTTGTGCGCCATCCTGGCTTCAGGCAGCACAGGACACTGCTCGCCTTCTCTCTTATGTGGCCCGGGTGGGTGTCAAGGTGAACATGGAGAAGAAGGGCTCTCTGAGCATAACCTTCATTGGTGTGGCTCAGGATGCGGACATCCTCCACAGCCTTCCTTTCTTCTGAGCGGGCAGGCGGTTGCCCTACATCCTCTTTCTTTGCCTCTTTGCAAATTGACAGCTGCCTCAGCTGTTGTTCTCTTGGGCTTGCTGTCACTGTGCCCCCTGCAGAGATGGCTGATCAGCCTTCACTTGGACGCCAAGTGGCACAGGCACTAGGCGACAATTGGGGTATCACAGCAGTGCCTAATTGCTCTATCCCCATGAAGGGACAGGGCATATCTTTCAAGGGGTGTTCCCATGGGCTCTGTTCCATTCTGCCGGGAGGTTGTCACAACAGATACCTGCCTCTTAGTGTGGCGTGCAGTGTGGCAGTGGTCTGCTCAGGACCGCATGGAGCATGTCAATGTTCTAGAGCTATGGGCTGTGCAACTACCGCTCAAACACTTCCTGCCATACTTGAGAGGAAAGCATGTGCTTGCCAGTCAGACAACATGTCAACTGTGTTTCACATAAACCATCAGGGGGGCACCAAATCTGCAAAGTTGCTACGGATGTCCTTTGCTTTTCTGACTTGGGCGGCCCCTTGCCTGACCAGCCTACAGGCATTGTATCTACCAGGGGAATGGAACCAAGTTGCAGGTTTCTCTTCCATCACAAGCCTCCACCAGGGGAATGGCGGCTTCATCCAGAGGTGTTGCACAGCATCTGGGGTCTCTTCGGCAGGGCAGAGGTGGATCTCTTTGCCTCGGAGATGTCGACCCACTACCCCCTCTGTTTCTCCTTGTTGGAGAGGACCAGTCCACTGGATCAGGATGCCCTGGCTCACATGTGGCCAGATGGTCTTCTTTATGCCTTTCCATCGTTTCCCCTGATCTTACCAACGCTTCTCAGAGTGCTACAACAGGGCCACAGACTTCTGCTGGTGGCCCCCTTATGACCAACCATCCCTGCTGCACAAACTGCTGCTGGACACCCTGGAGCCTCCCCAACAGGAGGGACCTCCTGTCTCAGCTAGGGGGTCGGATTTGGCATCCTGATCCCAGCTGCATTCCGATTTGGCCGCTGGAGTGTCCGACCCGCTGCTGAGTGGCTGCATAGAGCTAGTCAGAAGGACTATTCTGAATGCCAGAGCGCCATCTTCCCATCTGCAGTACGAGAACAGGTGGAGGTTGTTTTCTGACTGGTGTGCAGTTAAGAACAAAGACCCAGTACAGTGTCCTCTGCTTGCTATACTTGTACTCGTTTCTGCAATCCCTCCTTGACAAGGGTCGGTCTATTTCATGGCAGCATGCTAGGGTCAACAATGACACAGTGGGGAGCCACAGGCTGGTGTCTCTCTTCCTAAAAGGGATGCTGCGGTTGCGTCAGACAAGCTCCCCGAAGGCTACTGCATGGGAACTACCCCTGGTGCTGGACACCCTATGCTTGCCTCCCTTTGAACCCTTGGCAAGGTCAGAGTTGAGGTGGCCGTTTGCCAAAACGGCTTTTCCCTTTGCCATCACTTCGGCAAAGCATGTAGGCGAGCTATAAACTTGTTGGTGAGTGATTTATGTCTGAGGTGCAACTCAGTTGGCTCGGGTGTCCCTTTGTGCCCTGATACAGTGTTTCTCCCAAAGGTGCTGGCACGCTCATATCTTAATCAGCCTGTTGATATAAGTCATCCGGTGTTACGCACATCTAGGATTTATAGACCTGTAGTTACATCCGTAACTTTCTTTCTTTTTCATCCTTACCATCCGAGTTCTTAATCACTCGGAATCTCGTGAACTTGTGAGAAGACTCCGTAGGACTAATCTCATGGATGACACCAGAATTTAGACCGTCATCCGAGGTCACACGTGAATTTGTAGATATAAAGACTCAACCTGCGTGTGCGCAATACGGAATATATTCAGTGTTAAGCACCTGGCGGTCAGCCAGGATTCATAGAACCGTAGTTACATCCATGACTTTCAATTTATCTTTTTAAACTGACCATCGTGAGCCCGACAATATTATTGCAATGCTAAATGAAGTACTCTATTAGTTGTTCTTGTGTTGACTGTACTTTCGGATAGTGTTGCATTATGATGAATGGAATTATCTTTTTTTTTTGTAAATCTCATTTAATACAACAGGTAGTTGGAGAAGCTTTGAATCCCCACTGAAAAAGCTGCTTGTTATTGCAACTATCTTTAATAATTCCATTTATTTTGAAAGCCAACCTTATAAATACATTTGACTTGACTAGTCTTTCCTCTTCACTCTTAGGGCAAATATGGATAATTAAAATAGTTTGTGGTACAACTATTAAGACTGATAAATGCTGCAAATAAATCTGTATACACACAGAGACATACTCAGCCATCATCTGTTGTCCTGGTTTATAAAGAACAGTACCAATGAGATGCCAACACATAGGAGCCACGTTATTGCCAGTCAAGCGTACGCACATCTCACAAACTGGGGTGTAGTCACAATAAATGTTTGTATGTATGCGTGTATTTGTGTGCTGAATATCAGCCGTCACGGTCAGGCGACCTAACAGGCATCCTGGACAGGCGATGGAATGAGAGGCAGGAGGAATAAGAAGAGAGAAAGATCGGACAGAGAGGCTATAGAGATAAAAATGACAGAGATTGTACGAGCAAGGCGACAGAAGGGATTAGTAGCAGAGCGAGGAAGACGCTCTTTCCTTTTCTTGCTCTCACTCCTTCACTCTTTTTTCTTTCCTCCACACACTGTAGGCCCTTTGCCTGAAACACAGTCATGAAACAGAATACATGCTGTCCTGTATGCCCTCCAAACTGCACGACACATGTCTATAAACACACACACATTCACAAGCAGGGACAATCCTCTTGACTTATGTAACTGCCTTTGTTGCACTATGCACTCACTCGAGACGCCTCCCTCTAAAGGCCTGTATATCGTGTGTGATGAGGTTATGTGTGTGTCTGTTTCTTTCCAACCTTCTCGCTTCTTTCTCAACCTGTCTATTATAATCCCTAGCGCTACAGAAATAAAATAACACCAAAACATGCATTGTGGTGTTTGTGCGTGTGTCATAGGCACACATTTTTATATTGCACAGATGGACTAGTGAGTCATCAAAGTGCCGTCGTTTAATTAGGTGCAGGGTGTGTTTGTCTGTGTGAATCTGTGTTCTTTTTATTAATCCTGCCATTCCAATAGTCTCCTTGTCTTCCTTTTTGCAGTCCTGAATTACTTAATCCAGTCTAATTCATCGCCTGCATTAATCCACAGCCCCTCTTTTTCTTTACTGTCTTACCCCTGTCTGTTCCCGTCATACTCCTTTGTATGTGTATGCAGTCATACGTGACCAGTTGAAATTATTTCCATCATTACGACATGCTAGTCTGATCCTTTAAAGACTTGTATGTGCTGTATCTAAGGCAGATGTGCTGTTTCTAATACTAATGCAACCAGGGGTTTCATACAAGCCTCAATTCTGTGGAATCACCCCCCACCCCCCAAAAAAAAGAAAAAAGTGGTGCACTCTTCTGCAATTTTACATATATACTCTAGCTACACTATTTTCTACTGCTGCCACTTTTTTTTTTTTTTTTTTTACAAAAGAGCAAAATCTTGTCATCTTCCCCAAATATTTTATGGGACACAAAGTCACATTAAAAGACTATATCCACAATTAATTTAGAGAATAAAGAAAATAAGACTACTTGGTAAACGTTCTGTGTATGATCCATAAAAAATATAAAATATTTCAAAAATCTCGAGGGGCATGCTCCCCCCAGCTTGATTGGGCATGACAATTCTGAATGGAACAAATAAAAGGATATGTTTTTGGTCGCATTAAAAAGTTGAAAAGGTATTTTCATCCTTTAAAAAGCTTAATATGACTCTCATACACTTATATCCTCCTATCCATTTTAAGCCACTTGTCATGGTCAGAGTCGGGATTTCAATGCATTTACTACTTTTACTAAGTATTTTGGTCAGCTAGTGGTGTGGCCTTAAAAAAATGTAAGTTTTTTTTTTTTACTAGTCACAAAAAGATATGTAGTTTACTATATCACACTTTAAAGAAAAGCAGCAATTCTTCTAAACTGAGAAGCTAAAACAGGGGAAAAAATTTTCTTGATGCTGATTAATATTACGTCTATTGACCAATCGAAAAATCAACTAATCAACAGCTGTACTCAGTAGTTTGAGATCAAATATCAGCTTGCTATCAAATCTGGTATAGATTCTCATCCTCAGACAGTGATTGTTAATCATTTTAGTGACCTTTCGACAACAGACGTGCTTATGGTTATGTTTGTGTAGGGTTCCCACATGTCCTGGAAAACCTGAAAAAACAGCTGACCTATTTTCCATTGATTGAAAACACATAACAAATGTGAGTAAAAGTAAAAATGTCCTTGAAAATGTTGTGTTGTCTTGGAAAATGATTTCAAGATTCTCTTATTTTCCTGTAGCTGAGAATGAACTACTACGCTTTCTATCAGAGCTCCCCAAAACGGATAACATTGCAAGAGCTAAGTTATGTTCAGGATCATGATAACCTTCAAATAGTACTTGATGGACGAAAGTACTTTGAATGGGCTGGTCTTTGTTATGTTCTGGAAAAGCTGTGAACATTCCCCCAAGTCATGTCACATGGTAGCACTTGCAGGTTGGATGACCTTACGTAAGGTTGCTTTCTTCTCAACTTCTTTTAAACGGTTAAATAAGGTTAAATTGGTGAGCATGTTTGGTTTCTTTGACGTGCTTGCTAAAATGTTTTGCCTACGTCTGCTGGTGCATTATTGTAAGATCAATTTGTCATAATTTCTCAGAATGTAAGAAATTATTTCATGAATAAGTCATAGTCTGCACATCTTCCACAGAGAGGAACATATTAGTATATGGTGTGATCCCTGAACGTTATACCAGCTAGATCATCACTGAAAATGTCCTAGAAAATGATCTCTAGAGGAGAGTGGAAACCCTGTTATGCTACATCGGGTGTCTGCATAGATGTTCACACATGTGCAGTTGGTGCCTACAGTCTCAAGTGTTGTACTGCATGCAGAAGTACATTATTTACAGAATTTATGACCATGTCTACAAGAGGTTTGATGAAATATACATCATGCCGACCCTCGCAGCTAGCTAGAGGATGAAAGCATAATTTGAGCTTCATAAAATGTTTACCCCTTAACCTTTCATGTAGTGTCATGCAAATGTTTTATTCCCGTTACTTGCATGGCTCTAAGAACACCACATCATTAGTATGATGTTTGTCCCATCAAAAATATGATGTTTGTTCCATCTTTGATCTTTACGTATATAATTTCATTTATTTAAAAAAATATTTCTTGCACTTTTTTCCCAGGGATTGAGCCTCTTGCTCGATGTCACTTCAGCCGGGCAGATGGTCACTAACACAGGGGTTTCAACCTCTGTCCTGCGGTTGAAGGACATCTTCCCCACTGATTATACCATCCTGCTTTTCTCGGTGTTCGTGTGTGTGTGTGTGTGTGTCAGATATCAGAGTAGAGGGAGAAAATGCAGATGCTTCACAAAGTGCAACACTGCAGCACCTATGTGTGTATTGGCGTGTGGATGCTAGCTCATTGGCAGTCTTGAGTCTAGTGCTGGGTATACTTGTCCTTCTGTCTCGCATTAATCAAAGTACAAAGGACAGCACTCCGATTAATATTTTATATGCTGCATGACACTTTTGACAAGACGCCCCTCTCCGACGTGCTATTGACAAAGTGACAACCACACAATGTACCAACAGTGTGTCTGATTAGTCCTGAAGCAGAGACAACAGAATTCCTGCCAGTAGGGAGTGCTGTAAAGATAACTCAATCCATCAGTTTGAATAAATCTATAGATGGTGGTGTTGTAGTTCTCTACAATTTGACCTCCCTAACTTTACTTGTGTAACATAGTTGGCAGGAATCAGAGTAATCCTGCCCTGACCAACTCTAGAAAGGCAGGGTCTGTCCTGACATCTCTCCTTCGTGCGACATGTCTGTGCGAATTCTTAGTTTCACCGTCCATCTCTTCCACACACACACACACACACACACACACGCACACACATTTCTGAAGTATGAGTATACAGGCAGTCGAGTGTTACTGCACGGCTGGAAATATACTGACTCTTGCTGCGCTGGCAGCTTACAGGTACCTGTCCTTGAAAGTGGGGCCTGGCTCTGCATTGGTTGGCACACTGAAACGCATTAGAGGCCAACGGTGGCTAATCTCCCGTGGTCCTACCTTTTGAAAAGATTTGTTTGATATCAGTGCCAGAGGGTGCATGAGTGTGTGTGCGTTTGTGTCAGGATAGAAAAGGGAGGAGGGAACAAGAGAACGAACACACACACACACACACACACACACACACTAGAGTACACCTGATTACTTTGAGATAGTGTTGGGAATATAGGGAGAATAGCTCCAGGAACCCTGCTTAATGACTGTGTTTGTGAAATGTTTTTAGCTTTGCAAATGATGTAACATTCATTTTAATGCTCCTGTTTGTCACTCTCTAATACTGTGTGGTACAATACAGTATAGTACAATACACCACAGTACAGTACAATACAGTATATTACAGTATATTACAGTGTAGTACCTGGCACAGTTCTAATTACGATTAGATTAGTGTTTGATGAGAAAGCCCCAGATGCATGTAATTGCCTTTTGGTGCTTGTTTTAAAACAAAGAGCCACTATCTTGCAGTGTGAATGTGTTAAAGGTTAATTTGGCATTAAGTTACATTCTAATAAAACATTTCCCTCCCTACCACTTTGAGAGGGTAATACATAAAGCCATCTAAATGCATATGCTGGCTCCCGTTTGCCACATCCATTATTCATAGACAGGAGGAAAACCCAGTCACAGACTTTTAGTCCTACAGTTGCTTGTGTCTTCCTCCCCATCTCTCTTTCTCTGTTTTCTCCCTTCTCTATCTATATAGCCAAACCATGTTTCTCCCTAAATTATTATTCTAAATGTCCACTGGGTTTTGTCTTTGAAACTGTTACTTGCTTCCTCTCCCTTTTTTTCTCTCCATCAACCTTATGGTGTCTTTTGTCTCACTCGTTGATCTTAATTGGGTGGAGTACGCCGTTTATATTTTATATATATTGTACAAGCATTTCATCTGGATCTATCCTTTTAATTGCCTAGTCACTCTCCTAATCCACACTATCCAATAACGAGCATGTATCATTGGTAAACATTCTGTGTACATGGTAAAATTGATCAGATGTCAGGGAGGGGTTTGTATCTGACCCTCTCCCTTGCCCCGCTGGCATTATATACCCCATTGTTTGGACTATCTGATAGTCTGTTTATAGATTGGAAAGCATAAGGCGAGAAAGAGGAATGAGGGAATTACAAGTCTCCCTTTGGAGACCTGGTGGTTCATGTTTCATTTATGTCATAGGTTTCTCTAGTTGCATAATAAATAAGAAGTATATCCATGAATGAAAAGGCTTGCCAATCTAGAAAGCCTTTTATTTTTCAGAGTTAAGATTCTCATTGTTAATTGTTTTATTTATGAGGTACATGGAGTTATTGTTGCAACTAAAGAGGGAGTTGAAACATTAGTACAGTAATATAATCTTAAATTGATAATATATCAAGTGTTTTTCTCCACCGCCCCCAAATTTCCAAAAAACTCAGTCAATGCAGGTTCAACATTAAATATCTTAACACAGGAGATATCTGTCAACACTACAGTAGTTACAGAGCCTTGTTTCATGTCCAAGTTAAGTTGCAACATCAGTGAAGACTCCACACTGAAACGCCTTTTCTTCGATTTTTCAAATCCTATTCTTGGCAGATGACGAACATTGAAAAGAAGAGGAAGACAGAAAGCAGGGGGAAATGGTTCAGGTGGGATTTAATCGGAGTCCAGCAGGTGAACATGTCTCTAGAGGAGACAGATTGGAACAATTGATTCTCCTTTGCAATGTGAAAAATGATGTTTGTTATGGTTTCCAGCACAGTACCAATGTGTTTGATAGTGTTTGTCAACTAGCAAAGTTCTTTCCGCTCCGGCCTATTCCTCACACACAGTGGCACATGCAGGGTTTGTCCATTAGACAGGTTTGGGACGCTTTAGCCATGCCGTGCCGAGCCAAACTGTGACATGTGTATCCACTCCTACGGGCTCACAGTTAGTGATAGCCGCAATGCGCCGCTGTGGTCCTGCTTGGTTGCAGGGCCGACCACTGCTGACCCCGTGACGGTCTCCTCCTCTTAGCTGTGTGTATATTAATACATGTCCATCTTGTGAATCAGGACACAATCAGTCTAACCCAAACATGGTTAGAGTTTCAAAACCTATTGTGGGCTAAACAACAACGCGACTAGCAGATCTGATTTAAAAAAAACAAACACGAAACCTAGCTGCTTGGTGGTACATAGTTTTAAGAGTCAGTGAACGATGTAGCTAAAGCCTAAAACTACAGTTTAGTTAGAAATCACAGGGGGCAGATTTGATGTAGACTGCAGAGTGAGTTGAGAGCCTTTGCTTCTACCACAGGTCACGCTGTAATTGGCCAAGTGGGGCTCAGAGCGCTAGCGTGTGAGCGGCAGATGGAGTCGGTGTCATTCACAGGCCAGGACTTATGTTTAATACATAGTCACCTTGTACTCGTGTGAGATATTCATGTAACGATAAATAAAATACACAAAATTGGTGTGAATGGTACTCACCCAAATCCAAACAAGTAGTTTACTTCAGTTTGGTATCTGACTGGCTCCACCAGTCTTGCTTCCTTGCTACTTCTAAATGCATACAATCTTAATTTTTAAGTCCTCAGAATCAGTTCAGAACAGGCCACGACAACGCTAAAGTCACATTTTATGCAGTAATTGCAGCCACTTGTTACTTGCAGACATTGTTTAGCTCCATCGCCTGTTGGAACATAATCCTTTAACTGGCTTTGCATTGCTATCACAACAGCAGAACTTGTGATTTTTGTTAAGCCGCTGTCTGTCACACTCCGTAAATGAGAATATTAAACAGTGTGACAGTTGCAGTAGAATAGCTACAAATGGGTCTTGTCCAAGATGATCAGGCTTGTGATACTAACTGCATATTCTTGGATTTAAACTTTTCTTCATTCACTTCCTTCTCTTTCCACTGTCGCACTCTCTTTCTCTACCGTCCTCTTGTACCGTTCTATTTCTCCCCTCCCCCCTCCTCCTTTTTCCCCCTTACATTTCTCATTTTCTCTCCTTTGCTATGGATGCTTTTGCTGGAGGGTTTGGCCACAAGCTGTTCTGCTGACTCAACTTTTTTTTATAGTTTTTACCCCTTTACTCCCTCCCGCTTCCCTTCTCACCCTCGCTCCTTCTCCTTCTCCGCTCCCACCCTCCCTTCCTCTTTCCCGCCTTCGATCTCTACAGTACCGCCAGCAAATTTCCAAACCCTTTTCCCCACTTTTATTCTGTTCCTTCTCGCTCTCCCCCTCACTCTGTCTCATCTCTTTTCAGATATTTGCCTTGCGGTGGTCGTACAGTAGCTCCGTGCTGAGTTGTCCTGCTAAAAATAGATGATTCACTGGGTTATTAACACCCTACTACTGGGCAGAAATGGCCACACTCCAAACACCAACAATCTGCATTATCCCGACAGCAAGTGGGAGGGGGGGGGGTTACAATTTTCACTGTGTGTAATCTGCCTCACCTGTGCTGTTTCAGGTCCAGACTAATTCATGGACACTATTTCTTAATTGAGCCGTGATTCTAGTAAAACTGGCCACACAGCCCTTTGTGTTTCAGCATTGTGCTTCACTGCAGTCAGTGAGGAAGACTATAAGAGCTCAAGAGGATGGTGGCTGGTTTGTGTTATATTTTCTCTGCAGTAAACTCATCCAAATCGGTATTCAAGTAAAAGGTTATCTGTGTAATATTCTTATCTTGCACTGTACAGTCTCAAGATCACGCATGCGCCTGTTGCCTTTGACCTGCAAACTCTCAGAACATGTCTCGTTCTTACGTGGAATTGGATTACTGCAAAGTTGAACTGTGCACCCCAGCAAATGGACACTGTCAAGAATGTCATCCAGATGAATCTTAGGGACAGGGACTATAATAGATGTATGTGTGTGTCGTTGTGCTTCCCAAGGTGAGTGTGTGGAAGCTGAGGCAGCGACAAATACTCAGCGGCCCCATCGCAGTTTAATTGTTTGCCTGCATAATAAATCAAATGTGTCAAGGGAGATTATTTATACAAGGACCGTGTTAAACAAATGAATCACCAGTTTGCTCAACTCTAGATTTTTCCTTGGTGTGTGGAGCTGTGCGTCGGGGCCTTAGGGTTGCACTTGTGAGCTATTTGCATGCATTTCCGTAGGATTGCATGACAATACCCTTGTTTCTTTTTTCCATGTCAGGGAGCGTGAATCTTATGTCTTCCTCACGCTGCTCTCTGTCATTGATGGATTGGTGCTACCTAAATGCTCTGCCAGAGGGAGGGGAAACGAAAACAAATTAACACAAATAAGTCTTCGGGGACCTTTAGAGCTGCAATGGGTAAATCTCTAAAAGTCAGAGGGTGAAGACCTGTGTCCAGAGAGCTTTTTAAGCTTGCACTGTGCACCAGCATCTTGGTAGGATGCTACTCATTGTTCCTGCTGTTGCTAAGCGACAGTTAAAAACCAGTTTAAATGACATTTTTGCTCAAGTTACGACTCACATTTCACTGACCGGTGTGCTGCTCAGCTAAAAAAATGCCTTGCCCTTTCTGTCCAGAGCATGTCTTCCATTCCATCGAAACCAAGAAAACCATGTCAGCATTGTAAAGAGAGGTCCCTGGTGGACACAACAAAAAAATTGTTAATCTGATACAGTACATTTCCAAATGCATGCTTTGTGACCAAAGCTTTAAGAAAGTATGGTTGCTGGAATGTGTCAAAACAATAATATATTGACTTACTGGTCCATTAAAAAGCATTTGCAGCATAACTATCCTTATACATTATGCGCTTCAAAAAGCTATTCTAAAAAAAAAAATAAATAAAAAAGATAAAAACATCATAAAATGTGCTAAATCAGGGTGGAACACCAAAAAGGCTGACTTTAGGAAGGTAGAGCAAAGTGGCTGTAATAGCAGAGTGCTGGCGACAGTGCAGGGTTGGATCAAGGCCTGAAGGGATGGAGATGCAGTTCCCTCAGCAGCCTTTAGATTTGATGTAAACAGCCGCAGGCAGCCAGAGGGACGGCAGGAGATGAGTGACATGGAAGCTTTCAAGCATCTTGAGGTCAGGTTTTTGAGCAGAATTATGGATAATTTGTAGGATATCATGTCCAAAGGGGAGAGTAATGTGTGGACAAACAGCTGAGTAGCTGAAGTCCTTTGTGGTTGCGGTCTTTGCACAATTGTTGTTTATGGAGGCTACTGTATTGTGCCGTGTTTTTTTGTAGTGAAGACATTCTTGTTTTGACTTACATTTGTGCATTGCCTCTCTTCTGTTCCTTCTGTTTCCTGCCGCCCAGCTTTTATCGCCTCATTGCTGCCTCTGGGTCGAGTGCAGAGCAGCCTATGCCCCGTGGCCCCGCCTCCCTCTCTGGCAGGGTGATGTATGAGTGGCTAGCTTTGACGTCACTTCAGGCCCAACGTCATAGCAACTCAGTGCTCCCAGGATTGCTCTTTCTAGTGCTTTCTCTCAGTGCCTCTCCCTTAGTCCTTTTCTTCTTTACCCTCCATTAATCACCTCTTTCTTCTTCCTTTCTCTCGTTCTATGTCTCCTCCTCTGTGATATCTCCTCTCTTACTGTTTCCTCTTCCCCGCATCCACAACTTTGTCTTGCCCATCATTTGTCATCGCTCTGGCTCATGTTAAAACGTGCCTCTCATCTTTATCCACCCTCTTCCTTGTCCCATCCTTCTGGAGCTTTCTATTCTCATCTAAAGCTGTATCCTCGCCTTCATTTTTCTATTTATGCCTCTCACAGACATACAAATATACAGAGGCATGATATGTTTGAAGTAAGCAGACAAGCAGCAAGCCAACTCTTCTCTCATGTGAAATACAGGCTCATCCCTATTCAATTACACTTATCAGGATCCACTCTCTTCCTGGATAACGTGGTTTCATAAAACCTGCAGTCTGTTTCCGACTTTACTCAGCCAATTCTCTCTGTGACAACTCTGCTTTGCCAGATGCCCAATGACTCACCTTTATTTGTCAGGAGAGTTGCCTGTGGCTTTGACAAAAATAAATACAAGAGGAGCAATATAAAAGTGAATTATCAGTCAACTTTGACTTCCAGAATAGCTCAGGAAAATTTCATCGGGCTTGACGAGACGTGAAGCTGACCCAATTTCTGCTTTCGCTCTCTGTCTTCCTCTCTTTTCCTGTCTTCTTGTCTCGCTCCCATTGCTGCCTGCGGTCAGTCTGTCCACTTTTAGCCTTGGTGCAGTGTGGAAAATAGAGACCTCGCTTGGTTAAAATGGAATGAGGAATGCTCTTGTCAGCAATTGTGACACATCTCCTACTGAGCCTGTCCCGAGTGGATGGAGTCGAGGCACTTGAGCGTAACTTTGGGTCATGTTTGTTAAAACACTGGAAAAAATTTGACTATGGCAACTAAGATGTCGAGGAACCTTTCCTGTAAAATGACGCGTGTCATTTTACGATTCAGGGAAGGTCAGAAAGGTCTATTTTATTTTGATGGCATTTGCAGTGCTCAGAGGACTTGGAAGGAACTATTTTGTTCAGCAGTTCAATATTACTTGTGAATCACATGACCAGTAATTTTGATCTCATTCACATTTTCCTATCTTTGAACCAAAGCACAATATAACAAAATGACAGGAAATTACTTCCTCTGTACATGAGAATTTTTCCAGATGTACCAACATGTTTCCCCTAAAGAAATAGTGTGTATAAAATGCATTCGAATAATAACATACAGGATAATGCACCGTCCATTTCTTTAATCCTGTGAAAGATGTTTTAAATGTTATTATAGTGTGTCAACAACCAGTGGTGTGAAAACAACCCACAGAAATAGAAATTATGTCATTTCCCACGCTGGGGAAAGGCACACTGCCAGAGGAAACATGTATTTTATAGGAAATGCATTTTGACACAACAGTGGTAAATAGCTACCCAGTGTTGGAGGTTTACAAAAACAAATATAAAAGCTTTCGTGCACTGAGTAAAGATTGAATTACCTTCACATATTGAGAGCAGCAGACAGGGCATTCAAATACATAACGCAGACAGAGTGGTCCTTTTTATGGTCACACTATATCATACATGTTTCATTATTTTTGAGCCAACAGTCAATGATCAGCTCATTATTTTTCATAAACATAAACTAAGTATTAATTCACATTAGTAAATAATTGTAAAATAATTAGTGATATGAGTAACACAAAATATGTACAATGACTATTGTAATTATTTAGAATAATTATTAAAAATATTTATCATTGTAATACTTTTTCTAGATATTCTTGGAAAGTCAGTCTGAATCAATCGATGTTAACTACTTTACTAAGATGTTAACCTTCTTACTGGCTACTAATTTAGTTGTGGACATTTTCGTGGATATTGTCCATAAATAAACATTCAGGAAACATGTTCACGGGACCGATGCATTAATTCAAAAATAGGTTAGGGTAGAACCGGTTAATGAGATATATAAGCCAACAGTGGGTGACGTTAACCTTGTGCCATGAAATCATTTAGGAATATTGGTTTGAGTGATGTTTAATTTAAATGCTTCATGATTGTCATGATTAATTTGCTAAGTCTGTTTCAATTGCTCACATTTTCTTTTTATTGATTCACAAACTTCTCTACCTCAGCCAAGATTCAAGAAAATAATTTGCAGTACGTCAACTCTCTTGAGTTTCCAGGTTATTTTATGCACAAATTGGAAATGCATAAAAACATGTGGGTGTAAACACTCAATCAAATGCCATTCTGTAGAGCATTTAGATATGCTTCACTAAGATACACATGAACTGAAAGTACTAGTCTTAATTCAATGCACGTATATACAGAGAGAAGAATACAGAACATAGAATACTACAACTAACTTGCTTGTGGTGAAATTCAGTCCATGGCCAAATTCTTTGCACATTCTTTGGCACTGAAGCCAAGTCTTCTCCCATTGGATTTGATGTCTTGCTGTGGCCTGCTGCATTTTTATGATAATTATTGTGCCAGCATCCACTTGAAACATGAACAAAATCCATTTTTTTCCTTCTTTGACGATTGGAATTTATTTTGCAGGATGTTTTTATGATCACGTCTGTGTGAACGCGGATGTGCGCTTCATGATAATGTACTTGTGGGATATGGCTGCCTCTCTTCAGAGAGAAGGCGATGTGAGCGGTATAAAAAGAACAACCTCAAACTACATCCTCCCCTCTCTCTTTCTGTGACCCTGAGATATTTGCTTGCCAGGCAACATTAGTAAAGAGTTTGCAATTAAGTCATTTTGAGTGAGATGGACTGTACTGTCGCTGGGCCCAAACCATCCTGACTAACACCGCACGGTGAGAGGTTGTACTCTAGAGGTTGTACTATAGACTAATACAGATGTATCGGACAAATGGGATGCTTTTGAGTTGTGCTATTTAGTGCCTATTAAAACATTTGTCAGGCTTTTTGGAAATATAACCACATGGTGACCCTAAAAGTAACATTACTGCATTGATGACGTCCAAGTTTATTTCAGTCTTTCCACAATTTAGGGAACACTTATTAACTTATTGCAGATCAGTTTATCTACAGTTTATGAAGATGACTAGTCAGCTCCAGTAATTACTTGCATGTACAACCAGTAATTCAATTGACACTTCAAGGTGGTAGAGTACCTCTTATATTTTGGCAAACAGCAATAACACAAGCGCCACTTTCTCTCTCATCACTTTTACCCCTCTGAGCGTGGAAACAATTAAAAGCTAAATAATTAAATCTGTTAGGCATACCATACATCACGATGCTCATTAAATGAGCTGATCTAAGCTAGCTTGCTGTTCCTTACTTGCACATTTTGGCTTGCATGGACATCAGTCTGTGACAGTGTAGCCAGCAGCAATATCCTTGAGCATCGCAGCCATATAGGTCAAGTGGAGAGAGCATTGGGGTGCTCTGTCCTCATCCACTGGCTGTGACAGTGATTCTGTGCGCGCTGATGATCATTTTTGCCTCTCTCTTAAAGTCAGAGAACTTCTCACGTTTTAATTTCCTGCAGTAAACTTTGAATGTTCAGTTCAGCAGTGACCTTATGTCACTCTACATATTTCACTTTGTCTGAGGCACCACTGCTGAGACCTCCCAACAGCATCGCCACGCCTCTTTTTTAGAACTTACTCTAAGGTCTCAGTTTGACTGTTGGTGGAGTTACAATTGTTTTGCATTGCCCTTATTTCTGACTAGATGAACACGGAAATGTATGGGTTTAACAAGTGCTTATGACATTTTTTTGTAACTATTCGAAAGTAAAGTCTAAAATGCCACTTCTGTGACAGTGCACATGTACTCTACTGCACGTTTGCTCAATCCCAAGGATTCAACATCATACTGTGATTGACTAAAAGAAACTCCAAAGACTGCCAACCAATTATTCCTATAGATCCCATGCAGTGTTTGTTGAGTGAAAAGTTACACTCAATTAATTTTGGGAGATTTAAAGTGGAGTGAGACTAAATTAAAGGTCTTGAGGGTTTATAGACAGGTGTCTGGTGAACGTAAGTTTTATGTCAGATTTCATAGAGGGGAAGATTGTGATCATCATTGACGTGGTGGCGCCCTCCAGGTGTAATAGTTTAGGTCTGCTCAATGTCTCTGTGGGCTGACTGGCTGAAATCCAAAGAAGCTGGTAGATTTCTGCTGGACAGGGACTCGGGGCATCACTGACTCAGCGCTGTAGTTCTTTAATTGCCTATCCGGGATGGGGAGGTCAAAGCTTAATCCACCTGAGGAGCTGAGGGGCAGCTTTCCACGCAGCACAGAGGCTACAGAATCACGCGGATACCTTACGGTTGAATATAGATATAAATGAAATAGTAGCCAATGATATATTGGACCAAATGATGCAAAATGTTAAGATGAAAGGATGAATATATGTACATGGCTTTATTCATTGGTATGGTCACAACCCACTTCAGGAATGATCATATGCATTACAGCTAAATAAATTACACTGGTGCCTGTCTGGGAGCTGTAGACGCAGTTTGCACTGTGGGAAAGGAGGACTTGATTATTGGTGTTTGAATTATATTTTGAGGGCTCTGCTTGTTCTCTTGTTGCTATTGCTACCATTATCATGACCAACCATGTTGTAGGAGCCATTGGTTATGTCTGTGTATTATATGTGTGTGTGGAGCCTATCTCAGGTTGACCACGGGTGGCAGTGTGTATTAGTGTGGGAGGTATTTTATATATGGGGCACAGGTGCAACTGACAGAGGTAATGATGCATGGGTGACGGGGAGATTGCACGGTTTTTACCGGAAAACAAAACACACCAGAGGGAAACCAATAGATATCAAGCAAATGGTCAGTTGTGAACTATAATTAAACGGGAACCTCACCCAAAAATACGAACGGCCTGGAATCTCTTTTGTAACAGCGAGTAAAGAACAGGATCTTCTCCCGCACCCAGCCGAGTGGCTCGTCACGGAAATCAGTCACTATACATGTGATGCAGTTTTTTTTCTGATTAACTGTAAAACAAAGGAATGTCTCTTTCCCCCAGTCTTTCTTTGTCATTCTCACTGTTTTCTATGTGAATGCATGAAAGATACTCTTTCCATTCCATAAACCGCTTATCCTATTTAGGGCCGCGGGGGCGCTGGAGCCGATCCCAGCTGACATTGGGCGAAGGCAGGGTTCACCCTAGACAGGTTCATCAGTTTATCACAGGGCACATATAGAGACAGACAACCAGTCACGCTCACATTCACACCTACGGGCAATTTTAGAGTCTACAATTAACTTAAGCTGCATGTCTTTGGACTGTGGGAGGAAGCCGGAGAACCCGGAGGGAACCCATGCTGCCACGGGGAGAACGTGCAAACTCCACACATAAGGACCGCCCGGGATCGGGGATCAAACCCGGGGCCCCTCTTGCTGTGAGGTGCAGCCCCTAAAGATACTCTCATAACATTTACATTTAATCTGTCTTCATAATTTACTGCACGGTTCAAACTGTGTTTTGCTTGGATACCTCTGCAGGCAATTTACAGTCGCTGGTCATATGCGTAGACATACAACCTACCACCCCCCCACGCCCACCTTTACACACCACACACACACACACACACACACACACACACTAACTAATGATGAGCAATAGCGTCATCCCGAGGGTGCTACACCTCTGTGTGCCCCCTGTGTGAAAAATTGCCACCCCCCACCTTAGTCCTGAGAGTCGTGGGAAGAATGAATGGGTATAATCAGTAAGCTCACCCATTCACTCTCCTCAGGAAGAGCAGCCAGTTATTCTCTGTCAGTCCCTTCTCTCTTCCCTCATCTCTCTTTTTCTCCATCCTCCCTCCCCTCTGTGCATGTTTTCTCTCTACTCTGCATCTTTTATCAGAGTTGCCGATCTCTGTATAACTGTATTCCCTCTCTCTCTCTCTCTCTCTCTCTCTCTCTCCCTCCTTCCCTGCGATTATTTTCTCATCTGCTCACATAATATCCACCTCTTCTCTGCTGATTCATTTATATATATTTGAATATCTGAATTCTCCCCCCACCTTCCATTTGCTCCCCCTCAATCCTGGTACAGCTTTCTTCACTCGCTGCAGCACTGCCAATGTTCTTCTGTTTTGTTTTGTTTTGACTTTATCTGTATTCCACCCAAGCGCTCTCTTCTGTTTAACATACAACTGTTACTGCAATCATCTACCTGAATAATAGTGGTAGGTGCTCTTAAGTGCCTTTTAATATATGGACATATGCTCTTAAAATAAAAAGTGTGTTGGTAAAACAAAGCCCTATGCTGTACAATTACCGGGTGTGGAATAGTTACCATCATTTCAAGAAAGGAATGTGATTCAAAGGCATGCGGGGAGTCGGAAAGGGTGAAGTCCTGTAGGTGATGAATCTGTTCAAGCTGTGTTGGTAGACCATACAAATTCACTGTGAATATTCCACTTTCCTTCCTAGCAAGTAACCTGGTAACAGGTGTCATGACCTTTGAATCAGGTGTAGCAAACAGAGCAAATGACCTTCAGAAAACCACCTTATGAATATTCAGTGCATACCGGGCTGCCATAAAGAAACAAAGACAAGCGCTTTAGTGTTGCATATGATACCGTACGTTCCTTGACAGAGAACCTTTCAGGTTTGGTCGTCCAGGCGTGGAGTGTTACTGTCAGCATGAGAGTGGAGCGGCCGTCATCCAGCTACAGTTTCTCATCAATGAGGTAGGTCACAAAAAACACGAGTGAGACATTGGAGTCAGACAAATGTTTATTCCTCCAGTGAGGCATCTGTACTCCCCTGTAAGACCAGCGCTGTCTTACAAAGTCAAAGACAGGTAACTCTGTGGGTAAAGTCCACTGTGCTCTATGTCTTTTAATAATACTTATGGGCAGATTCATATATGCTCATCCTCAGTTATCGCATTTCCCCCCTTAAAATGTTCTAAAAGTAGTCTCTACTGTGTGCTGTTGGAGGTAAGGATGGATGATGATTGTACTGGTGGTGTGAAAGTAACTCGCCTTCCTCCCTAATGTCCTTCCATGTTTTTGGGCAGTGAGAAGTTCTCTTCCTTATGGTATGTGACTATACCAAGAGTAGGATTACACATTTGAACAAAGGGTAATAATGGCACACAGGTCACACTCTTCTGGCTGTTTGTGATGCTTTGAGGACTTTGGCATATTATATAAATATGTCTATACCTTGAATTAATAAATTGGTGGAAAAAAGAAGGGTACTGAATACTCTCACCAGACTCTTACCAAGTAATATTCTAATAAACTAATCTTATATTTTCATGCAGTGTGCAGGCTCTTTTGGTTCTTATTGATCCAATGCACTTGTCAATAACACTGTTTGTTGTTATTGACAACTCTATGGAAATCGTCAGTTGATTCTCACCAGAGATTCTTAAACAGCTGACATGCTGGGATTTTTTTTTTTTTAAGTATTGAATACCTATAGCTTCCTGATTCGTGTGGCAAGTTTGAATTACTTCATCTTATTGCGAAATGAAGTATTTCATGCTTAGTTTTGTGTGTGTGTGTCTGTGTGTGTGTGTGTGTGTGTGTGTGTCAGCGTCTGTGTGACTGTGTGACAATTTCAACCAACCCTGAGAGAGATGGAGATGATTTTTAGTGCCTCCTACACACGCACATACATTTATATACATCTTATGAATCATTGCTGTTACCTGGGAGAAAGATGTCTGATTTAAAATCTGTTTCCAGGGAATGCAGCGTGACTCATGCATGTCAGGCCAACAGAGAGCAGTCTGTAAATGTGTTCATGGACATTTCTGTCATTATAGCCTACATGTATTTCAGTGATGGCACCTGTGATGTCTTTGAATAAACAATGAAATGACCCTTTTGTTGCGACAGGGAGCGCTGGTGAGTGCTCTGGCTGACGACAGTGTTCACCTGTGGAACCTGAGGCAGAAGAGACCCGCCATCCTCCACTCCCTCAAGTTCAGCAAAGAGAGGTAAGAGGGTGCACGCGAAACTGCAAATGACGAGAAAGACCTTCTGCTAATTCGATGTGTCCGTCTTGCTACCACTCTCTTTTTCTCCTCAATTACGCCCTCACACTCGCTCTGGTGCAACATGAACTGTGTCTTTCTGAGCAGGGGCCTGTGTCACAGTTTGCTGCCCGTGCGAACCGTTAGTTCTCACTGACTGTCATGCTGTATGCAAACAGACGGCATTTAATTTGGCAAATGTGTCTTTGCGCTTGCTAAGCTGTGCATAGGGCAAAGGAGGTGACATAGAGGCTCTCTCTGTGGGTCTCTAACTGAACACTCATTATTTGGTTCACTTACTCTGCCTTTGAAGGCTTTCCCATCACTGGGACACACGTGTGAACCTACCCAAACACCTGAAAATTTACACCGGCAGGTTTTAACACACGCACACACACACACACACACACACACACACACACACACACACACACACACACACACACACACACAAACAGACTATAAACGTAAACACACACAAGTAATTGATATACACAGCGTCACACGCACTTTAAGATGGTGGATGGCGTGTGAAATTAAAACTTCTGAGATTCAGATTTATGTGATAATCATTATGAGAAATTCAGTTATCAGACAAATACCATCTAACCATGTGACCATATAATGATTTAAGTCCAGGAACCTTTGGTGCATGTCGTCCCCTCTCTCGCTACCCCTTTATTTACTGTCACCCTTCTACTATCCACTTTCAAGGAAAGTGGTATTACATGTGATTATACAGTTGGCATTCAGGACCATTTTCAAAACTGTCCTTGGTGCTTAATTAAGGACAATCCAATATCCAAGAACTGATATTTGACTGACAAGCAAAAATATCATTGCATAAAAAAAATCTAATTTACTATTTGCAAATGTCTAAGCTCCGAGATACAAGACGAGTGAAGTGCAAAATCACTTCACCTCAAGGTAGTTGCTGTCCACTGTCTTCTCCAATCACAGATTCAGCGATAAACCATCAGAGCCAATCATCTTATTGGCCAGTGAACTGTCACAGTTAAAAGTGGTGAATGGGTTAAACGTCAGAGCCAATGATCTGAAACAGCGCTGACGTGATGGACAGGTGGCCGGAAGCGTCTTTTAGGGCCGGTTGTGTTCTTGCGTAGGCGCTTGACCGCCTCTGACATTTAGTAAGCACCGCCGTCCAACGCACCGACCTCGAGAGATACGGCAGCAGAAAGGAGCGAAGTCGCTTCACCTCAAGAGAAGTCAATTGGAAGAAGAAGCTGCAAAGTCACATGAGGCATTTGGAATGGGAAGAGAAAGTTAAGCTGAAGCAGTGGGCAGAAATGAAAGAAGAGGCTTAAGAGGAAGAGTAGTAGAATTTGGCAAAGGGAGAGTAACGGAATTGTAAGAAAGAAGAAAAGAAGAGGAACAGGTAATACAAGCAGCAGGAGGTCTTGAGAGGGACCAGACGTCCCTAGTAATTGCATCATCTGATGCGCATCAGTTGACTCCTATAGCACATACACCATATAGACACTGATCCAGGACGTGGATGCTGCTTGGATGTAGTCGCAAAATGCTGCTGGGAAATAGAATATTTGCATATGCTGACATGTTGTCGGGCTCCAAGACGCAGCAGTGTGCTGTGTGGGCTTTGTGGGCTTACACACAAAATAATGGGCAAGGTTGCAATGATGAATGTCATACATCGTTGTATGTGTTGCCCTTTAGCCCTGCTACATATACTGGCAACTTGTCAAGGGCATTCATGTGTCTTTTGGCACTGCACACTGGCAGGTATTCATAGTGAATTGAAGTGTATCTCACCCGTACATTGGTATCATATTGTATACAGTGTCCATTTTCTCTCTCTGTGAACTGATACACAACTCTGCAGTCCTCCATTATAATAATTGCTCCCCTAAGGAGCAGCCTCCAAAGTTATTGGGACCATCAGGGTTTAGTTGAGTCTATCTTATTTCAACTTTTCTATCACAGTTTAGCCGATTGTCTTGCACTCTGAGAAGCTTTTAAGATCTCTTCCGGCTCTAAAGGCTATAAATATCTCTCTGCTTTGTATATTTTTATAAAAAGGCTGCACACCGTGGTTGCTTTGTAATATAGTTGTCAAAAGAAATAGCATCAGGTTACATCCTAATAACAACAATGTATATTAGAAGATCACAGTTTGAAGTGTCATCAGAAGGTAAGAATGGCTGTTGAAGTATGTCGCAGTGTAATTGGTTTATAAGACAGACAGGTTGCAGGATTGAATTGGACAGATCTGTGAAACTTATAAAAGTCGTAGTCACCCACTGCCCACCCACTCTATCCCATCTCCTGCTTTTTACCTTTGCTCCTTTGTTTTTCTTCTCTTTGTTCAAAGCTTGACTTTACTTTGTCAGGGTGTGGAGGACAGTCACAAAAGGACAGTCACCCAACCATAACTGCCACGACAGCCTCCTAGTAGAGTGCAACAGAAAAAAAAGGAACAAAAGCCAAATAAAAGACTCATGTTTAAACTTCCCCACATCATTTTAGGTACATCATTACCATCGTCCCAAAAATATATCAATTCTAATTTTAATTAAAATAATTTTGAGAAATGTACAATTTATTTCTGTGAGTTGAGAAGATTGATACCGTCTTTTCTTTTAAATATTGTTTTTGGTAATTTTTGTCTTTATTTGAGAGTGGAAGATACCAGAAGTGAGGAGAGAGAAGGGTATAACATGCAACAAAGATCTCAAGGGTGGTATGTAGCCCAGAAAATTGTGGAAACCACTCTGCTACAATAGTCATTTTCATGTCTGCATTGACTATGGTGAGCCTTGAGTTGATTAGCTTAGCTTAGTATAACGACTGGAATCGGGGGTGTTGAAGGAAAATATTTTATGTTTATGCTTAATAAATGTCTCACGCTTAGGATAACTATGAAGCCGCATTAACACATATATTAGGTTTATTAAGAGCACAATATTCATAGTTTTATGTATCTGTTAATCACTGACATAGTATTATAAGTTACATACATGAACCAGATCTGTAAGCGACCCACATAGAGAACAGTGTTTAATTAGTCTGAGGAGATAAGCGTAGTAGGGGAGGGCACAGTTGAGACACAGGGAACTGCGGGTAAGAGAAGCATGCAAATGGCTCTCTGACACAAGGCTCAGCAGTAGATAAAGTCACGTTGGCCTTGCACATTCTGGCGTGGGCCGGTAGAGATGGCGCCTTGGCCCTCAGCTGGTGGTTAAGCGATTCAGACCCAAAGGGCTAGGGAAGGACTAGATATTATGACTAGTAGCGGTTGAAGGTTATGACGAGGGAAAATAAACATGAGGCAGACAGTGAAATAATCAGTTTCGGTATTGCGATGGCGTCAACTGGTTAAAATGGCATGCGTGAGACATTAGGTCACCTAATACGAGGTAAAAATGGCCGCAGGGGGCGGGGTTAATGGGTGGGACCGGGGGCTGAACCTGAATCAGAATGTGTCATTATAAAAACTATGTCAATCTGAATGTTCGTGGGTTGTATTTCCGGACAGCAACTCGGTTTATTTGTAATCTGTGCATTGCAAATAAATCTACTTGAATTGAACTTTGATCCAATCTCTCTGGTATTCTGTGGGTGGTCAATTACTGAGGTCCCGTAAGTGAGTTCCTGTGGCGCCTCACTAGCAGTCAGATAGGAAATAGTTGTAAAGCTTATACAGAATTAGGTTTTAAGGAAGTTAGCCTTCAACGGGCAGAATACGCAATAAACGGAAGAAATTCAGCCACAACAGGGGGAAACAGCCAGCCTGGCTCCCTCCAATGTTAAAAGAAATAAGGCTACCAACATCATTGTTTAAATCCGTACACAAACAAAAATGTAAACACAACAATTTGTGGTTTTAGAGGGAATTACTTAGCATAGCAAATAACAATGTATCCATCCACCCAGCATGTCTGTGCGGCTAGTTCTAGCTAGTTAGTGGTTAATCTCCCAGTGACAACAAAACTCTGAGAAGTAACTGTGGAAATGTCAGCAAAACCACAAATTGTTGTTTTGAACAAAATACAATGTGTTAGTCTGTGAGCTTTAGTGGGTTGTCTTATTTAACTTTGGAGAGAGACCGGCTAGCGGTTTTCCCCTGCTAAGCTAGGCTAATAGCCTCCTGACTCCAGGTCCATACTTGATGCACAGATATAAGACTAGTATCAATTTTCTCACCTTACTCGCAGCAAGAAAGTGAATGATACCCTTTTCCACCAAATAGTGTATATATGTTTTAAAACACAGAAAAACCCACCTAAAATAAGCAATTGACTCCTTTCCCATTGCTAATATGCTGTGTCATGGCACTGGCCTTCTTTTTCTAAACTTTTTTGACACATTTATATTCTATACATCCCAAATTCACCTTTTGAAGTCTCTAGGTTCCCTGTCTTCTGAGGGCCCATTCCAATACTCAGAAAAAAATCCTTCTCTCCCACCTTCCTTCCTTTTTCTTGCCTTCCTTCCCCTGATCAGTATTCGAGTTGATGGGTAAAAGCAGTGTTGCAGAAAGCCCTCCAGCGTTAGCATCCATTCACATCAGATCACAGGCACTAGGAGAGAGGAGAGAAGGGAGGAGAGGAGGAGTTGAGACAGACTGGGCCTCAGCCAGAGAGCAGTGAGTCAGTCTGTGAGTAGGAGTGTGGGGATGGAGGGAGCGCAAAAGAAATCCTGCCGAGTCATTCTGGCGTAGGATGCTCTCGTCACCTCCTGGCCTCACAGGAATGCACTGCAGATATGGAAGCTATCGTCAATGCAGGCTGGTATGATGGGAGATGATGAGAGGGGGTAGCCAGGGTCCCCACACAGACAGACAGACAGACAGACAGACAGACAGACACACACACACACACACACACACATACACACACACACACACACCGGTACACAGACAATATAAATAAGACCTACTGTTACTTGCTCTTTTGTATTTTAGATTATTTTATTTCAGAACAGTAACTAATTGTATTCTTGATACATTTGATTCTAGCAGCTTGAATTTTGGCTTTTCGAAGCTCATTTGAGTCACTTAATATCGGAATTTTAAATAGCCTGAATCTAAGGTACCAGCTTAAAATATCTACTCCGTAGTTTGACGACAAAGCTAGTGCATCAATTACATTAATTTAAATACTTGAAAATGTTTTATTAATTCATCAGATTAGACTTACTTTAACAGTATTAGACTGATTCAGTTTGCCACAAGGGAGAACCTTTTCTTCCTTTCTCCCTTTTTTCTCCAACATAACCTTCTAAATGGTATGTGTGTGTGTGGGTGGGTGGGTATGTGTATGCAGTGTGTGTGGGTGGGTATGTGTATGCAGTTTGTTATCAGATTAGATACTTCTTAATTGAGACCCTTTTTGTAGATTGGGGTCTCTGGACTCTCATCAGATTAGAACAAACCTGGTCTGGAGCTTTGCCAAATGGATACTGTATGTCTATTTGATTTGTGTTCTCTTAGTTAAACAGTGATGGTGAATTTCTCCCAACATCTTCAGACTATTCAACACGTATTCAACTTTTTACTGCTGTTGTTTTCTGCATTGTCATTGTCAGAATCACCAATTCCAAGCAGAAAGGAATATCCATAATCATAATTACTCTAAAATTATTTTGTGCACTGACAAGAATATTGGCTAGATGAAATAAGATTAGAAGATTAACAGATACATATTTGATTACAATGACAAGTATTTTATTTTGATACATTATTTTTCTATCAGCCTCGTCCCCTGCCATTATTGTGCATGATTCTTTAATAGATATGTTTGAATACATTACATTTTTGCACAATATTTAAACTCATTAAGTGTTCTATTAGGAGTCTTGTTACTGCTTTGCTGCAGCAATGGCATACTCATTACTGGAACTAAATCATAGTGTGTCCAGCACATTATTGTCTAGTCAGCCATTCAGCAGTTTGTGGTCAGTGCTTTGCTCAAGGGCAGTTTAATAAAAATTGTTCCGAAAAAACCCCCAAACTAAATCAAGTCAGTTTCGATGAAAGTATTTAAGCGGATTGGACGGTGACTTTCTAATGACGGGCAGGCACAGATTACTCCACTTGCAATAGTCCTCTTTGATAGGAACTTCACATAAAAACCAAGCATTACAAATGATGACAAAGTATCCCCCTCTCATTTGCAGTGACCCATGCTCTCATACGTCTAGCCCACAGTGCAGTTAACCTCAGAGTTGTGTGTGGCAGGCGTCTGTCATTTCTGAGGCAATGTGTTTGGCCCTGAGCCTGCGAGCTGGCAGCTGCCTTTGTGTGTCGTGACCACTTGAAGCAGGACTCTCGTGCGTGCACAACAAGTGTGAACACAATGACACGCACATAAGCACACTTGCACACTTGCACATTTGCACATTTGCACAAACAATTGGTTGCACACAAAGAAATGGCAACACACACACACACACACACACACACTGCTAAATTGCGAGCAAATTTGTATAATTATGCTTCTTGCCACTGCCTCTTAGTCAGCCCTCTAATAGTGGCTCTAAGAACACTTAATCAGCTAGCTTGTATGTGTGCACATACACAGATCAAGCATATTTATATACAACCATAGACTGCATATAAGAAGTGGATGTAGTTATGGTGATGTCACCCATTGGATCTGCATCTTGTATTATGCCCGTCGCCATGTGGTTTTTTCTCAACCAATGAACGTAATTTAGCATATTTGGAATTCGGAGGAGTGATGTAGAGACACCGTATACGACTCTGGTAGCGTCAGCGACCTGTCAATCACAGTAAGCCTGCCCTAAAGCGTACTTTGTTGAATGATATTTTACTCTAAAAGGAACCATATACTAAATGAACATCATGCTGTATTATAGAAGACTTGAAACTAGCGATTGAGACCCTAAACTCATGTTTACAATGTTTACTGAGAGAATGAATCAGGTGAGAAGTCGAGTCATTTTCTCATAGACGTTCATACAATCAGACTTCTTTTTGCAACTGGAGGAGTTGCCCCCTGCTGGTCAGTAGAGAGAATGCATGTTTTAAGACACTTCCGCATTGGCTTCACACGGCAGAACCGAAGGCCTGTATACAACATACATTACAGTACATATGTAATTCCGTGAGTTCATATCGGTTTCAGAGTGCACATGCAAACGTACACAAACACAAGCATGTACAGGCATCAGAAAAGAGAGATAAATGCACACAGTGCTTGTAACCCCGAAAACCAACACATGCACTCACTCAAGCCCTCATATGCATAGATGAGGCACATCTGTTTGTGCAGATGGAAAAAGAAATTAAATCTAGCAGACAGTCCGCCACAAGTTGTCATGAAAAGTCATGTAGCTCTTAGTCATCTCCTCTGTAGTGAGTCTGTAGAGTGTGTGCGTCTCACTGATCAACTGTTAATGGTACAGTAGTAAGTCATCTCGTGCTCTTGCAACCCTAAACTTTATGTTCATGAACAACTAATTTGCAAAACTACAAATTACTTTTCCTCCAATATGTTTTTTGCAAAGCACATTGGTGATGTATGACTAGGAGAACGGATTGCAAGATAGTGATGCTGCTCTGTGTCAACTTGCCACATCAGATGAGCATGTGCAACTCTTACAGTATTACTGTCATATTTGATTAAGCCAAACCATATTCCTGTTTGTAAATGCTGTATGTAAATGTAGGTTAGTGTGTTTGAGTGTGTATTTGAGTGTTGAGTCTCTGTGTACATTTTTGACTGTGTGGATGAGATTTATGTCAAGTAGACCAATTCCTCCCCCAAAATGAATATATTCATGTTTTGGAGCAGAGCATTGGGGCAGAGGTGTGTGTGTGTGTGTGTGTGTGTGTGTGTGTGTGTGTGTGTGTGTGTGTGTGGGTGTGGGTGGGTGGGTGGGTGGGTGGGTGGGTGTGTAGGTGTGTAGGAGCTGCTACTCTCAATACAGCCCTGGAGAGAGAGAGAGACATACTGCGCATTAAAAAACACAGACACTCAAAGTCACTGCAAGGACATGTTTACACAAATCTATGTGTTGCTGTGCTATTGAGTGTATGTATATTTATACAGTATAATGCAAGGTTTACGTTTAACCCTTTCTACTACAAAATACATGCATACTGTATACTTTTAGCATCCTTTGCCAGATATGTTCAGGAGGAAACATAATTGCTTGCAGCATTTTTCAAGTTTAGGAAGTGTCACTTTCTTACACTTTGCAGGTAGAAATCACATGACTTCCATACCAGAGACTCAGTGACCAGAGTTTGAGTCCAGCATCTAATATTTTGTTAGTTTTAGGCGACTAAAATGTGGTTAATGTCAGGGGAAGAAGACTCTTTCCCTATTAACCAGGTGCTTTTACTTGCCCTTAACCATAAACATGTTAATCATGCTATAGCTGTTCAGAGTGGATATTGGAGTGAAAACAAATAAAATGTGTTGATTATGAATGTTTTTGCATATTCATTCAATTAAAATGTGTCCTCAATATGTTATTGTTTATGTTGATAACAATAATATTTATTTCTTATTATATATAGCTTGGAGACATGGTTGTAATGTTATATAGTTTGAAAAGAGTAATTGAAGCATGGAGAAAGGGGTTATTTTGATCTCTCCCTGAATACTGCACAGGGCCTGGTCTTGAGTTTAATGCCAGTTATATTAATTCATCTCTGACAAGATCCCATCTCATTGGATTATAAAAAGAAAACACACAATTTTATTTTTTTGACATACTGTATCTAAGGCGTCTTTGACAGCCGTATTACATTTGGATATTCAACTTGTTGTGCAGAGTGATTCCATTATGGCTAAATATGAGCCAATCTGTCATAAACTTAGAGGAAATACTCCAGTGTGTCCTTTCTGTTGGAAGTAATGGATAGAGAAGAAAGTGCTGTCAAAAGAGATGGATACAACTTCATTTGTGCACCAGCTGATGAGCCAGGGGCGTTGTCTTATAGATACAGGCCTCTGAAGTCCACAGGTGTAGCTCAAAGCACCGGGCAGGATAAAAAGGATCACTGGAGGAGCTTGGCAACCTTGAAATATTAGCAAGGCGGATTACCAAGGTTGTACATTATTATTCCTCAGACGGATTGAGGGTTGAATTGAAGGATGGATGAAAGAGCAAAATGATGAAAAAGGGATGAGAAGATGAATGGATAGCCACAGCTAAGGAGGGAAGGGTTTCTAACCTCTCATTAAACTTAAGTCTGATGGATGGATGAAAAGAGGAGATGGGGGAAGTGAAGACGAAAACAGGAGACTTCTAGGTGTCTCTTTGCCCTCATGTACCCTGTAGGTCTGGATAGAAGGTGGCTGATTGAATGACTCAAAGATCTCTTTGGTTTGCCACTCGCATGTCGACTGCTTCGACCTGATTGAATGGTAAATAATCCTCCCACAGTTTTGCATAATTTTGTCTCCCGTTACAATAGGACGTTGAGTGATTTTCAAGAAGCTTCTGTCTCCCGGCTGTCTGTGTCTTTCTCTCTGATTCGACCTGGTCCAAACCTTCCTCTTCATTCTCTGCTACTCTTTTAACTCGTGTCTCCTTCTCTTCACAGAATAACTTTCTGCCACCTGCCCTTCCAGAGTAAATGGTTGTACATCGGCACAGAACGAGGGAACATCCACCTCGTCAACGTGGAGTCCTTTATGCTCTCAGGCTACGTCATCATGTGGAACAAAGCCATTGAACTGTGAGTGTAACTGCCCACGTGTCACCCTCTGATGTTGCCTCCCACTCTTAATGCCCTGAATGTTCCTGGCTTTTGCTGTCTTCTTTTTCCTCTTCTTCAAATGCTGCAAAACTTACTCACGCTGCTGTGCAGGTTCTTGTGCGGTATGGAGGGGGTTCTCGTCCACGGTGAATCCCTGATACGCAGATCAATATTTCAACTCTGTAGGAATCAAACTCATATCACTAGCACTGCGACATTGATCCCAGGGTCTATTGACTCACCTTGCAGCACTTAAGTGAGGCAAGGGATGCGGTGTAATCAGCATTTTACCTTTCAAAAAGGTTATTGTAGCTTAAATATAATGAGATAAGAAAGAATCATTAGTCAGTCTATCACCTCCAGGCACAGTATCAGACTCCAGGTAGTGAGCGACCTGTCTCTTTGCTGTTTCAATGGATCCGTCAGTTTGACAGGCTCCATTTTGGTTCCCTGCTGTAGAGACTTAAATTATTCACTGGAGCGTTTTGCTTCACGCTTTCCCCCCTCGTCCCCTTCTGTGCATGTGCATGTGTGTGAGTGGGAGGAGAGAGGGAAAAGATGGAGGAAGGAAGGAAGGAGGGGGTGGAACAGGTGTCTGCCGAGATCAGTGTATGGTACACACAGACGTCTCGTCTCGTCGACAGGGCTGCAGGGAAGTAAAGGCGAGAGTGAGTGGTGGGGGAGAGTTGGGGGGGATGGGGGGGGGGGGGGCACGACAGAGAGGAGACGGGATTGGAATGGATGAGACAGGGCTTTTGCCTGGGGTAAAGGACATGCAGAGGAGGAAGGTGATGGAGGAGAAGAATGGAGTGGTGACAGAGGGATAAATGCAGGTAACAGAGGGCAGAAGAGGAGTTGTGCAGATAAGTGAGGATAACGAGGTGGAAGGAAAAGGTTTTCAATTAAAGAAAAAAAAGGCAGAAGAGGAAGGCAACGAGGGATATTGATGAGAAAGACGATATGATAGAGCGGTAGATACAGGAGTTCTTCTTGACTAAAGGATAAGCAAAAACTTATTCTTTTCTTCGCTATATTGTATTCTCCTTGTTTTTCATTTCACCTTATTTCACTGAGATGTCAGTGTTTTTTTCCCCCCCGACCATCCTCATAGTATTTCAAAATACCTCCTCCATTCCAAAGCTGTTCCTGATGTCATGAAAATGTTCTCTGTATGAAAAGTAAAAGTTAATACATCTCTGGAATGTAAGAAATATTTGCTTGATTGTAAAAAAAAAAAGAAAAAAAAGAAAAAAGAATTATGAGAATATCTTCTGAATGTACAGGGAGCGAATAATAATTACATCAACATACAATTATTGAAATATTAGACTGTCTTTTATGAAGTGCTTTTAGCATCTCATTCACCTGTTCTCACATACATTTGGCAAGGAACCGTGCAAGGGACTGGCCATATCCGGTAATTTGAGGTTATGAATGGAGTAAGCCGGGTATCAAACCCTAAACACTGCACTTAGACGATGACCGGTTCAACCTGCCAAACCTCAGCCGGCACAACAAAGTGTAAATTGAAAACATCCCAAAGGAAAATTTGTTCCCACCATATACCTTCATGGGGCTTTATATGCTAAAATTATAAAGTGGACACAAAAGTGAAAAAAAAGCCTGCTTAAATGTAGGGTTAAGTCAATATCCTGACCCTGCAAATATACAAATGTGGAATCAAGTGATATTTTCATTAATATTCAGAAAATCCCAAAGTATGTTTTAGCATCTATTTTCTGGTTTAATGACAAATCCTTTTTCACCACATCAACCATAACCTCTCGCTTGACTTAGCTAAAAGGGAGATTAGTCCTTTCCATAACACTGGCGTTTGTATTAGAATTAGAAATTGAACCGTATGCCACTTTTACATAAAACAAAAGGTCCCACAGCCTGTAAGTGGACATTTAAAATGGCCTCAATATCCCCTTCTCCACATCACAAATTTCAGAAGCTGTAAACATTATAGCACATTTACCATATGTCCAGGGTAATAAATATGTAAATTTTCATTTATTTTTGCAATAATACAATGACATGTACTTACAAATTACAAGTGACATACAGTACAGTATATTTCAGTTTACAGTATTCTTGAACCATATTGACCTGCATGACCTGATACTTTAGCTGTATACATCTCTACCTTACCTCCATTTCTTCAACCCACCCAAAAATTTACATGCAACAGCTTTGTTTAACCTCAACACTTTCTTTGACATATTGTTGTTTCCATCCAAACTTTAGCCCTGCACATTTATTGTAAAGGAGCTTTCTATATCTTTTCCCTCACACAGCCATTCTATGAGATACTATGTCTTGAAGATGGCGGTAGTACCAGCAATTGATTCATGGATTTGTTACAGAAGCTCTCAGTTTGCATATATGTCTATATGTATGAGTGTGTGTCTGTGGTTTGCTTTGACCCAGATCAGAGAGGTGTGATGGGATTCTCTTGTTCTTTCTCCTTTTGTTCTTTGCCAGCTGTGGGGTTGGTAGGGTTGCGGTAGTCCAGGTACAAAAGCCTCTGTACCTTTCCCATTGTTCTTCTCTGACGCTGTCTTCAGAAGAAGGTAGTACTTGATCTAAATGAACTGGAATTTCTGTAGTGCTGAAACAATTATTCTCTTTTAGAATTGATTAATTGGTTAAATAATTTATTGAGAAAAATGCTCAATGCTTTTCTCTGTTTTCTATCATCATACATTGATTATCTTTAGGTTTTGAACTGTAAAAATAAGCATTTTGAAGAAGTCCCATCAGGCTTTGGGAACCTATGCTGGGCATTTTACACAATTTTGAAGACAATTTTAGACTTAACAAAATGTTGTAGGTGTTGCAGACTTGAATTTCTAAGCTAGGTCATATTTCAGTATCATCAGCTGAACACTTGGAGTTGTCTACATTAGTACTATTGTGATAAACTGGTAGTACATGTAGTGCTATTAAAAGCATTTTTAAAGATTTTATTTTAAGCCCTGCCTACTACACCTTTGTTCTATTGTGATCGCTGCAATGACTCTAGAATATGATGTGTACCGGGGTCATCATCCCTTGGGCCCTGCTATTTGGAGACAAGCTGCAGTAGCTGTGCCAGTGGCCCCAGGCCTGGCCTGGCCTGGCCTGGCTTGGCCTGGCCTGGCCTGGCCAAGTGCTCTGTGTGTTTGTATGACTCACATATATTACAGTACATAGCCAACTGCTAGGCACTATAGTTCAGTCAGTGCTTTAGGCATTAAGAACATTGCCATAAGGCCACATGTGAATCTGTGTTTGTTCACGTGATGCATAATTTTATGTGCACTGTATATGTAAGAATATTTATATATTTGTACCTGGCAGCATCTGTGTGTGTGTTTTTGATTTTGATCCAGCTCGATGGTCACTGGGTACTGAGGGCCGGAGAGAAGTGGGACAGGAGTGGTAAAATGTTAACAGCTTACTATGACACATAGTTCACGTGAACATGTCGGCCAGAGGCCTATTCTGTCCTCTTTTATTTTCTCCCACTCAGGACCCTGTAGTTACTTATTTTTCATGCTTAAACGTATGTTCCTACTTACTGTTTTTATGCATCAGTGGTGCCCTACTAGGGAAGCATCACAGCCTCAAAGCCATTTACAGTGGTCCCAGCACCCCAGGCTGCAGATGGAGGCCCGGAACAGTGACCTTTCCTGGGGGAAAGGTCACTGTTCCAACACCCTATGCACTTGGAAAGGTGGAAATTACAAATCATTTTGAGGATTCACATCATTTTATTCAGTACAGTATAAAGATTTGCAGTCACTTATTGTGCAGTTTGCACATTGGTAAGCATTCATGTCATAATTCATAAGGTACAGTCTTGGATTCAAAATCAATTAATTTAATAAATCAATAAGTTTAATACAAAACTAAACCTATGTAAGCAGCAGTATCGGGAGAGACTGGAGACAAAGTTGGTACGAAATATACCGGAGCAAACAGACTTAAGGCTTCAAACCTTTTTAGAGAACTAATATCACAATGCCAGGTTACAACGAAAGTCAAAGTGTCAAAAAAGTTAGCGTTAGCGATCGTCTCACATCTCATTCACTATTCAACTTGCCTTTTCAGATTGCAGCCAACAGTACACGTTTGGGGCCAATGACATGGCTAGATAGATAGTCCGGTTCTTTTCAACTGTCCGCAATGTTATTGATTTTGAATCTTGCTAGCATAGCGCTTTTCTCTTAGCTGAGCAAACTAGAATTATTTCCAGTTGTAAAGTCATATCTAAGGTTTGTCCTATTTACTGGAGAAGTCATTTTTTCATTGCATACAAACTTTGTGGGATGGTGATTATTGTTCCAGGAATTAGCAAAGCCTCAGGGGTTACCAGGGAAACAGCATCAGAGCTTGTGAAAAAGTTTTTTCACAAGCCAAAAATATTTGTATTTGATTTTGATTTTGTATGAAAATGAAAATGAATGGTCTAAATTTTTCTTTTCTTTGGCAAGTGTACATGGTATAAGCAGGATAATGCCCTTCGAGGTGTCCATTATCAGGATTTAATGGACTGTTGGAAGGCCAGATCCATTAATTCCTGATTATGGACACCTCGAAGGGCATTATCCCCTATTTACTGACAGGTATGTGAACAAGTGTGTTTCCCAAATGATATAACTCCTTTAACTGCAACACATCACATAATGGTTGTTTCTGTTGCTCTTGCTGTCTTTCAGCAAGCTTTTAAACAGGGAGCAGAAATCTGTGTGTCACGGCTGAGCTGTCAATGGCCTTATCAGTAAACCGCATGAGGAGATCTAATGCAAAAAGCTACTGTTTTGGTCAGAGGATTTAGTATGAAAGTTTTGTTCATTCATGCACTAAAAAACTTTGCATGTACTCAGTACAGCTTGGCCAGCACTTTCATCTCGAATATGTTTATCCTATGCATTAACACACACACACAATCATAGTCCAATGTGACATGAGGCCACATACGGTATGGCCGTGCTGCAAGCAGGCTTTTCAAGCCATGTTGCCATGTTGTCATGGTGACCGTGCCTCTGCTACCTCACAGATGTCCAGGACTTCACTGTGCATGTGTGTGTCAATGTACATGTGTGTCTGTGTATGTATTCCTCGTTTTTAGTTTAAAAAATAAATAAATGTATTCACATTGTGTGTAAGCGCGTGTGTGCCTGCACTGAAGAGATGTTTTCAAATTCTGGGAGGTGAACCCTCCATTTTGCTTAAACACCCCCCCCCCGCGTCATCTACACACCCACAGACATTTCCTCTATGGTCCATGTGTGTGCACACATACAAATGGTGCATTTTCCTTAAAGTACTGAAGGCCTCACTGCGTTTCGGATGGATATTTGAGATACAAAGAAGGATTTGGTGTAATAAAGGTTTATAGCATATGACTTTTTTTAACTGAAGGTGCCAAGGGTGTGGATATTTTAAGTGTTATATTTGCCATGAGGCATTTAGTTTAACTCTAGTAGTCGTGTATGTATGTATGTGTGTGTGTGTGTGTGTGTGTGTGTGTGTGCGTGTGCGTGTGCGTGAGACATGAAAGACCTTGAATCAGTAATTGTAAGACAAGAATGTGATACCCATAACTGTGAATGATGCCATAAGGATAATGGCATGCTCACAGCTAAACAAGTATGCATAGACATAAATAGTAGAAGAGTAGTGTGCATTAACACTAAAGCATCTATAAGCTATCAGAGACACACATGTTCTTTTAATCACTGTTCTTGTCCCCGAAGACCTTTTTTTACTCTGTATGCAAAACGCAGAGTCATTAGCTGTATGCAGTCAGAAATGGGTGCTTACAGGAGCATGTTGAAGTTGTTTGTGTCTGTGTGTGTGGGTGTGTGTGTGTGTGTGTGTGTGTGTGTGTGTGTGGATAGGTTTGTGTTTGTGGCAGAGTATGGATGAGTTTTGGGAGCCTGTCTGTGCTCTACCCATTCTGCCTCTGTTGCCATGGTGACTCCTTCGTCTCCAAACCTGAACATGTATTTTGAGAATGTGTTCATGTCAGATTTATTTACTGTATAACAACAGGTTTTAGCAAACCAGATTTGTTGACGGAGTCTCACGGGGGGAGATGCAGAACATTGCGCATAAAAACTTAAAACAAGAGGAAATAAACCATGTGGGACGGGCGGCTTTTTATGCAAGTTGCATTTCGTAATTCATCGAGAGGGTAATTGTTTGTTGTGGATGTGGGTTTTACAAATGGGGTGGATGTTAAGATGTCTCTTAACTGTGCCGACATGCAAATGCATGCGTGTGTGTGTGTGTGTGTGTGTGTGTGTGTGTGTGTGTGTGTGTGTGCATGAGCGTTCTGCTATGGACGACTGTTAGCTGAAAGACAGGCAGTGAAGGGGGATTAGATAAATCAACAGCTCCAGCTGCAGCAGAGCTTAGGTAATAAGGCTCTGGCACAAACAGGCTAAATATAGAGACAACTGACTGACTGCCTGCCTGCCCACTAACTGCTACCTTTTAACACACAAATGTACACACAAACACACAAACACACACACACACACACACACAAACGCATGCGCGCACACACACACACACACGCACGCACACAGGAACACAGTAGATGCTATCCTTCTCTGGCCCCTTGCTTGTACTCAATAGGCGATTTTGTTAATTTTGAACACAGGGGTCATCCGAACGCAACTGGCAAATTTATTTATTATATTGAAGCAAATATTTTTACACCAGCAGGAATGTAGCACAGCATGAAAGCAGTGATCTCTTTATTTAAATGTGGAAGTGCAATACAAATATTTTCCCCCTAAAATGAATGAATAATCGTGAATAACCTTGATCGTGCAACACCCCCACCTGCTGTCAAGTTTAGAGTGTTGTATAGATCCAAGACTGAACTGAAAAAAGGGCGGGACTCAGAGAAAAAGTTGCAATTACAATTACAATTCCTTCTGCTACTTCAGCACCACGGACAGCGCAATGGACTCATCAGTACTCAGCAAAGTTGGGCTCCTCATATTTCAGGGCCATGGTCGGGGCCTTAGATTCTAACTGGCACAAGCCTCAGTCAGATAAAGGATCAATGAGTCAGGCAGACTAGATTAACATATTCAACGAAACAACCCCTCTTCCCCTACACTCTCTCTCTGCTACTAGGGGATGGAGATGGGGGAAGGCAGGTTAACGAGGAGCATTTCAATTCATATATACAGTTTTTATACTTAATATTATCACCAGCATGTCTTGTCCTTCACTGTCAGACTTACAGAAGAATAAAAAAAAACCATGACCTCCTTCTGTATTACTTCCATTTTGGAGGCAGCGCCTTACTTTCCTTCTCCTTTTTGGGCACCCCTGCCCTTGCTCCCTGATTTTGGGGTTGTGTTTAAGGCTCTAACAGTCACTCTTTTTCAGCTGTGACCTTCTCTGGCGCTCTGCAGCCACATCATCTCTTTAAGGCAGGGCAGGTTAGGTAAATTCTGCAGCCACGTGGCACACAGAGAGAGGAGATTTGACATAAGGCTGTCTGGAGGGTAAATCACAGACAGGAGGAGGAGAGGAGGGGGCAGCCGGGCATTTTGTGCTGTCTCCGCTGACATGCAAATGGTCACACACACACAGCAACGGATGCACACACATACACAGCCATTGGGGACTGCCTGGCCTGACAGTGCCATCCATCACAACCTTAACTGAGCTTATGTCTTTGAACAGCCTTTTAGAGCCTTGGAGTGATTGGCAGATCTGTCCTCCCTGGCGAACTCCTTACACAGGTTCAAAGACACTTGCTTTCCACCTTAACCGTCTCCATACGTCACTATGTGATGGGAGAGAACTATACGTTTATGGCCTTGTTTTAATGTCTGAGTACTGCATCACTGCTTAAAGAGAAAAAAAAACATATATGTCTCTCTCTTTGTCTCTGTCATAAGGTCCTCCAAGGCTCACCCTGGACCAGTTGTGCACATAAGTGACAACCCCATGGATGAGGGAAAGGTAAACAACAACACTTCTCTGTCCACACACGCATGCAAATGAATGCAAAATCAAAATACACATACTGTATGTCATCTTCTCTCCAATAGCATTCACAAACAGTAAATCCATAAACAGTATTACATTGCACACCCTCACAAACGGCAAGGTCCAGTATTTAATGTTGCAGTGAGAATATACAGTATAGACTATATTAAAAGCTCTTGACTTGAGGCTTGTTTACTCTCTCCATACTGTATACGCTCTATATTTGCTCTCTATTTTGGTTAAGCTATTTTTCTCATACATCACTGTGATTTGAAAAGCTTTTTAGCAATATGAGTAAGGTGACTGGCTGAGATCGATTACTCATCAGACCATCTCATGTATATATATATATATATATATATATATATATATATATATATATATTCCACTTTAACTGACTTTCATACACAGAACATGTTGTGTCTATATGATCACAAATAAGGGGCTTGAATACAGCCTCATTGTCCCAGCACACATGTTAATATGGCCCATTGTGTTCAGTTGATCTGCTTTATTGACACATATGAATTTCTATAAATAAGTCCTCAAAAAAAACTCACACTTTATGTTCTGAATAAAATCTTTTAGCATCATGTCTTGTGACCCAGGGTGGGCAGGTTTCTCCGTGAGCCACCACAGTCTGCTTACACCTGACGTCCTTTCATGCTGCGCAATAATGTCAAATGTATTACTTCTTTTTCCGCCGATCATGGGGTCTATTCTATCTCCTCTCTGTCATCTCTCCTACCTATCTCACTGACTGCCTGTCGCTCTTCCTCTCCAGCTTATAATTGGATATGAGGCTGGGATCGTGGTCCTATGGGATCTGAAATGCAAGAAGGCTGACTATCGCTACACTTACGATGAGGTAGGCAAATCTCCCCTATTTTCTTTCTTCTGTAATAGTTTTAAGTCATTCCTCCCACTTCTGTACAGTTTAATAAAGATGAAGCTGCATTTTGGCTTGCCAGAGGAGAGTTTTACATCCAACTCTAACTGGAGCCACTAACTGGATTTGTGCTAACAAACTACAAGAAGAATCAAAATACTTCCTCAACAAACTAGTTAATCAGAGTGGTATCAATCTTAAATATATTTTACTTCAAGCTGAGTTGCTTCATTAGAAAGTATTGCATCTATGAAATAGCACTTCACGAAAGAAAAACTCAAAAACATAGTCTCTTTGGTCAGTGCTGCAGTCACAACGAAAGAAAATATGTTTTTCTCATTTACAAGGAAACAGTTTGTGAAATGCATGATTTAACAATGTCATGACTCATACTGAGTCTCCGGAGTGATGTTGCAAGGCTGTGCAGTGATTGTGCTTGCATATTGCAGTTGTAAAAAGGGAAACATTTTGAAAAGGTAAAGCCCTGAGTCATTTTAAAGCACTGAGTCATGTGGCTTCATTGCCTTCCCCAGAGGCAGTAGTGTGTGTCTATAAATAAAAGACAATAAAAAAGAGACACAGTGTCAGAGCTGCTCAGATCTCTGGACCTGGCATGTGTCAAACCAAGACCATGTCTGTTATCTGTTACCAGATTAATGTTTCTACAAAATCTTATCTCCACTAACATAGTTGCTGCATTTTGATTGTTTTTATGTTCTGTAATAGATGTGATAAAATGTATGACAGCCTGTGTTGTTTATGCTGGTTTTAAAAATCTTTCCATTTCCATTTACTCCATGTGATTATGTTTGTATGAATGGATATGAATACAAATAGGAGATCTCATTTATAAACTTGTCATTTAGGTTTTAAGGTGCTAAATTCGATTTTCAGAGCATTAATAAAGCAGCAAACAACTATTTGCTGTGTAAATAATAGCAAGCAATAGCAATAGAAATGGCTCCCAATCTCATATCCAGCACGTTTAGACTGACTGAATGGTTTTGATCAGACATACGCACACATGTAAATAGTCATACAGTGGTGTCCGTAGCTCTTAGACACAGAGCCAGACCGCCTGTTAAAGATGATAAGATTATTGTAACACTCATGCTGGTGCTCACCTCATTGGCAGTGCTGTGGTGCTGTAAGCACGCTGAGATAACCAGAGTCACAGAGGACTACATAGACACAAACATGACGGTGGATTTTGTATGTTCAGTCTGTACAGTTCTCTCTCCCTCTGTCTCTCTCTGTCCCTCTCTCTCTCTCCCTCTCTCTCTCTTTGCCCTGTCTCCCTCTCTCAGATAAGCTAATATCCTCCTGCTGCTCCTAGGGCATTACATTCTCTCGTATTGAATCTCTCAAGGGGGCTCATCTCTTCTCCCCAAACCCCTACAGTTACACCTCTCCAGAGACCGGGGGTTGAGTGGGCGGAGGCTGCTCCTCATTCTGCTCACTATGATTCACACTGATGAGGAGAAAGAGCCTGAAACACACAACCGTTCTTTCCTCTCTTTTGGAATGTCTTGGGGTTATTCCCCTGGCTAATACATTCAAATGGTTATTAGAGTCAGATATGTTTAAAGATTAATTTGCCCCCAGACTAGCCTTCAGGGGCACTGAAGACAACCTTTGTGTTCTCCTGTGCGGCATCACTGTTGAAATGCGGTTATGATGATTGGGCTATGACTTTTCTATTATTACTGCTGCAGACAGGGCTGTAGAGTGAAGAGTGAACACTGTGGAGGAGGAACACACCAGGGCTTTGTGTGGGAAAGGGTGGGTGGTATGGTCAAAGAATATAGGATCTTGATATCAGTGTGTTATGATATTCACTTAAAAGTTTACGATGCAGCAATTCTCGCTTACTCTTGTAAACACAACATTCAAAGTTGAGAAATAAGACATTATTTTCTGTTTTCTGATTATTTTCTGACCTACGCAGAACACTGTGGGAAGGTGCCGCATTGCCGGATTTTGTGTGAATGCAGCCGAATCACAGCTTCATCCTGCCCTCTGTAGCCTCTCTGCTGTGTGTGTGCGTGTGTGTGTGTGTGTGTGTGTGTGTGTGTGTGTGTGTGTGGCTCACACTTACTTTTGGTCAAACAGACACACAGACCTACAGCTCTTCATACATCCATGACACAGACAGAGAGCAGAGGAGAGAGACGGAGACAGCAATGTGACCTGGTCCCGACCTCACCTGTTATTGGCTGGGGGTTTCACACCCACTGCCCATAGGCTGACGCCCAGAAATGTCTCGAACACAGCAAAAATAATAAGAGAAGAGAAAATCCAGGCAGAGGTTGGGGCCTCTGCACATACAGACACCGCCACACACTTCTAGTGGGTCATAAGTGTTTATTTAGAGGGATTACTTTTCATGAGTCCATGCATTTAGTTATGTGGTGGGTTTTGCTGTAATTACAGTCTATGAAGGCTTAACTAAATGTCCAACATCAAGATGGTTGCTATGGAAACATGGGCCTGAGTTGTTCCGAAGACATAGATGTTTTTCATTGCTTTGCTCATTTCTGCTATCAAATATATATTCAACATTAATTATAAGCCATTGATATTACATGCAGTTGGTACAATTGGAATTATTTGCCGTCATAAATGTGTGCAAACCCAAATCTGTAGAGCATCTGCTAATAATACTGTACGGTAAAGTACGTTTTTACATCCATTAAATCCCGTGCAAATTGAATTCTTCCTGCTGTGCACTCTTTTTCCTGCTGTGTGACTTCATTCAAATACTATTTGCCTAGAAGCTTGCCACCAAGTATCAAAGTTGTCAACTGAAATGAACAAGGGGGCTTTTCCTCTTCTCCTTTTCAACAGCAGAGTAAGCCAGCAGACCAGTATTGACGGATTCGGGCTTTGGAATGATTATGTCTTAAAGAATATTTTGGTTTTGATGGAAATTTGTGGGTGTTTAAACAAGTGAAAGGCAGTCTTATGTTCTCATATTTCAAAGGAGACGGATAAATGTTTTTTGCGAGTAAAGTCGACTCAGAAATTCTTGGCACATTTTTAACGACTCTTGCACTCACACAACGTCAGCATGTAGGGTGCACATAAGGGAAATAATGAAATGGTTTTGACTCAAATGATGGCAGCTTTCGTTAGTTATACATGCTGTCAAACTGCAGAAATGTCAGCAGATCGGAACTTAAACCTGGCCCCCAGACAGCAACAAAGTTTCCGGCAGAGTACAGACAAACAGCAGAGGCCATAAAACTTTTGTTTTTACAAGCTCACAAAGAGCTGAGAGAGCATACCTTCCACTCTGTGTCTATCGGTGGATTGTCTATTATTAGCTGTGGATCAGCAGTATGGGTTTCCAGTGAGTGCTAGCCAGAGAGCATCCGTCACTCTGACCCTGCTCCACTCGGCCCCATCTGACTCAACACCTTGGTCTGACTCCGGTCCTGATGAATGGATGATATCACAGCCAGATTGGACTTTTTAGTTCCCTTCTTCCTCTGACGTTTGTTTCCTGGTGGCTGTTTGTCACTCAAAGAGTGCATGGAAGTTTCTTTTGTTTTTGTGTCATACCTTCAAAAGAGCCATTATTCAAACTCACTAATTTACTCGACAGTCTGCTTAAAAAAAACAGCCCAACTTCCTGCCCTTTTTCTTCTATCACAACTCATTGTTGTGTATTTTTCTTTTGCTGCATTTCTTTCTGTAACGTTTAATATATTTTCCTTCCTAATGGTTCAGTATTTCTCTTTTTCTTTTTATATCATTTTGACCATTCTCTTGTACCTTGCCATATTGTTCCAGCCATTTCGTTCTTATTTTCTTTTCTCTTTAATCTCTTTTTCTCTCTGTCAAATCATGGAAAGGAACCAGCAGTTTTTGTCCCATAGCCCAGAAACCCTCTTGCAGAAATGTGTGGTTACCTCTGGTGTGACTAACATAACCAGAAAAAGTTTGCTCACAAATGCACAACATGTTGTGTCTGAATCTGCATCAAAATACAAAATAACTGTGGGATAAAATGTTTTCCTCGGAGCAAGACACAATTCTCTATTATTGGAGGCCAACAATTACACGGTAAAAAATGCAATTTACCCCACAACCACTCTCAATAATTACTTCATTTCCAAGCAATAAAAATAATTTAACAACTTTGGCTGTGGAGGAATTTGTGTTATTAACATATTTTAACACCAAGTTCATATTGTAAATAGCCTTGACTGCAGCTTCAGTCAGTTTTAAAACAAGTTGTTGTAAACAAATTAATGGCACTTTTTTAAAATCTAGTTCCAAATGTGTGAGGTTGTCCATATAGGACAATACATTGCGAGAGAGAAGTTCCTGAGGTATTGGACAGCTCAGGTGACTCTATTTGATATGTCTCCATGCACCAAATCCCTCCCATCTTGTTGTCTGAGAAGATTAAAAGCAAATGCTAAAACATTTTCGCATACTCTTAATCACATTAATCTGGCTTGATTAATAAGTATTTTCTTCGCCCCTAAGACCTGTTGAGGATTCTGATGGATAAAGTTTCATTGCTGATTGGTCATTTGGCAAGTCTAGCGCAATGTCCATTAGATGGAGAATATCATTCTTTATATGATGGTCAGTCTCTGTGGGGCTTTATCTGTCAGGATGTTACTCTTCATTATGCTAATGTTAAAAGATGAATCCCTCACACCGCTCATGCGAGACATTTGTTGATTAATTTATTTTCCTAATGGTAAATGGACTGTACTTGTATAGTGCTTTTTCTAGTCTTCCGACCACTCAAAGCGCTTGACACAACATGACATCATCCACCCATTTATACACTGATGGCAGGGGCTACCATGCAAGGTGCCACCTGCCCATCAGGACTAACTAACATGCATACACCGTAGGCACAGTTACGGGAGCAATTTGGGGTTAAGTGTCTTTCCCAAGGACACATCGACATGGGGCTAGCGGAGCTGGGCATCGAACCGCCTATTGGATTAGGATGAATCTTAGCCTTTTACCATTTATTCCTTCCCCTATGGGCCGCTAGCACTACTGTATGTGAAACATTCATGGCCTGCTAGCAGCTCTATATCTCTGCCTTGAGCAGAATGCTAACATCAACATGCTAACATGCTAACACGCTCACAATGACAATGTTCATAGGCCCATTTTAAGCATGTATAATGTTTACCATGTTCACATCAAGGGTGCTTCGTCATAAACCCAAGTATTGGAAATATAAAGATTTGATCCGATAATGTTGGTCGATGAAAAGTCAGGGGATAACAAAAGTTATTATAAGTCAGACCAGCATTGCCATCCCTAGAGCCATGTGGTTAACGTGGCAAAAAATCCTTGAAAACTTTACGTTTTAATTGATCTCAAGGGTCGACACAACATGAGCAATTTAAAGAGTTAATGACTTTTCATCATCTAGCACCACCCATATGTCAACATTTCCACTTCTCTCACTTTTTTTGGACAATAAACCTCAAAAAGTCTAAAGTTTGTATTGTAATTTGAAAGTTATAATAACATAACACATTTTCTTGCTCTAATCATAACAGATGTTGGTGCATTATCTATTCTATAAGAGTCTTAATTGGTAAATTGAAGCTTAAAGGGGCTTTTTTGTGTTGATTTACTGTTTCAAAACAAGAAATGATTGCTCTATGGAAATTATTGTTGACATACTTGCCCCCAAATGTTTTCATTTTTCTTTTTTTTTTAGATTAATCCTTTTCTGGTTGAATGTTCTCCTGCTTGAGCTGAATTACCATTGCTGTGCATGTACTATATGTGTGTGTGGCACATACGGGCTAAGCTGTCTTTGTGTCCCATTGTGATACAGCGCTGCCAGGTAGCTATTCTAATTTAGGCTGTGATATGCATGTTTATGCGTATGTCTATTTTCCTTCACCAATCTCAATTTGTCCGTTTGTTTTCATCTTTGCCGTGAATTGTTGTTTGTGTGTGTGTGTGTGTGTGGGAACACACTTGCTCATAAGTGTTAACTAAATTCTCTCATACCCCAAGGACCAGTCTGTGAAAACTGACCTGATGTAAGAAATCATGAATGAGTCTTTCTAATTGGCATTGTTTGATATGATGAGTACCATGTGTTCTAATTACCCTACTCATTTTCCAATTAAGAACAGAGCAATGTTTCCTGTTGGGACTGTCACAGCGATCAATGCACTGATAGATTTCCAGAATTTATTCTGTCAAAGCTTCTCTGAATTCTTCTCATACAACTGTGATTCAGTTCTAGCAATTTAATGAATATCTGCAGTTCACATCCTTTATCTGGGTTGCAGTCAACATAAAGAAAAAGTATCTCAGACCATCCCCCTGCAGGTAGCTGAACTCATTAGTATCTCCTCTTTACTAAAACTTAATCTATCAATAAATACACCTTGAATAAGACCTGTCAATCATTCCCAATGTCCCAATGTTCACACCGGTGAATCACTTCTGGCAAGAAATCATTGTCAAACTGCATCCCACCTGTCCCTGTCACTCTGCCTACTGCCTACCAGAACTCACATCCGCCATCGGCATTGATAAGACACCTGAGCCATTACTCATCATGGCTCCAGTTATTTCTAAGAAAACAATCGTCAAGAAGAGGGAATCAGGAAACTCCATAACTAAAGAATGCTTTTTGAAAAGAACATGTTTCATTTGTGCGTCTTTGTGGGAGTGAGAGGGAATGAATCATTGACTGTGTAATGAGATAATGTGAGTGGTCTCTGCCTAGCATGATGTCACATAGCCATAACTCTGTATCCTCAAGCTCACGGTGACCTGGAGTCTTTTTGAGAGAACCAAGATAATGAGACCTTTGAAAATCCTCAAGGCTGTGCATCCAAAATCACCCACCTCAGGAAGTTCTCCACTTTATTGGTTTCATCTTTGTAAATTCAAGGTCTGACCAAGCAAGACTGTGATGGATTACATACTTTACCAGCAAGCAATAGACAGGGTTCATTACCCCTCAAAACATATAGATATGATACAATTTACTCTGGGACAGATACAATTAAAATTGTTGTGGTGAGCATATCACCGGTGTCCCATGAGCAAGACTGTGACATTGGTTCCCCACACCGTCTCTTTTAGCTTTTTTTCTGTAAAAACTCAGCACATTAAATGAGCCCACCACGCAGCACCATTAATAACCCACCAAAGGCAAAATTGATACACACCTATACAAATAGGAGCTTCAATTGGAAGAGATTCACTTAACCTAACCGCACGCTCACTTCGACATCGACGACGGTAAACATTCATGTCAGATGAGTGCTGGAGATGAGACGAGGGAAATCAAAGCTAAGTTCACACCTAAACAGTCCGTGGAGCTTTAGCTTTTTTTTTTTTAAAAGGCTATACCTAATTTTAACCTCTATTTCAGAGAATATGTCCAATCATTTCCCCTGGCAAAGCACCGTCTTTGTGGCGGGACATATAACTAATGCTGCAGGTGTTCTGGTAAGAACATTGCCCTGGGCGGAAATTCATGTGACAAGCCTCGTAAAACTGCTTTGGAAGCTGTTGTTGAGCTTCACACAGATTTGGTGTACGTCATCATATTTACTCAATGTCAAGACGTTCACTGGGTTAAATTATGAGCTATGAAAAAGGCATCAATAAGCATGGTTGCCCTTTACTTGCATACATACTTCAGGCATGATGCGTTTTGAGTTTTCAATGATTGCTTGTCAGTAGATAAATCATTGTGAACCAGGATAAAAAACACATCAAGACTGTTCCGATGACGGGGAGGATGAGAGGACAGAGCAAGCAACATCTCCCTAATTTTGTCCTGCCTTTCCATATTCTTCTCTAGATGTGTCTCTATGTCAATTTTTCCATTTTGTCATTTGTTTTGCTTTAAAAAGGCCTAACCTTTTTTTGTGATATACTCTTCTACCTTCTATCCTTCTTCTTTGCTTCTTTGGTAAGCAAGACAGACTAACTAAATACTTTTATCTTAAACCCACGGCTCAACTATATTTCCATTATACAGAATGTTGTGGACCATTTTTTTCTTTGTGTGAATTTGTGTCTTTATGAAATAGAATTCTTAAAAATTGTAGCCATGGTAATAAAACCTTGCTCCTGGCATTCCTGAAGAAAATGACCAATCCATTTCTGTCTTTTCTCCACATTCAGCAATGGGTCATATCATAAAAAAAACTCCTTCTAATACATTCATTTATGCCACAGGAAATACTCTGAAGTCAGGGGCCAGACTCTTTTATCTCACTTTCACCTTCTGTTCAAGAGTATATAATTCAGAGTCAAGGGCGTTTAACCCCCACATGAGCAGTGTACTGTGTACCGTATGGCTAACACACTAGCTTAAGGTAGATGGTGGCACATGATGCTTCATCTTGCTGAACCACTGACCCCCCCCCCCATCCTTCTTGCATGTTGTTTCCTAGGCGATCCACTCAGTTGCCTGGCATCACGAGGGCAAGCAGTTCATTTGCAGTCACTCAGATGGAACTCTGACCATATGGAACATCAGAGGCCAGGGCAAGCCCATACAGACAATCACCCCACACGGTAAGGAGGGGGAAACACACACAAAAACAAACACACACACAGACAGGCTGTGTCCAAAGTCACTTCCACACTCATTCATTTAATATTCCCTATATAGATACTCGGTGGAGCGTAATCATAGTAGACTATATATTTAAGAGGGAGTGATTCTAAATGGCCAGATGCATGATGTTCTTACCGTACAATACTCGGGTGGACCTCCTATTTCAACAATTTGGGTTGTGAAGAGAAAACATATTATTAGGATCTTATCTTAATTTTACCATAACACTTCACGATATAAGGTTAGGTAATTAATTAACCTCATACTTGATCTTTTTCTTAACATTAAGCGTTTTAATCCCACAAATAACCATCTGTCTTGTGCTGAACACCATTTCTGTGCCTTTGGGGAAAAAACATGATTACATTCTAATACTTATTTTTCAAAAAATTAAAAATGCAGATAAATTGTTTGAATAAACTCCAAGCTGGGGTTCATCTTTTCGAACTTCCTTGAACCTGAAAGTGTTTAACCTCACCAACAGCATTAATTGTAATTTATTTACTGCTATTATAATTGTTTTTTAACATCTCTGTTATATATCTCTTCTTTTTTTCCTTTTTGCTGTGTTTCCAGTGTTTTGTATATTTTTCATCTATTGTGAAGCACCTTTTATCGTATTTATCTTTTTGGACGTCATGTTCAAATGAAACAATAAAATCACCCTGCAATCCACCCGTTCATAACTTATAGACATATAGAGGGATTGCAAATAGAAATTGCTTTGTATTGAGGGGTCACAAACGAAAATGGTCGGCAGCCACTGCCCCAAAGAAATCGAGTTGATTTGACTTACATTATACAAATACTTCTAGACGTCAAACTTTGTACAAGGAGGGCCATGTGGTCATAATGCATCAATTTCATTAGGTTATTACATACAAAAAACACTGGTTCTACCTGGGCTGATTACTTTGGGGTATTATTCTATAGTTCCTGTTTTACAATACATGATAAATGAGCCTTTAGCCACCTCTGTTAGTCATATGAGTCACTCTACACCTCCCTCAAGATTCTCCCGCCATGTAACTCCCCCATCTTTTCCCTATTTCAATCAGAGGATTATTGTCAGTTCAATTATGTCCTGCCTCTGTTTGCTTTACTTTGTGTCTGCACATCCCTACATTAGTGCCGGTGCTCTGTTTATTTCCTGCAGAAAAGCAAGTCTGCTCTTTTGAAGATGCATTTTAATCCATACTCCTCCGTCTCCCCACACACCTACTCATCCTACAGAGCACTCTGACAAGTCACTCAGATGAAGGGACTGGGAGAACTAGACAGTGTGTGAGTGCAACACATGGACAGAGAGAGAGCGCGAGAGTCAGAAAGAGGAACAAAGACGGGAATTAAATGAAAGGAAATAACTTCTAACCAGTTTCCCAAGCTGGTCTTGTGTGTAAGGGATTGCAGAAAGGATTTCACCGCACAGGCTTTTTAATTAGTTGTTTCTCCCACTACTGCATACATAATTAGTTTGGTATTTAATGGGCATTATGCAAATTCATTTGACAAGTTTAAGTAAGACTTATAAGTCCTCCTTTAATTGTCTTTTAGATATCTGTTATTTAGATGTAGTTATTAAAAGCATTTCTTTATTATACATACCTGCCTTGTATAAACCTGCCTTAGGCATCACTTTGGCTCTTTAGAAGTAGTTCAGATATGTACAGCCACTGATGCATGTGCATTCTGATATGCATAGGTAGGCACACATGTGATGGATGGGCAAAATAGATGGATTCTGTAAGTCATTTATGATCGTCACACCTTCTTTGCATGTCCCTTCCCCTGCATTTTTCTTTATTCTTTCTGATGAATAGCCCTTTGTTATTTTTTGGCTACTGTTCAGAGCTGAAATTTAAGTGCAGCTCTGAACAGCTTCTAGGAAAATAAAAAAATGAGATGACAGGAGGAACAAGAAAAGAGAGAGATGAACTGGCAAACTAAAGTAACTTCTGTTTGTTCTATTTTAGGAAAACAGCCCAAGGACGGGAAGAAGCCAGAGCCTTGTAAACCCATTCTCAAAGTGGAGTACAAAACCACTAGAATTGGGTATGCTCTCTCTCTCTCTCTCTCTCTCTCTCTCTCTCTCTCTCTCTCTCTCTCTCTCTCTCTCTCTCTCTCTCTCTCTCTCTCTCTTTCTCTTTCTCTTTCTCTTTCTCTCTCTCTCTTTCTCGCTCTCTCTCACTCTCTCTCTCTCTCACTCACTCACTCACTCACTCACTTACTTACTTACTTACTTACTTACACGCACATGCTTGGACATTAATATGCTTAAATATACAACACAGTAATGGCAAAAGACACATCAAGGTTGACAGGGGTTAACACGTGTTGCCAAGGCAATGTGAGTGACAAATGCAGTGCATGCCTTTCAGACGAGGAGCTACCCAGAATTTATACAGAGACCTCTGCACTCTTTTGATAATAAAATAATGAAGACTCTTTGAGTCATGGCATCATGTATCAGGGTAATGTCTCTAACACTTTGTCCAGTTACTATAGTGAAAAGGTCTTATATTCTATTTTTTTTTTTTTAAAGGTTATTTGTCGTCATATAAAATTGTGATTTCACCTGTCAAAGTTAGCTGGTAACTTAATTCATACTCCATATCTACAGTATACAACTACAATTTACAATGCACAACTTTAATGGCCATTGCCGGACCAATCAAAATAGGTATTTTCTGTGGTTGTAGTATAAATTGTATTCATAGAAATCCAGTTAAATGTTTACACCTATGCTTGTGTGTGTGTTCCAGGGAGCCCTTCATGATCCTGTCTGGTGGTCTGTCCTACGACACAGTAGGACGGCGTCCATGTTTGACTGTAATGCATGGGAAGAGTACCGCTGTGCTGGAGATGGACTATCCAATAGTAGACTTCCTCACACTCTGTGAGACACCATACGCTAACGGTACGTTTCTATTTATTGTGTTGTGGATGTATTCATATGCTGTGTGCATGTCTGTGCTTTATATTTGTGTGGGAATTGGCATCATGTCGTCCTTTTGTCAATGCATTAGAATCACACACACTTTTCTATTTTTTTCTTTTTATTATGTGGAATTGCTTGCCTCTGTGTTAGTGTGTTTCTGTAATAAATAAGAAATTTCCCAAGGGAAAGAACCCTATTCCAGTTTCATTATCTGACACACACGACATTACATTTTCATTAAATCTATTTGTACACAATAGCCTTACATCTAAATTATGTTATGATCTTATTTCCTGTATAGTTGAGTCAACCGCTAAAATAAGTCAGAGTGGAGCTGAATGGTATGGGATCCTTAATGTATGTAATCCAGTATGTGAACTCTAGGGCAGGGTTATCTGGCACATATACAGCTACAGGCAAGATTCTGGAGTTATATAATAATGGTGACGTCTCGCTGGAAACCTGATGTCACCACCCACTGATTTTATTTGGTAATGGACATCGCTGGGTCTTTGAATTACATAATACATGTCTGACTGACAATGTGTATGCCTGCACGCTTAAACCAGCGAGAGGAGGTTTGATAATCCTTAAAGATCTGGCTGCAGATGATGTACCGACACAAGTATGTGTCTGAGTGGGAAAGCAAATGGCAGACAGACAAAGTATCGCACGACGCACTAGTGCAGTAAACAAAGAGTAGCAGAGAAGTACAGTACGCAGACAAAGATTCAGAGGTGAAGTACAGCTCATAAGAAGAAATACAGAGCATCAGTGCGTCATTCTCAGTAAATTAGATTGGCTTTTGAGATTGGAGATTCATTATTCACCTTGGAAATAGCAGTTTCACAAAAACTACTTGCTTGTTTTTTCTGAAGCTTTCACCCACATCTCATAGCCTTCCTCTGGAGAGAGTTTTCCCAGTGCTTAGAAGGGCAAATATACTCGAAAGAGATACAAAATTGTAATTAGTTTTTGTTTTTTATTTTGCAGATTGCCTTGTTTATAATTGTCTTTCGGGAAATCAGCAGTAAAAGTGGCCATAATGACAGTTGTCATTCTCAGCTCCCAAATGACGGACGGACATAGAGATACTGTACATTGATCTAAAGTTACATAAGATGTCACAAGATAATGTGAATCACTTGTAGACCACTACCAGAGAACAACAGTTGTCAAAGTGTTTCAACCTTGGTGTACTCTGACAGACAGCTGCTCTACACAACAGATTTTTCTCTAAGCACCAGTTTGCATGCACAAAACACTCATGGTCATAGTACATATCTGAATGGTCTCTGTATTGTGTGTGATGCTACTTCCAAGTCAAACATCTAAAGAAAGAGGAAGTGTAGCTACAGTCTAATATCCTCCATAAAGGCCTGAGTTTGTTAATTCACTGGACTTAGACAAAGCTTTAGGACAGGGGACGATTTAAGGTCAGAAAGGTAGTTTTGTTTTCTCTTACTATACATTTTTGTCAAGGTGCCCTGTAGCAAAGCATTTAAAACCCTGCTACTCTAGTTGAGGCATTTAGAGGCCAACCATATAAGGCAAAAATGTGCAGCTCTGGTATAAACCTATGAAGAAAGAATTCCCCTGCATCCTTTCAGTAATTATTAATTACCATGGATTTTCATCATTTTACATTCACAATGTTTCTGTCAGAGCTGGCTTATTTATTCATTATGTCAGTGCTGGAAACACATGTCCCTTTTATTAGTATTTATTAATTTTCTCAGGTTTTTTTGCTCCTTTAACAGGTTATATACAGTCTGTGGATGAAACCAGTGCATTACTTTTGAATGGGAAGTTCTACTCCCAAATCAGGCTGATACAAATATTTAACCAGAGCAATATCCCCCACAGACATAAATCTCATAGATTAATGAATTTGAAGCGTTAAGCGTTCCTGCCCTTACATCTTCAGGGCACAGATATGATAATAACATTTGCCACAGAAGGTCCCTGTGGTTCGCAGATCTCAGGGGAGTTCGCTCTCAAGGAATTTCAACACTGCAGAACGTGTAGTGTGATGAATGACTTGTCTCACTGTTTCTCTGCGCAGATTTTCAGGAACCTTACGCTGTGGTGGTCCTTCTAGAAAAGGATTTAGTGGTGATCGACCTTGCACAAAATGGGTGAGTCTGACTCTATTAAATAACTCTTCATCATCTTTTGTTTCTTAAATGTGGGCTGAAATGTCAAAGTTGGCCTATTAGTGCTCGTTATCTTTATTATATGTGTGTTATACCTCTATATGATATAACTTACTTTCATAAATCTTATTCTTTAGTATGCATGCAGCACTGAATGAGATTAATGCACTGATACTTGGCAGACAGACTCACTTAATTAAAAGTGACTTTGTCTGCGCCCTCTTGCTAACAGTTACCCCATATTCGAGAACCCCTATCCTCTGACGATCCACGAGTCTCCTGTGACCTGCTGCGAGTACTTTGCCGACTGCCCTGTGGACCTCATACCTGCACTTTACTCTGTTGGCTCTCGGCAGAAACGACAGGGCTACAGCAAAAAGGTACTATTTTGTATAAGAAGGCTTTCTGTTGTATCACTACATATTGCTATCGGTGATGTGTCTTCTTGTACGGTTGGGGTAATCTAAATGGACAATCTTTCACCGCTTAAACATATCAGTGGTAAATATCAGGCTTTGGATACGGACCCCTTAGAATTAAAGATCAAGGACTTCTTTCCACATTTACAATTTTGCACAGGAAGGGAAAAGGAAAAACTCATTTGTGGAAGAGGAAGAGATATTCGTTTCTTCTTTGTAGATTGGAAGTAGTGCAATCACATGACATGCCTTTTGAGGTGTATTTTAAGGAAAGGATGGGAAATATTCTTTGTTAACAGTTTCTTGGATCGAAGAAAGTTTCCTGATAAGACCCACATTATTTTGACTAATTATCGGTACATTTGGAATTTCTTTGAAAGAAAAGCATCATCCATTTTGCTATTATACACAGACTAAAATACTCTCTTAGTTTCACTGGCAAATAAATTCTTTTATTTATAGAAAATTTATCAACAGAACAATATTGCTTATTTTAACAAGTACTTGACACTCCCATCAGCTTTAGCTGTTTTTGAGCTAATTAGCAAACGTGAGCATGCTAACATGGCGAAGCTTGTAAATAGTACCTGCCCAACATCGTCATGTTAGCAATGTCACTGTGAGCACGATAGCATGCTCATGTTAGCATTTAGCTAAAAGTACTGTTGTGCCCTAGAGACAGACACTAGTGTGGCTGTAGACTTTTAGTCTATTCCTATAAGTCGTGACATTACCAAATTACCAAAGATATTTATGGCAAGTTATTTCTGTAAAAAAAAGCATCTCTCTTCGCTACAGAAATGGCTAACGACTGCAATGACTACTGTCATCATTGTTTGTTACCATTTCTTAAAAAGAAGCAGACGGGTTTTACCTTTTTAAAATAGAATACATCACTACTACTTCCTAATGAGAAAGTCTTTGAACACACCTCCCATCACAATTTAATGATGTATAACAGAGTAATAGTATCCCGGGGTTGGAATTTTCCTTTGTGTCATTCTAGATAGTGGTGTCGTAAAAGAGCTAAATTAGAAATGTAAATGTTCAACACTAGGCCCTCTAACCATCTTGCCGTACTCCAAGAACAACAAGGTTACTGAATAAAGGACACATTAATACATACAGTACATACATGCATATTTTTGCTACAAACTCCTTGCAGCATGAGTTGATTTTGTATTGGTGGTGCTAAAGTTTATTTTTCAATGTTTGTGTGAAGCTAAACGGACTATATATAAGTGACATATTACCTAACGATCATCCTCTCTCTTTTACACCTCCTCTCTCCCCTCATTCTCTTCTCTTATCCCTGTATTATCTAAGACAGACCCCCTGCTCTTTTAGCCATTATGTATGCCTATGTTCTTTTCCCTGTCGCCTTGTTCTAGCTTTCTGTTGTAAATGTCAGCATGTACTGAACCAAACTGGCTGCCTAGCTGCTGCTTTTTTCCCTTTTTTTTGTTAAGCAAAGGCCTGGATGAGCTGCGGGAGGGCATTCTCACATAAAGATCACCATGAGTCATCCTGATGACCTTTGTATGTGTCAACGTGTTCAAAGCCAAACCCCCCGCCAACACTCACACACGCTTTTAGACGGAGACACACATTCATTGACGTGCATAATGTATAATTGCAAGACACACTGAGAGGGGGAGACAAAGGATCCCAGACTTTTTTTTTTTCCCATGCACACCCAGGTGCAGTTGTATCATGTCATCTATTTCTAAAATCATTGTGTGTTGATATTGACACACTGTTTATTGGCATAGCTGTAATTCCATCTGTGGTCTCTCATTCTCTCTAATGTACTGTGTGTGTCTGCTGTCAATCCAGGAATGGCCTATTAGTGGTGGAAACTGGGGTCAAGGCACACAGAGCTACCCAGAGATCATCATCACTGGGTAAGACAATACTGATTTCATTAGCATTAGCATTATCGTCTCGCTGCAACTCAATTACTTTCACCTCTTCTGCACTGTCTCTACAGCAAAAGGAGCTTGTCTTCAAATATTCATTTCTAAAATATAGATTTATATATTCCAATCATGTGCACTTTGCTTTATTTTAATGTTTATTATCCCGCTCTAAGCTGTCATCAAGGGGAGAAGGGGCGGTTTTTAACAGAACACACGCACTGAAGAAGTGACATTGAGGTATAGGTTTGGCAGTAGGAGGCTTTCACTCCTCTCCTTCCTCGTTCTCTCCTCACCCCTACATGCCATATTACTATTCTGCACAGGCTTCTCTCTCTCTTTGTAAGAGTGCCACAGGCTGCATAATAGTTCCCCTCCCGATCCTCAGATGTCCAAATACTTTTGGCCATATATTCCTTTTGGTTACTTCCAGGTTAAACAACCTTGACCGATGAACATTATTAGTAAAATCCTTCTAATGGGGAGCTCTATGGTTGTGTTCAAACGATTAAGCAGGGATCAACTTATTTAAGTTTATTGATGTTTTGTTTGTATTTATTTACTACCTAGACATCAGATTTTGTGTCTGCAGTTGGTATTCTAGATTTGTTTTAATGCTGCATATCTTACAAACTGATTTATTTTGATCAGCCTAGAATTCAACGTCCGTAGTGAAGACATCAGGTCACAAATTGATATTCATCCCTCTCTTGTTCCTCTACTTTTATCATTTTGTTTCCTTCATCTCTTGAATTCCCAGGCATGCTGATGGAACTGTGAAGTTCTGGGATGCCTCTGCAAGTGAGTTCTCTCAAGGGCTAAGCATTGTTTATGCTTCAAGAAATTATAATTATGTATTTTTAAGCTTAGGGAAATTAAACCACTTTAAAAACTAATATCTAAATGTTTTTTTAATAAACACTTTGAGCACCAGCCTTCACACTGTCAATATAAACAAAAAAAGTAGATTTAGATTAAGTCTAGTAACAATTAATTACTTAAAGTTCAAAGCAGCACATTGCCTCTGTTTTCATATTTTTTAGAGTCAGGTTCAATATGTGTGATTTCCTTGGATTGCAGCTGATACTTTTCTCCCCTCTACCTTTTTAACCTAGTAATGCTCCAGGTGCTTTATAAGCTCAAAACAGCCAAGGTGTTTGACAGAAACCGGTCCAAGGAGGACAAGGGCAGCACCGAGGTGTCAGATGAAGACCCCTTTGCCATTCAGATCATGGCCTGGTGCCCTGAAAGCCGAATGTTGTGTGTGGCCGGGGTGTCAGCCAACGTTATCATCTACCGCTTCAGCAAACTGGAAGTAACTACTGAGGTGGTGCAGGTGGGTAACGCTTTATCAGGTCTAAAATTGTACTGAATCGGTTTCAATACAAAACAAACTCATCTTCTCTTTTATTGTAAGACTCTTGCAACCATACACCCATGGACTCTAATAAGGGACATCATGTAACTCTCTTTCACAAATCCGTTTTGCTCGTATTTGTTATTTTTCGCGGCACTCACTTTCTGTCCTGCTGTAAGATGCAGAGACATATCCACAAACACACACATGCGCTCTAATATCTGCCTAGTCAAAGGCAGTATGGTTGCCATGCCAACAGACGGAGCAATGAACAAGCAAAGCTAGACTGTCATTATAATCTGCCTTGATAGCGACGTGAGTGCTTATGGGAGTCAGTGTTTAATGATATACTGTAAAGAGAAATGCTGTTTAATCTGTGTGAGCAGGCTCACAGCTCCTATATTACGAGTGAGAGGGCGCATGCGTGCTGTTTATGCTTAGTTTCTGCTTTTCGCTGGAGCAGCAGAGTGTTAAATTGGTAACCAGCAAGACATTTTATTTATTTATAATTTTGGCAACATTTTTTCTTGTGAAGCCGTCACTGCTGTGGTGTTGTTGCTCGAGACTTGCTCTAGACAGAGGTCGCTTGTCAATCAAAGTGTGTGGGAGGTGCTGTGATGTGTTCTTCCTCGCAGGTCTGTAAATGAATTTACATCTTTTCGCCGGTGCCCTTAATGTGTTCAGCACAATTTGGCGTAACTATCCAATTCTTTTGCTCTTCCAAGCAAACAGCAAAAGACTGATTTTCTGTGAATGCCGGTGAGCACTGATGCATGTCAGAGAAATCTCAGGCCTACGCTCGAAGCATGTGACTGGGATGTGGTTGAGGACTAGATATTTACTAGCTGTGAGCTGTAATTAGGAGAACAGCCTTCCTTCCCACAAGGTCAAACACCTCCATAACCTTGCAGAAATGAAGGTAGAGGAGGACAGACGCCGGCGGGAGTGAGAATCCGAAGAAGGGCACTAACCACTCTTCACTCCCACATGTCAGTGGGGCTAATGAGACTGACAGAATGCAAAAGGGAGAGCTTATGGACATTGTGTGTGTGCGTGTGTGTGTGTGTGTGTGTGTGTGTGTGTGTGTGTGTGTGTGTGTGTGTGTGACTCTACGAAGGCAGAGGTTGCAGAGAAGTAGCCTGCAGGAGGAGGAATTAGAAGGAATGGAATATTTCAGTTTTGGATGACCTCTCTGACTCTCTATCTGCCTACACACAAGCACAGACACGCGTGTCAAACACATCTCTATCATCAAAGTGACTCTGTGAATGTATGTGGTTGTCACTCGCGGTCAAACTGCCTTTCCCATCCTCAGAGGAATTCATGAAGAACAAGAGTTTTGTCCCTTTTATTATGATTTTGATTATCTCCTCTTTCAATAAATCTGCTAATATCCTTTCTCCTCTCTTCTTCTGTGCGTGTCTCATACAGTTACTAGAGGTGCGAATGCAGTACGAGCTGAACGACATAGAGTCTCCAGACGGTGGAGGGGGAGAACAGACACCGGCGCTTCCCACCCCCGGTGCCTCCCCTCAGACAAGCGGCCCACCTTCACACCCCTCCACCAGCAGCAACAACTCTGACGGAGGCAACATGCCCTGCCTCAAGTATGAAGCACACTCACATACACATACCGATTACCAAAACTCCCATAAGCACCAGGAGCACACATTCTCATACACAATCATACACACAAGAGTCCTGTTTTTTTTTTTTTTTTTTTTTTTTGCCTCAAGCACTCTTGCACAGACTTAGTCAGCGCCTGAAGCATTCTCAGCCACAGCCTCCCCTTCATCCCATTGCAGCCACTCATGCCAGACCCTCAACGCACAACGGCTTCAGAACTGCAGCTGCACCACTTGTCATTCTCTTTATGAAACCTTCTTTTTTTAATGTCTCTCTCCCTTTCGTTTTTCTTGCTCCTTTCTGTTTTTTCTCCATCTTCTTCTTCTCTCCAGAGTGCGCAGTACCCCTCTGAAGCAGTCTGGAGGTTACCAGGTAGATTTGGTGGTCCAGTTAGTGTGGGTGAGCGGAGAGCCTCCGCAGCAGATCACAAGTCTGGCGCTCAATTCCTCCTACGGCCTGTAAGTATACAAACAGGAACACTGTAGTCAAGACTAGAACCAGGTCCTTTCAGTGCCCACTAATTATCCTCGTAGCTGTATCATCTGAAGTGAAAAACTAAAACCAAAATCTATAAAGACCAGTTCTTGCTGTTCAAGCTCACGGCTAACGTAACAACCAGGCCTGTCAAGCCGACTTATGACTGTCCGGAGAATTTTGATATTCCAGCTGTTTTTGTGTCTCTAAAGATTAAATCAAAACGTTTCTATAACCCAACTCTCCTTTTCTCTGCCTTTTTCATCTTTCTTTTCTCTGACTTTCCCCTGTCCTGCTTCTTCCACTTCCCGCACTGACTCTGCCATCCCTTCTCCAGCGTGGTGTTTGGCAACAGTAATGGTCTGGCGGTGGTGGACTACGTCCAGAAGACGGTAGTGCTCAACTTGGGGACGGTCGAGCTTTACGGCTCCAATGACCCCTACCAGAGACAGCCCCGCTCGCCAAGAAAGACACGACAGCCCTCTGGAGGTAATGAGGAAAAGGGATAAGAAGGAGAAGAGTAAGAAAGAAAGTCTCGACTTTTCTGACCACACACAGCAGTAGATGTTTTTTTTTTTTCTTCTGCCATTACAGTGAAGCCACAAGAAATATAACGTTGCACTTATTGTATTTATTACCTGTTTTTTAATGCCCAGAAACTAAAGCTATTTATTTTAGGTGGCACTGCTCATCTGTTCTTTCAGCCCCACTGGCTTGTTCTTGTTTAGCTTCGAAGTAGAAATGCTGTACAAAATTATTTATTTTTTCCCCTCTTGTTCATGAAATTCACAAAATAGTTTCTGAGCAGCATTTTGAAGGTGGTTCTTTATTGTACCGGGGGCCAGTGAATTAAGTGATTTCAGTAATATGTCCCAAGTTTTTGTGTCCGTGTAGCGACTCCTGAATGAGCTGGTGTCGCCCGACGGATGATTTTGCATAATCCTGCAAATTGAGCGCCACAGTAGTCTCACCTGCTTGAGATAAAATATATACACGAACCAGTTTCTGAGAGTCAGTTGAAATATGAATATTTTTTCGAAGTGATAAAACGTTGTTCTGGTGATTCTGGTGATGTGATTTTTCAAAATTGATATCAGTATCCAGAATATTGCCACGGTTTCTGACTTGCTCACTCTATTTCAAAGACAGCGAGGTGTGATAGTGTTGTTATCAGTCTTTCAGTGAACATTATGATGAGTTTCATTAACTCCAAAGGTCCCAACGTCCCTGAACTGATGTGAGAATGAATGAAGTCATAGAACAACACATTTAAAATTATGCCATCCAGGATCAGTTCACAAGGCTGGTACACAACAAACTCTTTCTCTGTCCATCTTCTCTCTCTCTCTCTCTCTCTCTCTCTCCTCATTCACACACACACTCTCACAGCCCATCCCTTTTACACACTGCAGCCTCATGGTACCACTGATAGCTATTAAGATGCTTTCCGTATAGACACACTGCCACCCTGTGTTAGATGACGGCAGTGCAGCTGCGTAGAGGATGCCGCAGTGTCATGACGACGCACTGCCCATACTTAAGCAAAAGTTTGATGGATGAATTAGAAAGCTGTGGCTGCTGAGGGATGATGTTTGGGGGATGTTTTAGATCGTTTATGCACACATACAGTATGCATGCAGGCACACACACAAACCAATGTACACATTCACTCAAACACTCACTTATGCACATGCACGTGCACATGTAAATACACACGGAGCATCTGGTGTCACTGACTGGTGAGCAGTGGGCTGGCACCTGTCAGAGCTTGGCAAGTGTGAGCAGTAATCAGGCGTCCAGCTGTGTTTCTATGCCAACAAGGAGTGCTGTCTGCTTGGCTTTCTGCCTCACGGGACAATGTCACACACGCACACGCACACGCACACGCACACAAACACACACACACAAACATGCACGCGACAAAGGGAGGAATTAGACTTAGAACTGGAGGAAGAAACATTAAAGATAAACAAAATATTCATTGTGTTTGAAAAAATGAGCTGAACCGACACCGTAGGTCCGATTAGCTGTCAAGTGAAGAGAACATTAGACGTGGGAATCATCCATTTGTACTTATCAAGTCCATTCTCTCAAAAACATACAGCAGTCCCCGTTGTTATCTGAGGTTCTCTCTGCAGTGTATTATATTACAAAGTAAAAAGGGCAGTGTTACACTCTCACAGAATGAACACCCCAGTGGTTAATTTCGACTTGCTTTATTTTGCATCAATTTAATTGTATGATCTCTGCTGCAGGTCTGTGCGACATTAACGAGGGCTCAGCCACATCAGAGGACCGCTGCAAGTCCCCTACTTCAGGTAACATGTCCTTCAGTGTCTTATTAAAGAAAAGTGGGAGAAATATAGCAGAGGCTTTGTGTTATCTAGACGTGAAAGCCAAGCACTGAACCAAAAAAAAATATATACGTATTATGCCATGTATATGCAAGAGGAACATTGGTTAGGGAGTACGATTAAAGTTTCAAAAGAGCCCCTGCTTTTCATACTTTTTTATTGAAATTGTTGCTCATCAAACTGGAACTTAAAAGAGTTTTTTTTTCGTTGAACCATAAAATTGTCTGGCTGTCGATTTCACTCCACCGCAGTCTTTAGAAATGCTCTTTTTGAGTTCATTACCATACGTTTATCGGAGTATTTTCACATTTGTGAATGCTTTCTTTTACCACTTTTCAGGGATCAATAAACAGGAATAAATTTGTTTTAATCTCACATTGTATCCTGGAAAACTGGGTTATAGGCTGTGAACGTAAGACATCTCTATGATGCTAATTCAGTGTGACAGCTATAAATTATATATTGAATGAAACCAAGAATCGACATTCTGGTAGAGAAACCCATTCATTTACATTAATTCAAGAATAAGTTAAAAAAGTAAAAGATCAACCTGAAGGGTCTTGGATATTTTCACATATTTAGTAACTGCATAATTGGGGGAAATATACCACAGTCAAATGTATTATATCGGTCGCAAGATGATGTGAATTAACTTTTGACTTGGCTTTTGAGCAGGGATCTTCTTTCAGTTTAACATTTAAATGTGTCTGTGTGCCGATCTGTTCAGAACATTATCATATTAAGCAGTTTTCATATCAGTGAATATGACCCAATGCAAACAAACAAAATCCATTTTCACTTAGTATATCATGCACCACAGCCACAGAAGACCTTACTCTGTGTTCCAACAGTAAGATGCTCTGTTGCCCTTTTACTTGTCTCCTTCTTAATCTACATCATTAGTATTTCAGCTGAAGGTGCTTGAAGAGAGAACAGCCCAGATCCATCTCATTAGGGGTAACTTGGCACTGAAAATAAGAAGCTTTTTAAAAAGGTCAGACAGAAAACAAATCTCAAAGTCTGGAGTCCTGCTGTAGGTATGAGGTCTGTCCCAACCCCCCATGTCTGGTGCCACCAGACTGTGGTCTGATACATCTGTCTGCTCTGCATTATTCATAGGACACAGAGCACGATAAGGTGTGTTTCTGCAAAGAAAATCTGCCCTAACAGTTATTTAGTCTCATCGTTAACCTTTTGTTTGTTTGTTTCTGCCAGTGGAAGACACATATTTTAGATCTCTTTTCATGCAGATTCGCCTGTTTTACCTTGAAAGAAGTAGCAGAACGATGAATTAAGACTCCATTAGTGCCAGGAGAGTGTCATTTAATACAAGAAAATCCTTGGATTATTTTTTCATTTGCATTAAAAACAACTTAAAATCACAGCTTACATTTGTCAATGCTAAACCACTTACAGTAGTAGGACGGACGCTCTTGATTATGCATTTCATATTTTAAGGGTTTAGCACAATAAAAAAAATCAGTAGCCAGTTATTACTCTCTAAGAAATAAAGGTGTTAACTAGAACCATAAAGGGTTCTTGAACTTGTCCTTAAAGGAGTACCTTTTTTGGTTCCACCTGGAACCTTTCCAGAGGCTTCTGCCTAAAACCCAAAGAAAAAAACCCTATCTGTGAAAGGTTACACCCAGAACCCTGCTCTGGAGGTTCTATTCGGTACCTTTCTGCCATCTATAGGTGCTAACAAGAATTCTACCAAGATCCCTTTTGTACTCCAAGGATAATTTTCTAGTACTTCAAAGGGCCGGGGCTCTTGTGGTGCAGTGCAACCCACAACAATCATGGTTCACAATCACAGTTTTGTTGTTTTTTTGGGGCGGGGGGGCTGGATTGAGGGCGTATTTGAGTCAAACCAGTGTCCTGAACATCAGAGTAAACAGCGACAGCTTGTGTGTAGTATTAAGCCAAAGGGTGTTTCTAACTGCACATTTACTCTACTTTACTTCCCCCCCTTACACCCCCAAAAGTGTTGATGTCAAACAGCAATCTACAGCAATTCTACAATGGAGGTGGTAGAGGAGGTAAGATTGGCCAGAGATTTTCATTAGAGGCTGTTTAGGCAGGACAAAGTCCAGAATTGTCCCCCCTGTCTCTGTCCTTCGTGTCATGGTCTCCACAATGAGAATAAATAGATTAGAGAAGAGGAAACCAAAGTTCAGCTTCACTTCTGGGTTAGCTTCTGTTCCACTGTCGTTCGGTTCTCACTGTATTGAATTATAAACAACAGCATTTTTTTTTTATTTTTCATTAAACTGTCATGGTGCTCATATTTTACATCTGTACTCAAGTACATGGTTAAAAACTGTACACCGAGAACTGAAAGCTCATAGAGCAGAGGCCAACTTGGAAGCATGCAGGAATTCAGCTGTCTGTATGCACACACAATAGAGCTTAATTGCCTTAGACACACATTGCATGCTACATGTACGTAGCACGAGTGTCATAATCTAAATGTGCCTGTGTGTTTGATATCTGTCCTGACCTCCTACAACAGGTTCCCTGTCTACATTATGAGTTACATGATTGGCTCTGTCCATAGTGTGACGACACCACGAGCAGCGAGAAACTCATCTGTCCAACTGTGTCTTTGTGTACCTTCAGTGTGCGTTGATGAAATAGATAATAACATATCAGAAGTAATGTGTTTTGTCTGTGGAAGGCCTGGGGTTTGGGATCCTTCCCTCTTTCTGATTCAGGTGACAATGTGTAGGTGTCTCAAATGGCGGCAACATCAGAGACTGGAGTTTTGCCCTCGCCCAGACCAGTGCTTCTCAAACCAACGTCAGAGATTCTTTGAACTAGCTTGACCTCATTGAATTGGTCTGCACCCCGTTAAAGCCCTGCTAAAAGTTTCACAAGACATGTTTTTATACATATTCTAAGCCTCAGAATACACAGCACATTTTCCATATCTTTCCTATTTGCTTTGTTGCACCTGTAAGGGCAGAGACCTTAACCCTTTAGAATTATTTTTGGTTGTTGGAGTTTGGTGACCTCATGTAATTCCCATAGCTCCTCTTCACTTCTATTTAGCCAGAATAAGTGAAAAGACCTGCGTGGATATGCAGAGCCCCTAAATTAAAGTAAGAGTAAGCCATGTGTTCACTGTAGATTTGTGTCCATCAATTATGGACAGGAGCTGAACAGCAAGCTTTGAAAACTGGATTATAGTTGAAGTGTCACTCATTCAAATTATGCCTCTGGCACTTTATTTTAAATGGAAACAAAAAATGTAATCAAGTTAAACCCAACCCAATTTGAGCTTTAGGATATTAAGGATGTCACAGACTTTTCAGGGTTTTTATTTTATATTTCTTCCTTTGTCACGGTGGGTTTATGCCAACAAGAACTTGCCAGCCAGCCATTTCTTCATAACTACCATTAGTGAACATACCATCGAAATTAACACAAGATGAATGTCCCCTTTCATCATATAGTTTCTCCTACTTCTTCTCCTACAGACAGAGAAATAACATCTAAGACCTTCATTCATTGCTGTTTCTATTTATAAGTTCATTCTTTTAAAAGATGGAATGATTTGAGCACCAGAGCTAATAAACCCAATACAATTTGCAATATATCCACACACACAGTAATCAACTCTATTTTGCACTAGTTGAGATACTTTTGGGTACATCTACCTCATATGGTTATTAATGAAAGAAGCAAAAATAAATAATATATATATATAGGTGACCAAAGTTTAGCTAGCCTACAGTAACTATCAATAGACTACTTCAGTAACCATCTTTTCCACTGTCTTCTTCCATCTCCTGTTCAGTATTTTCTGTTTTCTGTTGCCTTCCTGTTCTTGGTGCATGCTCCCGTGGCATGAAGGTCCTGAATGGCAGTTTTGATGTATCTCACTGTATCAGTCCTCTCTTGCAGGGCCTTGTGCAACCAGAGGTCACCTCCTTCGTTTTGTCTTTCACAGCATGATTCTGTGATATACAGGGTTGTCTCCTTACGCAGTATCTTCTACTGTGTAAAGCATTTTGGCTTCTCTAGTCAATGAAACAATCCCCCGGCACTTTGTTCCACAGCCTTTTGTCATTTTTATGTATTTTAGCTTTGTGCACAATCCTAGCCCAATGCTAGTTATCTAGCTTTGCATGGCATCGTGTGTTAGCGTAGACGTGTCTTTGTAAAGAGGGATGTTCTCTTTTTTCCAGCAAAGATGTCACGGAAATTAAGCTTGCCTACTGAGCTAAAGCCAGACTTGGGTAAGCCTTGACTTGTCTCCAAACAATTTTTATGAAATGCAGTATATCGTTCTCACTTCAACTGGACTCACACATCCCATCAGTCCAGTTTTATCTGGTTATTAACCTCAAAATTGGCAAGCTGAGCGGATATTTTATTTAATTTTGCATGAGACAAAAGTAGCACTGATCTGACCACATTTGAAATTTCTTTGTGCTTGAGTTTGAATTAAATTCAGTTTGAAACTCCCACTTTTTGAACTTAGTGGGAGTTCTATTAGAGGTCAGTGGTGCTAAGCTAAACTATGCACACTCCATCTCACCGTAATGCTTTCTGCTACTTTCGCAGCTTCCTCTTTCTCTTCTGTGTTCTTCATGTCTTTCCTTTCTCTGTCTGATTGGTACCGTACAAATTGTCCAAATAGCAATACCGTCGCTTTAAAAATAGAGGTGTGTACAACATTCTTCTGAAGCACCAATAACATTGGATGGGACATTGTCGAATTAAAATGTGCACGTGCCAAGACATTTTCCTGTGTGGTTGTTTAAGAGTTCCAATGTTATACATATGTAACCAAAGTGCCTTATAGCCACTTCTTTCCTACTAATAAAACCACTGATTGAGGATGGAATATTTTGAAAATGTTGGTTGGCCTGCGGAAATGTGCAAATGCATAATTGCTCTGGATTTGTGTCTATTGTATAATATATTATATAAAGTGTGTATAATCTAAAGTCACCATCAATGAGGTTTCAGGTGATGCTGCTCTGTTAACCAATCCGTCAGAGAGATACAATCAGACCAGCCTTTTATATATTTACCCACTGTCAAGAAGGCAAGCCCGTATTCTTGGATTTCTATCCCAATTTTCTGTATCTACATCTTCAGTGTCTTGCAGAGTTCAGTCCTAAACAAAATAATAATGTGTCTTGATTTTGCTGTAAAATGTCAAATGCCGTTAAGGTCCAATGTGTTTCATTTACTAGGACACT